>OY992880.1:35859302-35861802 GCA_963921405.1 Cepaea hortensis
TGTCCTTAGTTCCTGTTTCTTACACATTCTATGTGATTGTCTAACGCCTTTGATGTCCTTAGTTCCTGTTTCTTCCCGGGCGCCCTCTTGATTGCGTATCAGATCTTCTTTTATTTGGCGCCAATGCTAGCTGCTGGTGTTGTATTATAACTAGATCGTTGAATTATTAAATCTTTTTTTCTTTTAATATATGTGGCTAAGGGTGTTGATCTCACTGTTATGGCCTTCAGTTTCCTCCATAATTCGAGAACAACAGTGCTGCTTGGACAAACACATTTTCTACCTATTTGCTGGACTTATCATAAGTTCACCTTATTCGAATACGGCCTGCTTATTTTATTTTCAGTAATGTTTCGTGAGAAACTTCAACTTTTAATTTATATTTCAATACTATCCCACACACAAGACTACTTTCTGAACTTAGCAGTCAGCGTAAGATCACCATACAGTAGATACCATCCCACTGTGGAGTCCCCGGAAACGACAGAGCTGATCGATTGGCTAAGGAAGGAGCAAAAGAAGAACAACCTGATGTGCCTATTACATACCACCAAAAGAAAAGAATGATCAAATCAATCAGAAGGCCACCAAACCTTACTCAAGACGACTACCACGTTATGGACAGACCAGAACAGGTCATTCTTCTGCGCCTCAGAACAGGACACAATAGATTACGCAACCACATGTATACAAAATTCAAGATTGGTGACTCAGCCATGTGCACATGTGGTTTGGCGTCGCAGACATCAGAGCACATACTCCAGAATTGCCCAAACTACAACATACCCAGGCGAACCTTCTGGCCTAGAGAGACAACAGTGGAAGATAAACTCTATGGACCGCTGAATGAACTAAAAAAGACTGTTAGATTCATACAAGAGACAACATTGCAGTTATAAACATATTTCAGGCGAACGAAAGAAGAAGAAGACAAGACTAACAAACACAGATTTGATAACTTGGCATTAACAACATGAAAGCGTTTCAGTTATGTGACATTTATTGAACCATTCATTAAACTTACATTGTTATCAAAATACGGATGTGCATTTACATTAGCATCCAGTAATATAATGCAGATATTTTGTCATTCATCTACATACAAAACAAACTACACATTCATAATACCATAGCAAACATACACATATTTTTTTCATTCATTCGGTAATTCAGAAAGAATACGTTATGAAGCGACACAAATTCGGTACAAACCACACTGTTACCCAGCTCGAGAAATCATATGTTTTTTTTAATTCTACGAGGGTTCGAATTCAACATCAGGTGATTTGAAAGTAGACCACTTTTACGGTGATTTTGTTGGTATGAAACGTCGGTCGTTCAGAACGCATTGGCAAGCTGATGAACTAAAATTGCTTAGTAAATCACCAATAGCAAATAAATGCTCTAGGTTGATTGCAACATCCTGTAAAGTACATACAGTTAAACTGAAGACAACTATTACTGTTAATTATAAATATATGTATATACTTTATGAATGCCGGCTCTGTGGCGAAGGGGGTTACTAAAGGAATTCGCAATCCCGCATACCGCGTTAGAAACACAGCAGCAGGCGATTTGGATGCAGGCCGTCTTGAGCTAGTTTTCATACAATGTATGAGTGCAGAGGAGCGGCTGGCCGAATGGCTAGAACGCCAGACTCGGGTTCGAATCCTCGGTAAGGTGTGGGATTTTTTTCTGTCGGGGGCAAAAGGAAAATCCTAACCTGCACAGTTCGCAGCGACTGCACTAGCCAGGCGGCCTTAATTCCTCAGGCTCAAAGACCCTCTGTCATACACCGCAAGGCACTCTAATGGCAGTAAATGACAGTTTGACAGTTTTTATGAGTACTGGATATCACAAGCAGCTGGTGTTGACTTCGACGTCCTTAAAAGGATATGCACTTAACTTAATGATGGCAGATGTGATTTGTGTTTGTCTCTATTGCAGACCCACAGAGACTTTCCAGAGCCCTAATTTGTTCGGTAATGCATACAGACCGGCTTCCTGGCCTAGAGGTTAGCGACTTTTTTCCGTAATCTCGTATACTCTCGTAAGTAACGTGACGACTGTGAGAATCAGCAGTGGTTCGAATCGCGTCGGTAACTTACGGGGTATATGAGCCGGCCGCTCAGAAAGCAATGGCAAACTACTGAGCGTAATCTTGCCAAGAGCCGCTCAGAAAGCAATGGCAAACTACTGAGCGTAATCTTGCCAAGAAATCAACAATCAGCTGAAAGATGCTGATGTTGACAGCGATGTCCTGTAAAGGATATGCAAACAGTAATGCATACAGAATATATCTAACTAACAAGAGCCACGTGAGATCCGCTATAGTGTAGTGGAAGAACGTTCGCCTGCCGACCTGGTGGTCATGAATTCGAATCCGCATCGGGGAGAGTTTTGTAATAGACTTGGGCATCCCAGGCTGACCCAATCTAAGATGAACACGGGTATCAGGAAATGTCTTGGGAATTACAGGCGGCCAATGTGATACTAACCA
>OY992880.1:35866802-35869302 GCA_963921405.1 Cepaea hortensis
TGTTGCTATTTCTTATTATTTTTTTGTATTTGTTGTCCGGTTGTTTCATATTCCCCCCCCCCCCACCACACACACACACACACACACACACACACACACACACACACATCTTTTCTCAGACTTACTTTCCTTTTAGTGTCTAGTATTTCTACCAGGTAAGTCTCATTTCTCTCTTCAGCCTGTTCTGTTGGTATGTCCCATAAATTTCAGATGTCTTTTCCTTGTGGTTCCGGCAACACCTGCAGCTACGGAACAATTCCCTTCACGTAGATCAATACATTCATTCATCTATTCAAACACTTATCCTTGTTTCTATTCAGTCATTCCCGCTCCCCTACATTCCTTTTTTTTCTCTTCTAATCCTATAATCTCAATGCCAATAGTTCCTTGACTGATTTATCCTACCACTCATAGCAATAGCCTGGCTGAAGACAAGGCTTTCACCAGGCATGATTTCTCAGTGACGCAATGGGTATACTCAGAAAGATCAATATGGACGGGGCTTAAAGACAGCGTGTGGAGTCTCTGGGGAGGTCCATCCATCCATCATGTGCCATGCCGATAAGCGTGGGCGGTCATGTTCTGCCATCTCACTCGATCACCAGAGTCGTGGATCAGCTCTATGTTTCTGTCTCGACCATGCCACAAGGCCAAGCCATCCAGGTACTTGCTTCTAGGTCTTCCCCTTGGTCTGTTCCCCTCGATCTTACCAGCTGTCACCAAATTCTCCAATCCATTTCTTCTCATAACATGCCCAAAAAATTTTGACTGTCTACGTCTAATTTCTCTAATCAATTTACGATCTTCATTTGTTTCTTGAAGGACTTGTTCATTGGTCTTTCTGGCTGTCCATGGTATTCTTTGCATTTTCCTCAGAAACCACATCTCTACAGCCATCAGATGTTTTTCAGCCTGACTGCTCATTGTCCACGCTTCACATCCATACAAAAGTACAGGTTCAATGTAGCATCTCAACACTCTTTTTCTCGTTTCAATTGACATCTTTTTATTGGTCAATATGTTTTTCATCTTGCTAAAGGCTACTTTTGCTATGGCGATTCTTGTTCTAATCTCTTCAAGGCATCTCCCATCAGATGTTATTACTGTTCCGAGATAATTGTACCTGCTCACTTGTTGAAGAATATTCCCATTTACTTGTATATTACATTGTGGTATTTCGTCCTTCCTAGTGACGACCATAATCTGTGTCTTTTTACAATTTAATTCTAACCCTAGTTGTTCACTGTGTGTAACAATCGCATCTACTAAATTTTGCAGGTCCTGTTCATTGTCTGCAATCAAGACTGTATCATCTGCATATCTAATGTTATTGATGCATCGTCCCCCAATGTTGATTCCTTCCATATCTTCAATATTTCTGAAAATACTTTCACTGTACAGGGAAAACAGATCTGGAGACATTACACATCCCTGTCTCACACCCCTTTTAATAGGCTGATATTGGCTTACTTCATTATCAACTCTTATGGCAGCTTGTTGTTTCCAATATATGTTTTTTACAAGTCTAAGACCTTTTCCATCAATTTGTAGATCTTCAAGCATCCTTATCATGTTGACATGTCTCACTTTATCAAAAGCCTTTGTGTAGTCAATAAAGCAAAGGTGTAGATCTTTGTTTACTTCTATAGAACGTTCGATTATGTTTCTCAGTATATACACAGCATTTACTGGGGAGGTCACGGCTGACAAAATCACAATATTTGTGCTAGACCATGCGAGTGTGGGAGGAAATGAACAAGCTGATAGATTTGCAGCTAGTGTGTACAAAGGACGAGCAGTTTTCCGAGCTGATAATCAATGCCTTCGGAGAAGCAAGGCTATTAGACGAATCAAGTGACGCCTGTGAGTCCGCAACCTTGACTAAACTGCATGAACATCAAGTCAAGAGGTGTGAAGCTAGACAAGACTTCAATGCAGAGGACCAAAGAAGAATATTTAACAAATATAGAACTGGTGTCGTTGGCCGCTACACTCTGTGGGAGATACTGGGGATAGGATCCGAGCACTTATGGACTGAATTGTTGGATGTACAGTGAGAATACTGACTGGCACTTTGCCGTCTTGACAGACGATAGTTTGTTATATTGAGCTTCACAAAAGGCATAATAACTACAACCAATGGAGGTACAATCAATGTGACTGATCAGACCAATTCTAGCCGTAAATGCTCGTCCACAAGGGATGCATGTGAACACATGGTCTCATTTCCACCATTACGCACCATGTGATATCTCACAAGCTCAGTATGTGACCTGTCTGTAATAATTTGCTCGTTTTTATTTATTCAGTTTCTAATCTTTGCCCTCCATGCGTCGTGATCGGCGGCGACTTGCTCCTAAGATGCAACATCAATGCCTTTTTCGAACATGTCCCACTTACACACATCTGTGTATCGTAGAAGAGGCAACCCATCTGTAATTCACCAAATAAGATGTCATTCGTCAAATACCACAATCCATCCTCCTAATGTGTCCTATCC
>OY992880.1:35871802-36092459 GCA_963921405.1 Cepaea hortensis
ATGGAAGTTGGGGAGGAAGGGCAACAAAACTTGGTACAAAATGAATTAGTATATGTGAAAGCCTGTCACTTTGCTAATACTAGTAGTAGTAGTAGTAGTAGTAGTAGTAGTAGTAGTAGTAGTAGTAGTAGTAGTAGTAGTAGTAGTAGTAGTAGTAGTAGCAGCAGTAGTAGCAGTAGTAGTAGTAGTAGTAGTAGTGATAGTAGTGGTGGTGGTAGTGGTAGTAGTGGTGGTGGTAGGAGCAGCAGGAGGAGGGGAGGGGCGTGAGGAGTGGGAGTGTGAGGAGGAGGAGGTGTTTAGAGTATACGGTAAGTAAAATAAGAGTTGAGTCGAGTTGAGTTTAGCTGAGTCAAGAACCGCCATCACTGCACTCAGGACATTCCCATGCGTGCTCAGTCCCCTCGTTCAACAGCCAGCGAAGAGTAAGTAAAATAAGAAAAGTTAAGAACCCCTTTAGCACGCCTTGATGTGTTTTGAGAATACCGTGCTAGTCCCGTGTGCTTATAGACCAACCCCACTCAATGAACGATGAGGTCAACTTTACGCTGGGCGCTTTTGCCTCCTTGACATCTTCTAATGCCTACATTAGACTGGGTCGACCTGGAAGCCCAGGATAATTTTTTTTTTAATTCGCTTCGGTGGGGATTCGAACAGAGGATCTCTGGACCGATAGTTAAGCGAGCTAGCCACTAGTCCCTCGGTGACGCTGATCACTGAGTTCTAATCAATTATGTGGTTGTTTCGGGATTTGAAATTTAAATATTGAGCACAACCCACTACTGGCAACGCAGTCAACGCTGACGTAGGTCCCTGTACTGACGAGCTGCAATATCCCTATGCTGTGACCAGAGCCACGGAAGCCTACTGGCTAGCGGCTAGCCTTCCGCTGGTGGTCAGCGGTTCGAGTCGCATCTGTGGCGGATTCAGATGTTGAAAAATGTGTTATGTTTCTGGGTCGAACCAGCCTACAGCAGGTGCCTACAAATTTAGTGGGAAGTGAAAGCGGCTGGTGTGGTACTGACCGCATCAGTCACCGACTGATGATTGGTCTATACAAATATGGGTATATAGTTAGTTAGTTAGTTAGTTAGTTAGTTAGTTAGTTAGTTAGTTAGTTAGTTAGTTAGTTAGTTAGTTAGTTAGTTAGTTAGTTAGTTAGTTAGTTAGTTAGTTAGTTTGTTTGTTTGTTTGTTTGTTTGTTTGTTGCGGTTCCAACTTCACGGCAGACGGTCGCCCCAAAATTTTCCGTTCCTGTGCCAGTGAATATCACACAAAATGCTCCCCACCTCCCCATGTGAAAAGTGGAACAACCAGGAGTCTCGACAAACCAACAGCCCTCACAGGAATGCTATGCATAATGTCAGGATGGGTATATAACTATTATGCAACTGCGGTTGTCGTATCCATTCAGGTTGTCCCATTTCATTGTGACTGAATACAGCGAAACTGCTGCATGTCCGTGGCAGGACGTTGCGGTGAACCACCGGATGATTTCGTAATAAATGTTGCGTTTAATAGTTTGTCATTGCATTCTGAACGAGAAGTCAACTGACCGGTGTATGGGATGAAGTACTAGATACTGACTGGTCCTGGTAGATTGTATTTATTCGCTAGCTTCGAACTGGAATGTACTCCGCACACTTGTTACCACCACTACTATTACTACTACTACTACTACTACTACTACTACTACTACTACTACTACTACTACTACTACTACTACTACTACTACTATTGCTGCTGTACTACTACTACTATTGCTGCTGTACTACTACTACTACTATTGCTACTACTACTACCACTACTACTACTACTACCACCACCACTACTACTACTACTACTACTACTACTACTACTACTACTACTACTACTACTACAACTACTACTACTACTACTACTACTACTACTACTACTACTACTACTACTACTACTACTACTACTACTACTACTACTACTCTTACTACTACTACTACTCTTACTACAACAACTACTACAACTACTACTACTACTACTACTACTACTACTACTACTACTACTACTACTACTACTACTACTACTACTCTTACTACAACTACTACAACAACATCAACTACTACTACTACTACTACTACTACTACTACTACTACTACTACTACTACTACTACTACTACTACTACTACTACTACTACTACTCTTACTACAACTACTACTACTACTACTACTACTACTACAACTACTACTACTACTACTACTACTACTACTACTACTACTACTACTACTACTACTACTACTACTTCTACTGCTGCTGCTACTACTTCTACTACTATCACTACTACTACGACTACTTCAACTTGTTATTGCTAGTGAGTTTACTGGCCAGATATTACATTAGGGTTAGCATTCAATATTACCAGTGTAATTGACATGTTTCCCCTTGGAAGTGCGACACCTCTGCTTCACCTACCCTCGTAAAACCAGCACCACAGATTTGTTTACGAATAAAAATTAGCTAGTCAGCACACTCCATACTGCCTTGACTTTCAAGATGTAACGTTCTTTTTCTTTCACAATTGCTACAACGGTATGCAATTTTCGTTATGTTAGACCTTTACCGTTTGCAAGGTCGACCCCGTATAAAAATGGTATCAAGAAATGTATTGGGTAGTAAAGGCGGCCGGCGTGTTACTAACCATATCACTCATCAAGTGCCGATTGGTTTTATAAAACTCAGGTCTAGCACAAAAAGCACAGTACGGCTCGAGGCGCTTCGTGTGGTTCTTTACTGATTACTTTACATGACCGTTTTCTGACAACGTTCATTTGTGAGACATGTCTCTCTCACTTTAAGTCATTTTCTTACATGTCTTAAGCATTCAGTTGGGACTTAAACGGTCATTTCTCGTTCAGACAGCTATGTAAACTTCTGAACATAAAACTGAATTCAAAGTCAACATGGTGGTTGGTCATTAGGACCTGAAAAAGACATGCAACATATTGAAGTACTTAAACTAAAATGTTACTGCAATTAGGAATACAGTTTGTTAAGATCATACACTACACAGAGTTTACAATAAACAGAAAATGTGCTTTACCTTCAAACTCCATATTATGTGAAATCTCTGTAGCAAGGTGCAGCTAGAAATACACAATCCTCTACGTTTAAAGGCACTTTATTTAGAAATAGAAATCCAATATGTATCGAATTATATCACAAGATGAATTCACATACACAAATCCACATCAATCCTCATGAAGATCATTGACTTCAATGTTACTGAAGAGAGCGGAATGATTTCACTAGATGAATTCACAGACACAACTCCACATCTATCCTCATGTAGATCGTTAACTCATATAGATCGCTGTATTGAGATCGAACACATTAAACCGTATGGGAACATAGAGAAAGAAGGTATGAGTCTCAAACTTTCAATAAAGTAAAATGATTAGACACTCCTAAGGCGTCCTTGTGAGGGAAATGTTATGATTAGGGACTTCCATGACCACCTGGTATCCAGAACAAAGAAGGAAATAGGTTGTGCTGACACTCCTTGTGCACTAGCCAAACAATAGCACATGGACGAGCTTCTCCTTACCGTCTGAGGTCATCTATTGTTTCCTATCTGGTTATGCGGTGATTTGGACTAATGTTTGAACAGCAGACGTTGAGCCCAGGTGTGTATGCGTGGACATGCCTCCAGTCATTTGATTAGACTTGTTTGTTGTATTATTGTGGGATATCTTAAAATTACGGCAGCCGAGGACATTCCCTGGTACATCAAAGAGATGCCATGGTGATAATTGTAATTAGGTGTGTATTCAACACAGGAGCTGGGAATTACTAATTTCTTAATTGAGTCCTTTTATTCGTACACCTAGTAAACGATGGAGTATTTAAAGTGTCGGACAATTTCATCGAAACAGACCAACAACCACACTAAAGTGAGTTGCATATCTTTTACATGACGTAGCAGTCAACTCCAGCATTTTTTTGCTCTTTGTGATTCCTGGACAAATATACGTTCAGTAGTTCGCCATTGCTTTATGAACGACCGGCACTCAAACCATTGTATGGAAACCAACGCAAGGCCGTCTGCTTCCAAATCTCCAGCAGCTGTGTTCCAAACGCGGTATGCGGGAATACGAATTACGTTCGCCACAGAGCCGGTAACAACCAAATTAGGCAGCTTCTTCTTCTTCTTTCGTTCGCTTGAAATATGTCTATATCTGCAATGTCGTCTCTTGCATGAATTGAACTGTCTTTTTCAGTTCACACAGTGGTCCATAGAGTTTATCTTCCACTGTCGTCTCTCTAGGCCAGAAGGTTTGCCTAGATATGTTATATTTTGGGCAGTCTTGGAGTATGTGCTCTGCTGTCTGCGACGCCAATCCACATGTGCACATGGCTGTTTCACCAATCTTGAATTTTGTATACATGTGGTTGCGTAATCTATTGTGTCCTGTTCTGAGGCGCAGAATAATGACTTGTTCTGGTCTGTCCATAATGTGGTAGTCATCTTGAGCAGGTTTTGGTGGCTTTCTGACTGATTTGATCATTCTTTTCTTTTGGTGGTATGTAACGGGCACATCAGGCTGTTCCTCTTTGGCTCCTTCCTTAGCCAATTGATCAGCTCTGTCGTTTCCAGGTACTCCACAGTGGGATGGTATCCACTGTATGGTGACTTTATGCTGACTGCTAAGTTCAGAAAGTAGTGTCCTTAGTACTGGCAATTTCCCAGAGAGGAGCGCCTCGAGTACTGATTTTGCATCTGTTAGTAGCACCACAGGTTGTGTACCATTGCTGTTATTTAGTAATTTCTCTGTTGCTATCTTGATTGCCTCAATTTCAGCATCATAGTTATGGCAGTACTTTCCTGTCGGTACTCTGGCTGTGTCCCTAGTATTATTTGGGTATTCTATGTACACTCCCGCTCCTCCATTTCGAACAGCATTTTGTGCTGACCCATCTGTGTAGACTCGGATCCAGAGGTCCTGTGGGTATTCTTCATCAAGGAAGCTGAGAGTGGCCGTTCTGCGCTGCACACTGTTCTGTTCTTCCTTTTCAAATATTCCTCTCACTTTTGTCTGGATTTGTAACGATAGTCTATGCTCATCTTTCCATGGAGTTCGCTCTGGAATAGTTGTTAGGGGGATACCAACTGTGGGCAGATCAGTGGTTTCTCTGCAGAGTCGTTTGGCCTGGTGGATAAAACTACTTCTTTTCAACCGCCCCATAGCTAGGTTTTCAAATCTGTTCTTCATAGGGTGGCCTGGCAAGCTGAGGAACTTTTCTGCTTGTATTAGCGTTTTCGTATCTCTGCGCTCACTCAGTGCCTGTGTCCTCCCCATCTTCTCCATTTCCACTATAGGGGTTGATCTCATCCCTCCTGTGGTGACTCTAAGTGCTTGATTTTGCACCTTGTCCAGCTCTTGTAGTGTGGTATTTGATGCTGAACACCACGCAGTTGACCCATATTCCAGGTGTGGTCGTATGCTCTGTTGGTAAACTTTGCTAAGTATTTTCGTACTGGCTCCCCATGTGGTTCCACTTAGCTTTCTCAGGATGGCTATTTTCCTTCTGGCTTTTGCTACTGCTTTGTTGATGTGCTTTCTCCATGTCAGCTTGCCATCAAATGTTACTCCAAGGTATGTTGGTTCTTTATCTTCTCTTAGGGGTGTTCCATTTATCTGGATGATCCCTGCCTTTTGTTTTGGAGAGAGGGTAAATAGGGTGGTGCTGCACTTGTCAGTGTTTATGCTGACACACCATCTATTTGCCCATGCAGCAAATGTATCTACAGCTCTTTGTAGCAATCTGGTGGCCACTGATGCATATTCATTTGTGCTCCATAGAACCAGGTCATCGGCGTACATTGCCGCTTTAATTCCATGCGGTAGGTGAGCAACAAGATCATTGATGAAGATTAGAAAAAGTGTGGGGGACAAGACTCCGCCCTGGGGGACACCGTGACGCAGTAGTACTTTCTTGCTCTTGAGTCCGTCTATCTGTACTCGGGCTCTTCTGTTGTACAAGTATGCTTTCACCCATTTGTACATTCTTCCATTGACTTTGCAGTTTCTCAGTTTCTTCATCAGACCTTCTTTCCAGACTTTGTCAAAGGCTTTCTTCAGATCTATCCATGCCGCAAGCACCAGCTTCTTCTCTTGGAATGCATCCTCAATTTCTTGAGAGAGGTAGGTTGTCTGATCTTCCGTAGAGTAGCACTGCCTAAAGCCAGCCTGCTGTGGCACAAGGATGTTTTTACTTTCAATGTACCACTGCAGTCTGTGATTGATGATGCGCTCCAGTGTTTTGCAGAGACAGCTGGTGAGGCTAATTGGTCTGTAGCTAGAGGCAATGGAACCATCTTTCCCTGATTTTAGGAGGGGTATCATGATTGCTTCTCTCCAGGCTTGTGGAACACTGCCTAAGGTCCAGCTGTTATTGAAGATCTGCAACAGCTTTGTTTTGGCCTCTGTTCCTAGGTTCCTGATCATTTCATTGGAGATACCATCAGCTCCTGGTGACTTTCTCATTTTCAGTTTTGATATGGCTAGCTCCAGTTCGCTGATTGTGATGGGTGCCTCCAGAACCTCATGTACTATTTCCTTCTGTTCTGTATGTTGTCGTTTCTCTCGAATCTCTTGTTGTTTCTCTGGACTAATTTTGATATTGCTATCTTGTGCGAACGAGTCCGCAAAATGGTCAGCTGCTTGCTTTCTTGTTAAGATTTTTCCATCTTTATGTAGTGCAATTTTTGAGTTTCTCCCTGTGCCCTCGTCATTAAGCTGTTTTATTAGCTTCCACAATTTCCTTGTGTCTCTTTCAAAGTTCAGAGACTCCGTTTTCTCCTGCCAGCTTTTCCGTCTAGCCTGCAGCTTGGCTCTTTGAAATTTGGCTTTTGCATGCTGGAATTTATTGTGGTGCTCTTGGCTGGGTGTGGCCTCTGCTAGCTTTCTACACACTTCAACATCATTATGCAACTGTTCCAGTTCACTACTCCAGTAGGGTTTATATTGTTTACGGGCTCCTCTTGGTACTGTTTCTCGCGCTGCCTGTAGTATGCATTTCCCAAACTCTTCAACTGCTTTATTTATGTCTTTCTCAGTGTTCAGGTTTCTAACCAGTATGCTGGTGCGATGCTTGTACATTGCCCAGTCTGCTTTCTTGTAGTTCCACCTCGAGAGGGTGCTGCTTTCACTTACAAGCTCATTTTCTACGGTTAGAAAGACTGGCCGATGGTCACTGCCACCAAGTTGTTTCCCAACAGTTCGTGTAATGTTCCACTCCAGGTCTGGTGAATGAAAAGCCAGGTCAGGTGTAGTTGTAGAGTGCCATGATCTCGAGTAGAAAGTATGTGGGTCGGACGGCTTGTTAATCAACATGAATTTATTCTCATCCTGCCAGTCTTCCAGTCTCTCTCCTCTCTGGTCCATGTGATCATAGCCCCAGCTCTGCGAGTGGCTGTTGAAATCGCCACACACAATCATTTTTTCTTTTAGTGGTAGAGTGTCCAGTGCCTGTGGGCGGTCACTTGGACAGTAGTAATTGATCAGATGTAGATCTGTATTACCTGTCTTAAGTTTAAGTGTCTGATACTCAGCCCCTTCCATGTAGACTTTGATTTGGGAAGCCATGATGTTATTTCTTACAAGGGTCAGTATCCCACCTTTTCGCCTGTTCTTTCGGTCAGATCGGTAACACTGGTAGCCTCTGATTTTGAAGGCTATATTTTCATTGAGGTGAGTTTCTTGCAAGCAACATATGCTTACTTTTTCTTGGTCCAAGATTTTTTCTAATTCTATTTTTTTGTTGCTGACTCCCTCCGCATTCCAGTGCATTATTTTAAGTCTTCGTTTAGTATGGCCAGTCATCCTATTCTCATGTCCCCTGGCTCCACAGGACATCTGAGAAGGACCTCCAGTAGTTGGGGTTGGACCCTTTCGAGACATAGGGCCCGGCACTGCACCTGCCTGGGGGTCCAAAGCAGGGCGAGCACCATAACGATTAGCAGTAGTCGACATATTCCATTTTGCGTGATTGCGTGGCATCCTGATTTCTGTGGTGCGCCTCTTGGCTGGTTGCCTCCGTCTTCAGCACCTTTCTTTGCTAGAGCAGACTGTGGTCTCACTCGAGTGTAGATGTGTACGCGCGCACACGCCTGTCTGCGCATGCATGTACGTGCATACACATCTAGAGCATACTGGTTATTTTCCGGCGCCAGAGACTCGCCGTCGCCCCTTCTCCTGTTAGTTTAAACAGGCCCGCCACGTGAAGGCCAGGAGTTGGACTTTTGCTGCAGAGGTTATGTATTCACGAGCCATTGAGGTATTTGAGCAATGTTGGGCGCTCACCCCAACATCGCGCCTCGGCTACATACAGCAACATTTGGAACCCATTAGGCAGCTTAAAGAAAGTCGTTTTTTGACCACGTGCTTTGATACATCCGGCTCCGTGGCTAAGGTTTTTCGAACGCAATTCGTAATCGCTTTTACCGCGTTCGAAACATAGCTGTGGGCGATTTGGAACGCTCACCGTCTTGCGTTGGTTTTCATTAAATGGTATGGGTGCCGGTCGTTCATAAAGCTCATCATATTGCACGTTCGTTGCAGAACGACGCTCGCGCCTTGTATCTATTGTGTCTTTAATGTCTTGTGTCAATCGTGTCTTTAATGTCTTGTATCAATCGTGTCTTTAATGTCTTGTATCCATTATGTCTTTAATGTCTTTATCCATTATATCTTTAATGGCTTGTATCAATCGTGTCTTTAATGTCTTGTAGCCATTCCGTCTTTAATGTCTTGTATCAATCGTGTCTTTAATGTCTTGTAGCCATTCCGTCTTTAATGTCTTGTATCAATCGTGTCTTTAATGTCTTGTATCGATTCCGTCTTTAATGTCTTGTATCAATCGTGTCTTTAATGTCTTGTATCCATTGTGTCTTTAATGTCTTGTATTTATTGTGTACTTAATGTCTTGTATCCATTGTGTCTTTAATGCTTTGTATCCATTGTGTCTTTAATTACTTGTATCCATTGTATACTTAATGTCTTGTATCCATTGTGACTTTAATGTCTTGTGTCCAGTGTGTCTTTAATGTCTTGTATCCATTGTGTACTTATTGTCTTGTATCCGTTGTGTCTGTCTGTCTGTCTTTCTGTTTGTCTGTCTGTGTTGAATATGATGATGATGACGATGATGATAAAGGAACGTAAGAATATTATTGATAATGGTCAGACACCAAGCCGGTCTGGACGAGGGAGAGGGGGTGGGGGATGGGGGGAACTAGGACTCAGTTTTACGTTGCAAACAATAAACATTTCTCGGCAGTTGGAAATCGAAAAGAGTAGTTCGAAAAGGCCGATTTCCGGACTAAATTTGAATATTAGATTGATTGATTGATTTAAGAACCAATCAATTTGAATATTAGAAGCCCAACCAACCAAAAATTATATTTGGCATCTATGATTCTGGCATACACACACTGGATTCTCTCTACGAACTGCTCCCGAGTTCCTGTACTGAGTTGAATACCTCTGATGTTGTTATCTTGGACGAGACTGAAGCACTTGCGGAGATATTTGTCATCGTGCACCCCCACCACAACGAAAACAAATCCACGTTTAAATGGGGAATTTGTGGTAACTATTACCAACGTATAAAATACACAACACATAGAGTAGAATACTCCACAGAGTGCCCATCCGGATGCCGAAAGCGTCGAAGCAGCAACAACTCCCTACCTACCTACAATGACCACCCACCACACCCATTCCCTTTTTTTCCCGGGTCACTGAGAACAAACTGCATTCGAGAATTCAATGGCTGAGTCCGAAAAAGAACCCACAACCATTTGCGCGCGAGGCAGACGGCACTTCACCGTGTAGATATCCCTCTTCCCCCTCCCTCCCCCCAACAGCACCCTCTCCCCAACGCCTCCCCCCCCCCCCAACTTTATACGCAAACCAAAGAGACACGAAAACTTATTATTAAAATTTTTAGATGAATGACTGCGTTCGTGAAGATTATTGTGATGAAAGAATTAATTAAGAAATAAACTAAAATATCATCACCATCTTCCACTTTTGCCATCAAGCGTTGTGGGGAGGGATAATTGGCTCTCCAACACCTGATTGGTGACACTGAATAGTGTCATTCCGTGTGATTTTACAATGTCTTTTAGATCGATAATCAATGTTCTTCTCCAGCGTCCTCTTGCTATGATATCAGATGTTCTTTGATGTAGGGCCAGTGCTGGTAGTTGATGGTGTTGCATTCTAATGAGATGGCCAAACCATTTGATCTTCTGTCTTTCAATATATTTGGCACAAAGTGTTGATTCCACTGTCTGTCTGAGAACATCATCTCTTACTCGGTACCGGATAGTTAAGATGGCAGCTCTTTTCTTGCATCTCATCTCGCAGGTGTTCATTTTGAGTAAGTGTGACTCTGGATAATATCCACTTTTGACATTTGTAGCATAGGGTTGGTGTGAAAATTATATTTATTAGTTTTGCGGACGTATGTGTATTTGAAAGTTCAGTAAATATAATTAATAAATACAGTAAAGAATAAAGTATTTAATAGAATAATAGTGGTATATATGTTTAAAGTAATAAATATCAATTCATTGCAGGGAAGCAGATATAGACCAACAAATTGAACAAAGACATCTATCTGGTGGTTACCAAACAAGGTAGATGCAAACCTACAAGACAGTGAACACAAGAATTAACAATCCACATTAAGAAAGATATAAAAGGAATACAAACAACATCATACATGCATGCCTGTATTATGACAATGATCAGATAATATCAACGAGATACTGCTACTTCTTATTTTTTCGTTCGCTTAAAATGCAATGTCTACATCTGGAATATTGTCTCACATTTAAGCTTCACGAACTAGGTACAAATGCACGCACAAGAAATGAAAGACCAAGTCGAGTTTTTACAGTTTAATGAAATCTTGACTTCAAGTGGTTCTTGGTAGTTACATTAATTATGGTGAGGAAAATAATGTGATAAAACTGAGTATGAAATGCCACAACAGACAACAGAAAACAGCTGAGAGAGTGCGCACATATGATTGATCTGAGTCACTCGGAGCCGCATAATTTCTTAGATGACATATAAACAAGTGAGACAACTCTTACCGCTGTCACACTTTTCTGATGTCTGTTGCTTTCCTGTGAGTGCTATGGCATAGAGCGTCCTTGCTTACAAACACGATGGTTTGAGTTCAATCCCCAGAAGCTGCAGGAATAGTTTTCCGAAAACCACAACCCCTCTGGGGGTCGACGTCATCTCCCAAAACTGGATAGCTGGTCATTTCCATACATTTCCGGGAACAGACATTGAAGGAAAGGCCATGGGGAAAGAATTTGCCATGCTACCTTATTATGTTGTAACCTAATATATACGAAGACCAAACACTTTACATTCAAAGATCACTAAGTGCCATGACACTTTTATCTTCTTGTTGTTATTGTTGTTGTTGTTGTTTGTGGTGGTGATGGTGGTGGTAGTGGTGATGGCGTTGTTTTCTCTTTGTTGTCTGTTACTTTCATAGCAAACGAATGTATTAATGACATCGGGCAATCTCCAGGTTACTTCATTGCCTAATGTAAAACACATGGCTCTGCAGATATCGTGATCGTGCTGACGACACAACACCAGGCTGCGGTTTGTCAAGTGAGCATTAGAAGACGGGAACGTGTACTGAAGATTAGCTAGTAACTAGTAGTCTATTGATTTCTTTTCCAATATTTACTGAGTTCTGCCTCGGCGCAAGGGATGCAGTCTGATAACAATAAAAAAAAAACAACCACCCGTGGCAGGAACGTTATGTAATATTGGTTGCCAGGGATAAAAGGTCATTAGCACTTTGGCGGGAATCTCCGCAGGCAAGTGGTTACGGTGCCTGCTTCGCGCTCTGAAGGTTGTGGGTTCGATTCCGGGCCACGTCCTTCGGTTCACGAGTGCAATTTCTATGGGTCGTCGCTGGAGCTACCGAAAGAGACCGAGTGTGTGTGTGTGTGTGTGTGTGTGCGTGCGTGCGTGTGTGTGTGTGTGTGTGTGTGTGTGTGTGTGTGTGTGTGTGTGTGTGTGTGTGTGTCACTATACTTTGGATGTAGAACACATTTGAAAAATGTAATACATGATGTCATCAACAAATGTGCTCCACCGTCTATCGTGAAGCAACATGCAGCGAATAGCTGTTGTCTGCTTGGGGTAATTCTTTGCACTCCAGACAGAATGGTGTTATGCACTCCAGACAGAATGGTGTTATCAACGGAAGAAAGAATGTTTTTGGTTGAACAAATGTTTCGAAATGGCGGTCGATACACACTGACGGTTGTTCAAAGAATGTGAAGAGACGTGTACAGTAATGTCTTGAAGCCCGTGGTGGACATTTCCAACAGGTGTTATAATGAATACTTCATTGGTACTTTCCAGCTTCCCCGAAACAACGCTAGACCATAGCAGTAACTATTGTGGCTAATTTAATGAATTTTTTTAGTACATCTTTTGATGACATCGTGTACTTCATTTTTCAAATTTGTTCTACATACAAAGTGTAGTAGTATTTTACAAACAACCGGTATATATACTTCAGAGATACTAAAGGATTATTTCCAGTGCCTTGATGGTGGTACTTGAATTTATACATAAATCAATCCACTTATCAATCAATTAATAATTTAGTAAATCAATGAGTTCTTGATTAATACATAAACAGCGGAATATCAGAGGGGGTGTTTTAGTTTATCAGTTCTTGTGCTGTAGCTGGCTCGTTGTGTAACTGCAAACAGTGGGCGTGCAACGGTTGTGTGGCCATATCTTGCTACTGAAATCATTGTCCTGGAATATGTATTTAAAAGTTAATGAATACGTAGTTTTGTCACACACACAAACACACTCACGCACACAGAAACACAGAAACACACACACACACACACACACACACACACCAACGCACACACACCACACATACACACACAAATAAACTCAACACACACACACACAACACCCCCCCACACACACACACACACACACACACACACACACACGCACGTGCGCGTAATGAACCCTCTTTCGTGCCATGAGGCTTGTTAAGTATATGGTGCTAAGCCAATATTTGTATAGACCAATCGCCACTGGATGACTGATGGGGGCGGCATCACGCTGGCTGTCTTAACGCCCCAGTGAATTTCCTTGTACCCATTTTAGACTGGCTCGACCTGGGAGTCCAGGTCATTTAATTTTTATGCGCCTCATTGTGGATTCGAACCCATAACAAACGGCTCGAAAGGCACACGACTAGACGTATTATTCAACCATACATGGCATTCAACTAAACATGTCATTCAACCATACATGGCATTCAACTAAACATGTCATTCAACCATAAAGCCAGTTTGTGAATATGCCGTAAACGTAGTCTCGTCAGCAAATGGTTGTGCCCCCTCGACTCTCACATCAAAACGAGGCATGCGCGTGTTATAAATATCCCATTATGCGTTGATACACTACCATTCGCACTGCGAGCGCTATCAAGACAAGTCCCTTGAACAAGTCAAGAAGCCTGATACGGGGGAAATTGGCACGTCGCAAGAACACCAAGAAACACGCGGTATCCAAGATGAGCAGCGTGGTAACCGACAAGAAGACGAGCGGAGTGAAACCACCGGCGAGCTGCTGTAAACAAGAACCTCCAGCATCCTTTAACGAAGCTACCACGGGGAAGGAAGACGACAACCCACTACAAACAGGAGACAAAGCTACTGAGACGCAGAGAGAGGAGAAAGACACCAAAGTCGGAAACACTGACTCGCCGACAATCAAGTGGGTTATCAAGCGTATCCAAGTGGAGCTATCACACGAAGAAATCACGAAGCAGCTAAGAGAAGAGAACCTTCACATACGATTCTTCAAGGCGGAGCGGCTCCTCATCTACTCCAAGATACCTACAACCTTGGCAGTGGTGACGTCGGAGGGCAGCGAAATGCCGACCACAGTATCAATCAACAAGAAAATACAACAGCCAGAGAGATTTATCCCAAGAGTCAATCAATGTTCAAGATGCCAGAGGGCCGGCCACAGCAGAGCAACATGCCGCAGTAAGACGGAAATCTGTCCGCTGGCTAAACAGGACACAGACTTCCGAGCACCCAACAACAAAAGAAAGTGCGCCAACTGCCTGGGCAAGCATGGAGCAAGATACTTGGGCTGTCCGTACCTGCAACGACACAGACACGTATTAAAGCTCGCCATCGACACAAAGACACCATACAACGAAGCAATGCGGAGGTGCGAGACAGCCACGGGTATATCACAAGCTGAAAGAGATCAACTGCAAAAACAGATAGTCGAGTTGAAGAAACAAGTCAATGCAATACTGACGCCGACTCCGACCAGCGACAACGAAAAACTAGTGGCGGAAATGAAGGAGATCCAACAAAACATCAAGCAAGAAGTGGAACGGATTAAGAAGGAGAACGAAGAAATCCTACAAACCATTAAATGAGAGCGAGAACTATAGAAAGCTGAACTGGAAATATTCCGAAACAAAACAACAGAAGCCGTACAAGAAATTACAGAGAAACCGCAAGATGAAAATCAAGAGACCGAGCCTGAATCGCAAGCAAAAGCCAGCAGTCCAACCACGACGCCCGAAACAGCCAAAGGGAAGACAAAATCCCGCCAGACATCCGAAGAAAACCGAGATGAACACCCTGACGACGGCAGACAGGACGCCCCGATACTTCTTCTTCTTCTTCTTCTGCGTTCATCCGTAGTTTTTTTCTTTTTCTTTTTCGGACGTGATTGCGTTGTGCCTATTTACAGCACAGTTGCGTTCTTGCACATCCGACTTCTGGGGGAATTTGTTGACCGGGTTAACCTTCCCCGGGAGATGGACGCCCCGATACCACCATTATTTACCGATGAAGAACTCGCGGAGATAAAGAGGAGATACAAACTCGGATGCAAGGAATACAGAAGGCGCATGGAAGAAAAAGCAAAGAAGCACAAGAAATACAAGGGAAAATCAATGCCCTTCCGTATCGCTGAAGAACCAGATTTATACCAGGATGACGAACACCCATGGCAATACTATGTAGATGACGGAGAGATCGTCCCATTTCTGACCGCAGAGGAAAAAATCGAATGGCAACAGAAACTCAAACTCGAAGAAGAAAACAGGCGCAAGGAGGAAAATGGAAACGTAGAAAAGCTCCTACAGAAAATACACAAAAAGGACGCAAAAAACAAACAAATAAAAAGCACTTTTAAGGACTGCAACCAGCCAAACGAGCTAGGAGCATTCACTAACAAAAGAAACCGCCAGAGACGGGAACAAAGGACAGCCGCCGGCTATCCCTCAAGCTGACGTCACAGACACAAACGCCTTTTTAGCCAGTCCGAAAAAGGACTCACTCGTAAGAGAGCACAAGACAAGGATAAGGGTGAATAAACCCACAAAAACCACGGACCTCAACAATAACCACAGCAGAAGAGGCAGGTTGAACGAGGCCGAATTTGGAATTTTTGTTTTGGGAATTGGAATTGGAATTGATACACTACGGTGTAAAGGTAAACTTGGCGGAGTTGATAAGAGTGCTCGCTCTAAAACTTCCGGTGCGCTGACGACTGGATAGTGTGATCGCTTCCTACACTGGTCTGTTGGGCTTAAACGCTGACTTATCTTTCAGACGGCAAGGCGAACTTTTTTTTTTTCGCATATCCTTTACAGGACATCGCTGTCAACATCACCATCTTTCAGCTGATTGTTGATTTCTTGGCAAGATTACGCTCAGTAGTTTACCATTGCTTTCTGAGCGACCGGCTCACATACCCCTAAGTTACCGACGCGACGAGAACCGCCACCGATTCTCGCGCACGTCACGTTACTCGCGAGAGTATACGGGATTACGGAGAAAGTCGCTAAATTCTAGGCCAGGGAAACCGGCTCATGGCGAACTACTGAAACTAAAATTGCACATCAACCTAGGGTTGGGGCTGATCGCAAAGTCATGCAAAAGGCAAACAACATTTGTTTGCAGGAAAACACTAAGTTGTGGATCGTTGCCAGGGCGGCGCTATTAAAGCCTACGCTTTGCGATTTCCAACCGCGTAGGCGTAGGGCGTCGTTAAAATGCTCAGCGTGTTTAATAGTGTAAGGGCGAGAGGGTCGACATAATAACACCCGGTTGTACTCTGTATGGCACAGACTCTTTCCGCAAAGCGGACTGCGGAGAGGGTCGCACAAAGCACAACTCCGTAGTTCCAGCGAGAACCCTCATGACTCTCCGGGGAAAATTGCACTCGTGAACCGAACCACGATATCCGGAATCGAAACCATAGCCTTCGGAGTGCGGAGCTTGCGGTTTAACCACTTTACAACGGAAAATATCAGCTCAGCGTGTGCGAGGAACCTGCAATTGTTCTACCTCTTCCCCCCCCCCCCCCCCGGCCGACATGACTAGGCATTCCATCCACTATGTGGAGACCTAGGGGCATATAACAACCGCAGGTTCTATATCTGCAAATGGATTCCAATCTGGCATGTTTCAAGATGAAGCCACGGTGACGCAGTGGCTAACATCCTAGAATGCCGGTGCAGGGGTAATGGGTTCGAATCCACAATTAGGCGTAGCTTTAAAACTGGCCCGGCTCCCAGATGGACCGAGCCTAGAGTATGTACCAGGAAATGTCTTGGGAAGTGAAGACGACCAGTGTGATACTGACCACATCATTCCTGGTGTTGCGACTGGTCAGTGAAAGTAGAAGGCTAGCACTATATGCCCGTTACTCCTCAAGGCGTGAGAAGAGGGTCATTTAAGTTACTTACTTTTCAAGTTAGGTGGTCCATTACCTATGGACAAGGGAGAGGTGGTCGTGCACCTGTGGGACCAGGTGGAGAAGGTGGAGGAACAGATTGAGAACCCGTATGTGGAAATGATGAGATTGCTGGGGATTGGCAGGGGTTCTGGTAGAATCTCAAAACTGAGAGGGAGGACCAGGAGAACTTTCAATCAGATAGCGGTGGGAACGATTAGTAGTGTGACTCTTCGCTGGCTGTTGAACGAGGGGCTGGAGCGCATTTGAGAATGTCATGAGTGCAGTGATATCAGTTCTTAGCTCAACTCAACTCAACTCAAGTTAGATACTGAAACCCCGTTTGAACAGCACACCGATTCCCAGACATCAAATAGATTTGTGTTAATACCATTGGCTTACCAAGGGTTGAGAACCCGTTTATTCAAGTTTCAGTGGTGGGGACTTTAACCGTTCAACAATAATAAGTGAAAGCATGTGTTCGATTGGCCATTTTTACTAGTTCAAAAATAAGATAAACTCTCGTATTCTGTCACGACGGCCCACCGTACTGATAGAGAAAGTAAGTAAATGAACTGCGGGGCATCTACATACTCACCATACATACAAATGTCCACGCCTGATGCATCCTTGACCTACAAGGTCTTTTTCTTGACCTACAAAGCAGTTTTCTTGACCTACGCCTTTTAACCTTTGAGCGAGTTTCTTGTAGTCACTGAAGAAGAAGTAAAAGAAACTATTGTTACTTAATACTGCTGTCTACCTGGCCCAGGGTTTAACGTCTTTGTCCGTAATCCCGTATATCCACGTGAGGAACGTAACCTGCGCAAGAATCGGTAGCCGTTCTCGCCGCGTTAGTAACTCACGGGGTATGTGAGCCGGTCGCTCAGAAAGCAATGGCAAACTACTGATCGTAATCTTGCTAGTACATCAACAGCAGCTGCAAAATGCCGGTGTTGACTGCAACGTCCTGTAAGGGATATGCTGCAACAACAACAACAACAATAATAATAATAACAACAACAACAACAAAAACTGTTGTATGCCGGGAAGTTGTTTGAGGGGTTCAGAATGATGCAGAATAAACAAACCAATCCCCACTCAGTATTCAGGGTGATGATTTGTTGTTGATGTTGTAACGTTTATCTCTGACAGATAAATATTCCTGGACATGGCGGGGCTTAGAGCGCGGGCTACTTTGATTTTGTGGGATTAGCAGGCTTGACCCCTAGGGCCTAGGCTATCGGCGCTTCAGTGGCTTCAGTAAAACTGAATGCCAGAATTGTAATGTTTTGCTTGTTGTTTTTTTTCAGTTCCCTGGTTATGCAATTACTTGAGGCGTTGTTTGTGTTGTTGTTTCAAAAAGATACCATTAGAGCTGCTGCTGCTTCTTCTTCTTCTTCTTCTTCTTCTTCTTCTTCTTCTTCTTCTTCTTCTTCTTCTTCTTCTTCTTTTTCTTCTTCATCTTAGTTTTTCTACTACCAAACATTAAAGACATTTCGCCGTGTTTAGTTGAACGTAAACGATGGACAGAGGGAATAGCAGAGTTCATGGGAATCTCGATACATGAAACCCATTGTCCCGTTGTTTATACTTTACCTCGACACCGCAAGGTACAAGAGAAGCACGATGAAATGAACTGAGAGATGAAACTATTAAAATGTTGCGTCCCCATTGCTTGCCGTTGTGATCAACCTCTGGTCGATTTTCTAGGCAACTTTACTTTCAGTAGTTTTCCATTGCGTTATGAACGAGAAGCCAACGTGTATACCCAACTGACCGATGTGGGGATGGGACCCACCATCCCGCAGTCAGAGCACAGGAAGTTTAAGCGCGAGCGCAATAAAGCCCTGGGCCACTCTGTCCTCTTAGGGCTCATATTAACTGGAAATGTGTTAATTGACGGCAACAATTGTTTGGGGCGGACAGAGTTAAATAGATAAGGCCGGAGTGGCTTAGAGATTCCGACGCCAGCCTCTGGTTGGTGTAGACATTGTTCAATCCACGGTGTGGACTGTTCGGATTTTTACCAAACAAGATAAAGGGGGTGGACACGCCGCTGATCCTGGGCAGTGAACCAGACATCTAGCTTTCTCAGACCAAGCGGGAAAAAAGCTTAACAGGATCCGTACGCTCGTTGTGCACAATAAAGCTACTTCTGTGGTTTGTTTTATTAAAACAGCAGACCGTTTTGGCCGCTGCTGGGACTAAATTTTCAAAACAGAACACCTCGCCACACAAAAAAGTGTTATAGCATGTGCTAAAGAACTAAACCCGAGGGGGTCGATTTCATTGCACCGGATTCTACCCAGTCTGGTTTGGTTTATCTGTGCAGAACTATGAGCCGATGGTCGACAGCATCGCACAAAGCACGAACTCCATAGCTCCAGCTATGATTTCCCAGCAATCTCTGGAAAAATTGCTCTTGTGGTATGAGTGTCGCAATGCGGGTGATGAACCCACCACTTTCAGAGCGCGAGGCAGACAGTTTAACCCTTCCTCGTGGAGACCGACAATTATAATATGTAAGCTGATAGACACACTTGGATCATCGCCTTTGCCGCATAGTTCGTGCACTGTGCTGAGGCTCCTTGTGAGATCTATGGGAGGAGACTGCACTGATGGGGATATCCGTGTGTGATCTATGGGAGGAGGCTGCAATTATGGAGATATCCGTGTGTGATATATGGGAGGAGACTGGGGCACTAGTGGAGATATCCGTGTGAGATTTATGGGACGAGATTGCACTGACGGAGATATCCGTGTGAGATCTATGGGAGGAGACTACACTGGTGGAGATATCCGTGTGAGATCTATGGGAGGAGGCTGAAATTATGGAGATATCCGTGTGTGATATATGGGAGGAGACTGTACTGATGGAGATATCCGTGTGTGATCTATGGGAGGCGACTGCACTGATGGAGATATCCGTGTGTGATGACAGTGAGCCTTTACCAAACCAGACAGATGCCTGCACACACACTTGACCTTCTTCTTTATCTTTCGTTCATTTGAAATGTATTGTCTATATCTGCAATTTTGTCTCTTGTATAAACTTCATTGTCTTTTTTTTTTAGTTCACTCGGTGGTCCATAGAGTTTATCTTCCACTGTTGTTTCTCTAGGCCAGAAGGTTTGTCTAGATATGTTGTATTTTGGGCAGTCTTGGAGTATGTGATCTGCTGTCTGCGACGCTAATCCACATGTGCACATGGCTGATTTGCCACTCTTGAATTGTGTATACATGTTGTTGCGTAATCCATTGTATCCTGTTCTGAGGCGCAGTACATTGATAGAAAATTGACCTAAATAGCTCTTACAAAAAAAGGAGGTCAACTGTCGTGGTCAGGCGACACCTCAAAAAATAAAAAAAAAGGTGCATGTACTTTACAGGACGTAGCAGTCAACCCCAGCATTTTCGCTGATTGTGATTCCTGGGCAAATTTTACGTTCAGTAGTTTGCCGTTGCTTTCTGAACGACCGGCTCCTATACCTTTTTTGAAAAAAAAAACCAGCACAGCTGTGTTTCGAACCCGGCCTACAGCTCTGTAATATACTCGAAGAGTCACATTTTGTAGGAATGGATGCACGGCGAAAAAGGTAACGAAATGGGTTAGGAATCTCCCTTGTAAATTCCCCAGACTGTATTCCGATCACAACCCACTAACGCTTTTCCCTTTACACCTTTGGTGTTCCCTGACTCTCTTGCCCTCAGTAATTTGTTTCCATTATGGTTGTCAATAGTTTATTATGTCATTTGATTTAACCAAAGTACCCAATCCAGTATATGTGTATGTGTGGTTTTTTTATTTATTTTTTTTTTATTTTAAATTTTATTTTTATTTTTTTGGAGGGGGTGGGAGGTGCGGGGGGGGGGGGGAGTCCTACTTCAGCATCGCCCTTTCTTTATTCAGCTGCTCATTAACTTCTGAATGTGCCTTCTTTTATATCCAAGAAGCGCGCTCTAATGCACTGACGAGCCAGATTTAAAGTTTCTATATCACGTTCCATCTCCTCAGGTAAGGCCTAGGTGTCGACTACATAGAGCATCTGTGAACACACGTTGCACTCTGTGAGTCTCAATCTGGAAACTCAAAGAAAACTCCTCCGCGGAGCAATCACGACAGGAGGCTTCTTATCGCCAGAAATAGTCCCTTTCACGGAATGTTTCTGCTTTTACCTTCCTGACACTCTATGGTGGTGGGATCACCGGGGTCATGACTCTGGGTGTCTTTCTCCCTGCCGTGCCTTCGTAACATGTCTAGACACGTTAAATTGTTTCCCGCTTGTCCCACAACTGCGAATTGTGCCTGTTCCCAAACGTCGTGCATCGTGCACCCGGTGCTTCGTGCCCTCACACATATTCTAGCAGAGTTAGCCGTGAGAGCCAGCTTCTTCCCGGCTGTTCGTCTCTTTCGTCGCCTCCGCGCCGGTGTTCGCTATGTACCAGTACACGTCGGTGCAGCCTTGTTGCCTTTTTCGTACTCCGTTCATGGCCCACAAAGCCGCAGTCCTGCTCGTCTCTAGGAAGCCTGCTCGTCTCTAGGAAGCCAGCTCTTCCTCTAGACTAGTTGGTTGTGGGCTTGGGTTCCCCAGTTCTCACCCCGTCTCTGGGCTACTCGGTTGTGGGTTTGGGTTCCCCATTCCTCGCCCCGTCTTTGGGCTACTTGGTTTTGGGTTTGGGTTCCCCAGTCCTCAACCTGTCTCTGGGCTACTTTATTGTGGGTTTGGGTTCCCCAAACATCACTCCATCTCTGGATTACTTGGTTGTGGGTTTGAATTTCTCAGTCCTGATGCCGCATCTGGGTTACCTGGTTGTTGGTTTGAATTCCCCAGTCTTCACCCCGTCTCTGGACTACTTGGTTGTGGGCTTGTGTTCTCCGTTTTTACCCTGTTTCTGTGCTACTTGGTTGAGGGCTTGGGTTCTTCAATCCTCACCCCGTCTTTGAGTTACTTAGTTGTGGGCTTGGGTTCCCCAGTCCTCACCCCGTCTTTGAGTTACTTAGTTGTGGGCTTGGGTTCCCCAGCCCTCACCCCGACTCTGCTGCGCAGCGCGGTCCTCGCAAGACATTTCACACCACCATTAGCTGGACAAACAACCAGTACAACTGTGCCAGGGACAGAAATATGCTGACGCTAGTTTGATGTCCACCGAGAGACTGGGGGAATTAGAGATAGGAGCTGACAGTCCAGCAATATCTCGTATCTTACAAACATATATAACACATGGCCCAAAGATGTCCACCGAGAGACTAGGGGAATTAGAGATAGAAGCTGACAGTCCAGCAATCGCTCGTATCTTACAAACATACATAACACATGGCCCAAAGATGTCCACCGAGAGACTGGGGGAATTTGAGATAGAAGCTGACAGTCCAGCAATCGCTCGTATCTTACAAACATACATAACACATGGCCCAAAGATGTCCACCGAGAGACTAGGGGAATTAGAGATAGAAGCTGACAGTCCAGCAATCGCTCGTATCTTACAAACATATATAACACATGGCCCAAAGATGTCCACCGAGAGACTCGAGGAATTAGAGATATAAGCTGACAGTCCAGCAACCGCTCGTATCTTACAAACATATATAACACATGGCCCAAAGATGTCCACCGAGAGACTCGAGGAATTAGAGATATAAGCTGACAGTCCAGCAATCGCTCGCATCATACAAACACACATAACACATGTCCCAAAGAGGAAACCTGCTGAGTCTGTTATGTAATATAGCCATCCCATTGTGTAGGCCTGAATGCACGAGGAAATATGTGGCCATTCTTTTCCTCTGTTAACAGAACAAACTAACACAAAGTAATGCAGCTTTACAGGACACAATTGCGGAAAACACAGGACGTTTCGGCAACTAGCCTTTATCAGCAAACAAATACATACGCAAAACACAAGATATAATCACGGAGAAGACACTCCAATGACTAAATTAAGGCATAGGAACGGGATGAGAAGAATGAACAGATGGTGTGGGGTGGGGGAGAGAGAACAATGAAGAGAACATGAAATTTTGAAGAAGGAAAAAAAACATGTTCTACTTTTCTCAGAATCCCGGGCTGTGATACTAACACGAATCTTCATCTTGATACTCATATATAGACAGCCTCGGGAATCTGTGGTATCATGGGGACAGGGGTTGGGGATGATAACGGTTCAGTAAAGATCCCAGGTAAATGAGTGGAAGTGGTATATGAAAAAAGGGGTAGGGGGTAAGGCGAGAAACTGGAAGCAATGGAGATACTATGGTGGTCCGAGAGTGAATGTCCTTACAATGTCTAAGTGGGTGTTTGCGGACGACGAAATCAGACGTCGAAACCACCCCTAACGGCGATCATGACAAGATCAGCGTATCTTTCCCACCTCACCCCACCCCAGCCCCTGAGACTACTTTAACGCGCTCTCCAAATATTAAAAGCATCTGTCACATTTTGACTATCGTAATTTCTGCAAGATGATTAACGTGATCATGTCGACGCGAAGACGGATTATTGATGCTACCAGGGTAATTTTATATCACGTGGATCTTACTTCTCTTCTGCGAAAGGGACATGGGTGTAGAACAACTTCAGGATAACGTGGTGTGCCGTAGAGGCAGATATCTATACGCCTCTGTAGATCCCTCCTGGCTTCTTCCATTGCTATCTCTTCTCTGTCTATTCTGCTTATCTGAGGGATAAAGATCAATATGTATTAGTGAGACAGAGGGAGAGCGAAGTGGTTGAAGAATAACATACCGACACAGACAAGAACACGCTGACATACATATAGAAAGATGGATGAATGAATGAATTAATGCATAAGTGGATGAATAGATGGACAGGCAGGCAGGCAGGCAGGCAGTCAGGCATTCAGGCAGACAGACAGACAGACAGACAGACAGACAGACAGACAGACAGACAGACAGACAGACAGACAGAAAGGCAGGCAGGCAGGCAGGCAGGCAGGCACGTAGGCAGACAGGCGGGCGGACAGACCGACAGACCGACAGACGGATAGACGGATAGATAGTTGGACAGACGGACGGACGGACGGACGGACGGACGGACGGACGGTCGGTCGGTCGGTCGGTCGGGTGGGCGGGCGGGCGGGCGGGCGCTCGGTCGGTCGGTAGACAGACGGACGGACGGACGCACGGTAGATGGACGGACGGACGGTAGACGGACGGGTGGACGGTCGGACGGATGGATGGATGGACGGAAGGATGGACAGACAGACAGACAGACAGACAGACAGACAGACAGACAGACAGACAGACAGACAGACAGACAGACAGACAGACAGACAGACAGACAGACAGACAGACAGACAGACAGACAGACAGACAGACAGACAGACAGACAGACAGACAGACAGACAGACAGACAGACAGACAGACAGACAGACAGACAGACAGACAGACAGGCAGGCAGGCAGGCAGGCAGGCAGGCAGGCAGGCAGGCAGGCAGGCAGGCAGGCAGGCAGGCAGGCAGGCAGGCAGGCAGGCAGGCAGGCAGGCAGGCAGGCAGGCAGGCAGGCAGGCAGGCAGACAGACAGACAGACAGACAGACAGACAGACAGACAGACAGACAGACAGACAGACAGACAGACAGACAGACAGACAGACAGACAGACAGACAGACAGACAGACAGACAGACAGACAGACAGACAGACAGACAGACAGACAGACAGACAGACAGACAGACAGACAGACAGACAGACAGACAGACAGACAGACAGACAGACAGACAGACAGACAGACAGACAGACAGACAGACAGACAGACAGACAGACAGACAGACAGACAGACAGATAGATAGATAGATAGATAGATAGATAGATAGATAGATAGATAGATAGATAGATAGATAGATAGATAGATAGATAGATAGATAGATAGATAGATAGATAGATAGATTTGCAAGTAGACTCTGTATGCCTCTCAAGACAAGAGCAAAAAAAGAGGATAAACTGACGAGTGTTTGATTGACAATACCTTCATGTTATCCCAGGCCTCATCAAAGAACTCAGAATCACGTGATATCTTCGAGCCCAGAACTTCTCCCCAACGCCTGTAAATGGTTTGAGACAGACACATATCAACTAACTGTGCTGGTGAAGTTAGTTAGTTAGTTAGTTAGTTAGCTCCATTCCTGTGCCAGTGAATATCACACAAAACACTCCCCACTGCCCAATGTGAAAAGTGGAAAAGACAGGAGTCTCGACAAACAACAACCCGCACAGATACACTGTGCATAATGCCGCCGCCAGAATGTCAACACAATAGTCCCCCACAAAACACCCAGTTCATTTCTGATGGAATCGGCAGTCATTTTCCCATCTGGGTGTTTCCTAGATGTTCACCCACACAGTCCACGAAATACAGTTCATCGTCGATGGTAGTGGCAGTAACCAGAAGCTCAGCAGCCACGCATTTCTGCATAAGGCAAAAACCGGTCAACTCTGGGACATAGCCATCTGCAATCGCTCCGAACATGCAGTCACGTTCCAAAAAACCTCGGGCAGATTCAAAAGCATTTCACGTGGAACTCACAGCTCACAGTGTCGCACCACGCACTCAATCAGTAGCAGGGCGACGGAACCATCAAGCCTCCTTAGTCACCTCTTACGACATGCTGGTGAAGTTGTAACATATTAACTAACTGTGCTGGTGAAGTTGTAACATATCAACTAACTGTGCTGGTGAAGTTGTAACATATCAACTAACTGTGCTTGTGAAGTTGTAACATATCAACTAACTGTGCTTGTGAAGTTGTAACATATCAACTAACTGTGCTGGTGAAGTTGTAACATATCAACTAACTGTGCTTGTGAAGTTGTAACATATCAACTAACTGTGCTTGTGAAGTTGTAACATATCAACTAACTGTGCTTTCAATGGCAAACTACTGAACGTAAAAACTTGCCTAGTACATCAACAGCAGGTGACCACTGCTGGCGTTGGCTGCAACGTTCTGCAAGGGATATGCAACAACAACAAAAAATGTATCTCTGTTCTATGTTTATCTCTGTTTATCGCTTATCTATGGTTATCTCTCAGCTTATTTCTTATCTCTTGGCCCATCCCTCCATATTGACATCTCTGTGTGAGGAGGTGGAACATGACTGCGTTTGCATTCTGAACCACATTCCGCTGCTGCGCCTCACCAGCAGAGTTGCCATTCTAGATATTTTATATCTAGATCTAGAGGTTTTTGTCGGCGTCTGGATACCGTTTTCTGACGTTTGGTGCTGGATGCAATTCTAGATACTTTTCATTTGAAGTTGGATATTTCGGATACTTTCTATAGTTTACTTTTCTTTCAGTATGTGTTATATATTATACCAACAGCAAAGACAAAGTAGTTTCTACATTTCTTGGACTAGTTCACTTGGAAGAGTGATGAAGAAAGTATAGTTCAGGCACTTAAGATACTTTTGGTCAGTAAACATTTAAACTTGACGAATTTGGCTGCAATTGGAACCGATAATGCATCGGTAATGGTCGGTATCAACCATGGAGTTTATGCAAAATTGAAGGAAGATATCCCATCTTTAATCCTTATAAAATGTGCGTGTCGATCCTTGCAGACAGCAAGAATGTTTACCAAGGAATTTGGAATCCCTTATTGATTAAAAAGCTTAAAAGTCGATAGGGTCGACTTCATTGCACCGGGTTTTATCCCACATGGCTCGGTCTCTTTCCGCAGCGCGGAAAGCGTCGCACAAAGCACGATCACCGTAGCTCTAGCGACGACCCAACAGGAGTCTCCGAAATATTTCACTCGTGAACCGAAGGACGCGGCCCGGAATCGAACCCACAACCTTCGGAGCCCGAGTCAAACGGCTTGGCCACTTCGCCACAGAGACTCCCGAAACACATAACGAGACGCTGAAACACATAACTGGTTCTCCAAATCATCTGTCAGACAACAGCAATATGATAATTTATATAAAGCATTAAATGATAGTTCCTCACCACTGACAATTCTATCATATTGCAAAACTAGATGGTTATCAATTCAACCAGCTGTTGAAGTAATTGTGAACCAATGGTTGGAGTTGAAAACACACTTCGAAATAACAAGACAACGTGAAAAGTGCTACACAGCTGAATGAAATACTATAGGGAATGTACAATGATGAAAAATAAATTTGGCATTCCTTCTTTTTACAACCCATTTTAAGTGAAGTGCAAAAAGTTAATAAACTGTTTGAATCTCAGAATGTTGATAACGTTAAATTACTTGACGATCTCACTTTGCTATTTCACTCAATTGGTAAAAGACTTATATTGCCAACTTCTAAAGCTGACTTGTTCACTTGCACTATAGAGAGCTATTTGGCTCCTAAGCCATACCTGGGATACCAAATCGAATCAAAAATTGATGGTTTAAAAACAAAAGGACTGTTAACAGAAAATGAAGAGAACAACTTAAGTAAGCGTATCAAGATTTCTTCTCGCATTATTCAAGCAATTGAAGCAGAGACTTCCTGAAAATTTAGATGTATTGAAAAATATTTTAATCTTTTCTGTTAACAACATACTTCAGCCAGTAAAGGACATATCAAAATATTGTCAAGTTATGAAATTTTTAGGGGCTACTGATAATAGTGTGGTGGAACCAGAATATAAGTTAACCAAAATAAATTTGGTTGACTGGAGAAACAAAGCAGAAACTGAAGCCTTTTGGGGTGAAGTAAGACAATTTAAAGATGCCTCAGGTAACAGTCCATTATGTGAGCTCTTTCAATGTGCGATGTCTGCCATGATACTACCCCATTCAAATGCTGATGTGGAAGAGTTTTCAGTACTATGAATTATACAAAATGTAAACTAAGAAACAGGATGAAACTTCACCTATTAAATGCTATCTTGACAATGAGATTTGGCCTGATGAGAGCTGGAAAATGCTGTTCAACATATCAGAAGTCCCTGATCGTGTATTAAAAGAAATTGGAACAGCTAAAGCATACCAGAGTCATTTTGACTCTGAAGCTTCAACTTCATCATCCACGTTAAGTGCATCTTGTGAGACATACATCAGTGAAGATGAGGGCATGATTCTATAGGGTAAGTCACATCATTTTTTTTTTGCATATCCCTTACAGGACGTTGCAGTCAACATCAGTATTTTTCAGCTGCTGTTAATGTACTAGGCAAGATTACGCTCAGTAGTGTGCTGAGCGACTGGCTCATATACCCCCGTAAGTTACCAGCGTGACTCGAACCGCTGCCGGTTCGGGCGCAGCTGCGTTACTCAAGAGAATATAGGAGGTTACGGCGAAAGCCGTAAAACCCTTCGCCAGGTAGACGGCAGTCACATCAATACATATGTAATTTCTTACTTTCACAATCTGGATATTTTTCCTAGATACTTTCCAAAGAAATATAGATATTTATGGATGTTGTTTGAGCCGTTTCTATATATTTATGGTCAAAAAAAAGTGGCATCCCTGCTCACCAGTTGTGTCACCCTTATTTTGGGCGCCATGGAGGTTAGGCGTGTGATTTCTGACCACCTTTGTTTAAACTAAAACTCGTTAAATTATGAAGGCCCGAGATTTAACAACGTGAAAATTTTAAGTTTATATTCGTTACACTTAGTTAGTTAGTTAGTCGACAGATCATCCTCGTTGCACATCGAACCATTCAGTCCATAAGTGCTCGGATCCCCTCCTCAGCAAATCCCGCAGCGTGTAGCGGCTAACGACGCCAGTTCTGTGTTGGTTTATCAATCTTCTTTGGCTTCCTGCGTAGTGTTCTTGTTTGGCCACCCCTCTTTTAATTTGCTGCTCTAGCAGTCTGGCCATTGTTGTAGATTCACAGTCATCACTTGGTTCTCGCAAAAGTCTCACATCACGTAGAGCATTCAGAATGTCAGCCTGGTCCATGGCGCGTCCGCCCTCCACCGTAGCCTCACCTGCGAGCTTGTCAGCCCGCTCATTTCCTTGTACACATATCTACTACAATGGACAAGGATTTTAAAGTTGTTATTTGCTACAATTTTGCCGTCTGCTTGTGCGCCAAAGACATTAATTAAAGACAGTAAAATGGGGGGGGGGGGAGAGGGGGAAGCCACAGAGATGTAGTTTTCTACGTGGAAAGGTAAGAATCAACCGGACTTCTAAGAAGACAAGTGTCCAGGTGCTGCAAGAGGCCGCTTCATAAAACACATGATAACCAACATCAGGGCATTCACACTCGTTTATAACATCACACGTCATGGGGCGAGACGATACGGAGGAGTTTGTTACAGTCATGATACTACCCATTGCGTTACACTACTGTCTTAGCGACAGAGGTCGACCCGGTGAGAAAATGTTGGATGGGCTGATAAAGTGAGAAAATAATGGATGGGTTGACAGAGTGAGAAACTGCTGGATGGGTTCATAAAGTGACAAATTGCTGGATGGATTTATAAAGTGAGAAAATGCTGGATGGGTTGATCACAGGAGAAAATGCTGGATGGGTTGATCACGTGAGAAAATGCTGGATGGGTTGATCACGTGAGAAAATGCTGGATGGGTTGATCACGTGAGAAAATGCTGGATGGGTTGATCACGTGAGAAAATGCTGGATGGGTTGACAGAGTGAGAAACTGCTGGATGGGTTCACAAAGTGACGAATTGCTGGATGGATTTATAAAGTGAGAAAATGCTGGATGGGTTGATCACAGGAGAAAATGCTGGATGGGTTGATCACGTGAGAAAATGCTGGATGGGTTGATCACGTGAGAAAATGCTGGATGGGTTGATCACGTGAGAAAATGCTGGATGGGTTGATCACGTGAGAAAATGCTGGATGGGTTGACAGAGTGAGAAACTGCTGGATGGGTTCACAAAGTGACGAATTGCTGGATGGATTTATAAAGTGAGAAAATGCTGGATGGGTTGATCACAGGAGGAAATGCTGGATGGGTTGATCACGTGAGAAAATGCTGGATGGGTTGATCACGTGAGAAAATGCTGGATGAGTTGATCAACTGAGAAAATGCTGGATGGGTTGATCACGTGAGAAAATGCTGGATGGATTGACAGAGTAAGAAAATGTTGGATGGTTTGATAAAGTGACAAATTGCTGGATGGACTGATGAAGAGAGAAACAACTGGATGGGTTGACAGAGGGAGAAAATGCTGGATGGGTTGATAAAGTGAGAACATTGTGAATGGATTGATAAATTGATAGAATGCTAGATGGGTTGATAACGTGTGTAAATTCTGGATGGGTTGATCAATGGAGAAAATTCTGGATGAGTTGACAGAGAAATAAACTGCTGCATGGCTTGGTAAAGTGAGAAAATCCTGGATGGATTGAGAGCGTAAATAATGCTGAATGCGTTGATAGAGAGGGAGGGAGAGAGAGAGAGAGAGAGAGAGAGAGAGAGTGAGTGAGTGAGAAGAGAGAGAGAGAGAGAGAGAGAGAGAGAGAGAGAGAGAGAGAGAGAGAGAGAGAGAGAGAGTGCTGGATGGGTTGATAAAGTAAGAAAATGCTAAATGGATTGACAGAGTGAGAAAATGTTGGATGGGTTGATGAAATGAGAAAATGTTGGATGGGTTGGTAAAGTGAGAAAATGTTGGATTGGCTGGTAAAGTATGAAAAGTTTGGATGGGCTGATAATGTTAGAAAATGTTGGATAGTTTGACAGAATGCCAGATCACAGGCTCCCTAATAGAAATTTTTTTACGGCGAGCTGCGCTGTTGTAAACGCTCTCAAGGTGGCCTAGATGGAACGTTTCGCTGTAAAGACATTCTGAAGATTTCACTAAATGCTTTTGGTAATCATCACGACACTTGGGAGTCTGCTACCATAGACCAAAATTCGTGGCGTACATCATTACGCAAGGGTGCAGTCACGTGTGAAGCAAACAGGACTGCAAGAGCTGTGAAAAACAAGACTGGACAGAAAAACTACTGAGGATCGTCCTCCTGGAACATTAAGCACTCTTTGCTCACTCTGTCAACGAACATTTCGAGCTAACATATGCCTTACCAAACATCTTTGAACTCACGGCTGCAAACATTTAACCCCACTGGATGAAATGAATAGTCATCATCATTCTTGATTGACAAACACCACCCATATCAGGGAAGAACACATAAACTAGTGTATAAGTATTTATGGCACTCATAGAAGTGAATGATATATATCAGAGACTAGAGGACATAAAAGACACTATAAACATTGAAAGATATAGTTGTCATCATCATTATCATCATCTTTTTCCACTTTTACTGTCAGATGTTGCGGGAAGAATAGTTGATGTTCCCGCGCCCGATGTGTGACACTGGGTAATGTAATAACTTGTGATTGTACAATATCTTTGATGTTGTCAAATCATTTACTTCTCCCACGTCCTCTTGCTCTTTGATGTAGTACCAGTACATGTAGCTGAAGGTGTTGCATTCTAACTAGATGGTCGAATCATTTGATCTTCTGACTTTCAGTACATGTCACACAACTTGTTGATCTCATTGTCTGTCTGTTATTGATTGCACGATCTCTGACAGTTAAGTTAGTAGTTCTTTTCTGGCATCTCATCCCGCAGGTGTTGATTTTCTGGATAATGTCCAAGTTTGACACTGGTAGCATGAGTTGAAGAGAATATGTTATTTATTGTATGTCGTTTTTGCCGATATAGGTTTATTTGGATGTTTTAGTACGGATGATAGCTGATATATAAGCGCATTTCGATTGCTCTAACTATTTTACCATCCTCTGTGATCATACTTCCTAGACAGTAACCAGACTCGAGGGAATAGCATCTGGATAGTTCACCCCCCTAAGGTGTGACCTAGTATGATATCCCATCAGGGAAGTTAATATACAGTTAACGTGTAATCAATCAAGTAATCCTTCATCAGGGAAGTTAATATATCGTTAACATGTAACAGTCAAGTAATCTCTCATCAGCGAAGTTAATATACCATTAACATGTAACAGTCAAGTAATCTCTCATCAGGGAAGTTAATAAACAGTTAACACGTAACCGTCAAGCAATCTGTCATCAGGGAAGTTAATATACAGTTAACATGTAACAGTCAAGTAATCTCTCATCAGGGAAGTTAATAAACAGTTAACACGTAACCGTCAAGCAATCTGTCATCAGGGAAGTTAATATACAGTTAACATGTAACAGTCAAGTAATCTCTCATTAGGGAAGTTAGCATACCGTTAACATGCATCAGTCAAGTAACCTTTCCCGTGCCTTAATGCCCAGTGGACATATGGTGCTGGACCCAGTTTGTATTGACCAATCAGCACTCTGTGGGTGACGTGGTCAGTATCTCACCGGCAGCTTTTACTTCCCCAGACACTTCCTTGTATTACTTTTAGGATGGGTCCACTTGAAATTCCAGCTCAATTTAAAAATTCCTACCCCAACCCCCGATAAGGATTCGAATCTATGACCATCGGGCCGGTGGATGACTGTCTATCCACTACGCTATCGCGGCCCTCTTCACCGCGCTGAAGCCGTGGCATGCTCTACGAAACAACCCGGGAAGGCGAACCCAGTCAACACATGGTAGCAAGAAGTAAGATCTGTGGGCCGAAAGGTTCAAGCATCATAGCTCAGCTGAGAACATCGACATAGCATCCAAAATACATCGGATAAACAACGAATATATGGAAGAATCTATCGTGTATATACGGATCCCTGCATGCTTCATGGTTACAAGTGGCTTCTCTTTCTGAGGAAAGGCTAAAAGGACACATAATCAAACTGCCACAGGTACCATTCTGCCACTGATACCAGTAGTATCTGGACTATTCGCTGGCTGTTGAAGATGAGGACTGAGCACGTATGGGAATGTCTCAAGTGCTTGGATGTCGGTTCTTGATTTAATTCAACTCAGATGGCGGTCAGCATGACCAAATGGATAAGATTGTGTGTTCTTAAACATCCGGTGTGCTGATGCCAAGACAAGGGGTTCAACCCCTACACCGGACAGTTGGACTATAATGTTGACCTGTCGTCCTTGACTTGGATATGTAAATTACAAGCATCTCTGAAGTCGGAGTGGATTCGCATGATGGCGAGGGACACTGTTAATAGGGAAATCTAATCCACACGCAACATTCAGTCAAGCGCTACTAAAAAGTAGTGTATATGGACTGCGCTTGAGTTCAAGCGAGCGAACGCAAAAACAAAAAAAAACAATCAGCTCAAATGTTTTGTTTAATAATAAGCCCTCTTCACAAACATCAGCCAGACATCTTACCCCGTCCTAGGTTTACTTGTGTCAAACGGCTCACCAATAATTAGAGAGGGTATGCTTGAGTACGCCGTGGACCCTGGCTGGTTCCACCTGTTAGCTGGTTCGTATGTCTAATAGGGTCAATAAAATGTCTAATAGGGTCAATAAATGTCTAATAGGGTCAATAAATGTCTAATAGGGTCAATAAAATGAACGAATGTAATTTGAAAGCCACGTTTGACAGACATACAAACAGGCAGACTGGTGTGAAGGGTGGTCAGTAAGTAGCTAAGTAAATTTACAGGCAGACACCACAGACAGGTAGACAGACAAGCTAACAAACAGACAGTTTGACAGGTAGGTAGGTAGGTTGGTAGGTAGGTAGGTAGGTAGGTAGTAGGTAGTAGGTAGGTAGGTAGGTAGGTAGGTAGGTAGGTAGTAGGTAGGTAGGTAGGTAGATAGGTAGGTATGTAGATAGGTAGGTAGGTAGGTAGATATGGTGTAGGTAGGTAGGTATGGTGTAGTTAGGTAGGTAGGTGGGTGGGTAGGTAGGTAGGTAGGTAGGTAGTAGGAAGATAGGTAAGTAGGTAGACAGGTAGGTAGGCATGGTGTAGGTATGTAGGCAGGCAGGTAGGTAGGCAGGTAGGTAGGTAGGCAGAAAGGTAGATAGGTAGGTATGGTATATGTATGTAGGCCAGTAGGTAGATATGAAGGTAGGTAGGTAAGGAGGTAAGTAGGTATGTAGGTAGGTATGTAGGTAGGTAGGTATTAGGTAAGTGGGTAGGTAGGTAGATATGTTGGTAGTTATATAGTTAGGTAGGTAGGTAGGTAGGTAGGTATTAGGTAAGTGGGTAGGTACGTAGCTATGTTGGTAGTTACATCGGTAGGTAGTTAGGTAGGTAGGTATGTTGAAAGGTAGGTAGCTAGGTAAGTAGGTAGGTAGGTAGGTAGGTAGGTAGGTAGGTAGGTAGGTAGGTAGGTAATTAGGTATGTTGAAAGGTAGATAGGTGGGTTGGTAGGTAGGTAGGTATGTAGGTATGTAGGTAGGTAGGTAGGAAGGAAGGAAGGAAGGTACATAGGAAGGTAGGCAGGTAGGTAGGTAGGTAGGTAGGTGAGTAGGTAGGTATGTAGATAGGTAGGTAGGTAGGTAGGTGGGTAGGAGGGGAAGTCGATAAGTAAGTCACAAATGGCTGTAGAAAAATAACTAAATGTGATAACAACTTAAAACGAGTTTATTTTTATACATACATTGTCCCTTTATTTCTCAGCATAATTTCCACCATCATCGATGCACTTATCCCATCGTTTTATCCGTCCTCCCAGACCGGCTGCATAGAACTGCGGTTCTGTTTTCTAAACCACGTTTTCACTTCACATTCAACTTCGGCGTCATTCGCGAAATATCTCCCGCCAAGGTGAGTTTTCAGTGGACCAAAAAGGTGGAAATCGCTATGGGCTAAGTCGAGGCTGTAGGGTGGATGTGCCAGAACTTCTCACCTTTGTTAGTTAATTGTCTCCTGAGTTAATCGAGCCGTAAGTGGTCTGGCATTGTAATGAAGAAGCAACACTCCTCTAGTCAAATATTACGCTGTATGCTGAACCATGTGAGCACCCTATTGCATATGCTACAGAGTCTATCGTTACTCGCCTGTCACCTTTAATCACCGTCTCCACCCGTTGCACAGATGCTTCTGTTGCAATCTCAACAGGACGACCAGATCGGATTTCATCAACAATGTTAGAGTATCCTTGAGAAAAATTTTCTACCCTGCTATCCACCGCTTTACGGGACAAACATTTGTCAGCATAAGTAGGAAGCATTTCCTTATGAATGTCCTTTACAGGCAGTCCTTTTGCCCACAAATAACGCACAACAGCGCGTTGCTCTTTGGTTGTACACTCCGCAAGAGCAATGGCGGATGGCTATGTCCCAGAATTGACTGGTTTTTGTGCCTTATTCAGACATGTGTGGCTGCTGGTCTTGTGGTTGACTGCCGCGTCTTTTGACGATGAACCGTGCTTTCGTGGAGGACTTTTGGCATTCTGGAGACGTCATTATGTACAGTGAAATGTTTTTTTACATCTGTCCGAGGTGTTCTGGTGTGATCTGCATGCTCATAATGGCGTACGCCGACTAGATAGCATCTAGAAACGGAACAACTACATCCAGAAATATCTCAATATATGGCGGCTGGTGTATCGCAGAAGCGAGCGGTTTTCTTACCTTATGCAGACATGTGTGGCTGCTAGTTTCGCTAGTGACTCCTGTTTCCATCGATGATGAACTGTGTTTTCGAGGTGGACTCCGTAAGTATAGTCGCCATTTTGTTTACGTGCTGCGCATGCGAATGAGACACCTAGTGCCACCTGACGAACGGGAATATAAATTTCTATGTCGCTGTCACCTAATGACACTTGTAGAAAACACCAACTACATTTACCTGCCACCCCACAGAACTGTGTGACTTACTTATTGACTCGCCCTCGTATGTAGGTAGTCAGCGTCGTATTTTTCAATGTACTCTTGTACTTCAACGTTAGTCGTCGACTTCATTGTACCAGGTTTTACCCCATGTGGCTCGGTCTCTTTCCGCAGAGCGGCCTGCCGAAAGCGTCGCACACAGCATGAACTCCGTAGCTCCAGCTACGACTCTCAGGAGTCTCCGAGAAAAATTAACTCGTGAACCGAAAAACGTAACCCGGAATCGAACCCGCAACCTTCGGAACGCGAGGCAAATGGCTTGGCCACTTCGCCACAGAGACTCCCAGGTTTACACCGTGAAAAGTGTTACTTGTATTGTATATAATAGGACCAACGTTCGTGTGTATTTTTTTCAGTAACCTGCCTATAGGTACTTACCAAAAGGGAACCTGTAGGTATGACGACACAGGATCGAAAACTGTTGCCCTTCTCAGAAATTATCCCTGCCGGTTTGTCTTGTTCTTTGATGGCAGGTTTTGGTTTCTTGTGCATAAACGCCGCTGGCCACTCCATGGTGGTTATTTGTGGCAATCCACAGAACAGGAGTCTGCTACTGCAAAGGTTTCTCTATTTTGCTAAATCACTAAATCAGCCGCGAGCGATTAGGAAACAGATACTTTGTGTTGCTTACGATTATGTGAGGCGTCGGCCGTTTAGAAAGCTATAACAAACTTTTGAGCGCAAAATTACTTAATAAATTACAGTCAGTCAGTATATGCTAGAATTGACTGCAACGTCGTGTAAAAGGGCTTGCAACCAACCAGTCAACAGAGATGTTATGTAGACAGCTTGCATACGGTTTCCTACTTTGCTTCGTGTTGATGAAATACGCATGTGTACACATATATAGATGACGCGATATGTACTTGTTTTGCTACAAGTCATAATTATACATTTTTCATTCTCATCATCTCTCATCTCATCACGTTCCTCCTGTACCTTGCGGTGTCGAGGTGAAGTATAAACAGCGGGAGAGTGTCCGCTTATGGGCTTCATGTATCGATAGCCCCATGGATTCTGTTATTCCCTGCGTCCATCTTTTACGTCAGAGGTTCCCAAACCACGGCCCGCGGGCCACTTGTAGCCCGCCAGCTGTCAGAAAGTGGTACGCGAGGCCTCGTTATTTAATATAATATATATTTTAATAATTTAAACCGTGCATTCGGAGCGCCCCGTCAGCGTTCGATAATTTACTCTGCTCCTGGTTGTTATGCTCAGATATTTTCGAATGCGCCTGTTCAGTTCGCAACGAAACATTATGAAGTTCCCATATCCGAGCCTTGTCGACCAATCAGAGTGCGCAAAGCGCCATGTTGTCGTCTGTTATAACTGTTTAGCAGAGTCGGTAGTATTGTGTTGAAATTACATTTTTTTCAAATAAAAATTTACAGTTAAAGCCTATAAACATAAGTGTGGAAAATCTAAAATCAAACAATGGTAAAAAGCAAAAATGTTAAGACATTGCTTGTAGTGAATTCAACGAAGATTGGAGGGAGAAATTTATGTTTTAGCTGTAGGGGTAAACCAGTTTGCTTAATCTGCGAATTTTGTGTTTCTGTTACAAAATAAATTTAATCTGGAAAGACACTTCACGACCACACATTCAGACATAAATGCTTAATATCCGATCAATTCGGAGTTAAGAAAAGATTTCATAGCTAAACAATAAAGTTTTCTCTGACCAGGCAGCAGTCATTTTTCATCAAAGCTAACGAACAGAGCAAGAGTGCTGTTGTTGCGTCGTACGAAGTCGCTCTCTGTTGGCTCGCGAAAATAAGCCTTCACCGATGCAGAAGAAATAATCAAGCCTTCTCTTAAAATTGCTGCTAGAATGCTTGGTGATAAAATGTGTGAACCAAAATTTGATCAGATTCCTTTGTCTAATAATACTATGGCCAGGCGAGTTGAAGAATTAGCCAACGATGCTCATCGTCAAGTAGCAGCATATATCAAAAATAGTAATTTCATTTCATTGGAATGCATGAATTCACTGCCATTTCTGACACACCTCCGGTCGCAGTTTTTGTTCGAGCAATAAACGATAATTTTGAAGTCATTGAAGAACTTCTAGGACTTGAATCGGTGCATGCAACTACCAAAGGGACTGATCTTTTTGGAACTCTGAAGTTGTGAGTAGAGAAAAAACAACATAGAATGTACCAATCTGGACAGTGTATGCACGGTATGTACGGTGCTCCGACTTTGACGGGTAGAATGTCTGGATGTCTAGCATTATTGGAACAGCTTCTAGGCTGCACTGTATAAAAATATCATTGTATCATTCACCAGGACGCACTGTGCGGAAAGACATTAAATCTGAAGCATTGTTCTGAAGATGTTGTTCTGAGATGTGTGAACAAAATTCGAAGTAAGGCGCTGAACAGGCATGAGGTCAGACAGTTTCTATCAGACATGAACGAAGAATACGGTGAGCTACTATTACACTGTGATGTCAGATGTTATCTAAAGGAAAAGTTATGTCACGTTTCTGGGCACTGAAAAATAGTGTCTATCTGTTTCTGTCTAAAATAAATGAATTGCCTACAGAACGGGAATGTCTGTTGAACGATGACTGTCTTAATGACATGGCATTTTTGGCGGACATCACGTCTCATTTCAACTCTTTCAATGCGAGGATCCAGGGGGAAAACAAACTATTCACAAATTTGTGCGATGACATTTCTTCATTTAAAATGAGACTACGACTTTTTATCGGGCAGATGACTGAAGGGACTTCAGAGGCGTATCCAACTCTGAAGACGCTTTTGGTGGGAAAGAAATGTGACTTGTTACAGTACAATTTAAAAGTTGAAAGTCTTCTGGATATCTTTCAGTCGAGATTTCAAGAGTTCACAATAAAGGAGGTTAATGTTGACCTCTTCATAAATCCGTTCGTATTTCCTGATTCCAAGCTCCGTTAATTACAGCAAAACCTTCAGCACGAATTAATTGATTTGAAATGCAATTCTGCACTGAGAAGTAAATTTCTGGAGCTGCCTGCTTCACCTTCAGCTGATCATATAATTTAATTCTGGCGACTATTGCCTGTCGAGCAATTTGAACACTGGCGTCCATTCGCCCAGAAATACATTTGTTGTTTTGCTTCGACTTACAGATGCGAGCAGTCATTTTCCGCAATAATTGTTATTTAAAAACAAAACAAGCAACGTTCCAGACTGCTGCATTTATGACTTTGGGCACGACAGATCTGTGCCTTGGCATTGATAAACTGGCATCTGAACTTAAGTAACTGGTTATGAAGAACAGTTACAATTGTAAATTAACTATATTAATAGATATCTTCGAAACTGATTTAAAGTTTATTGTTAAATGAACTTTTGATTTTAAACCAAAAACAAAACGACCGTAGTATAGTACTGACATTGACTGCCTTTAAAGTTTTAGAATTTTGTTGACGAAAGTTAAGAATGGTAAGAATGATATTTCACCACTTTTATAATTTTATAACGTTGTGACCCGCTTAACTAGCGAAAATAGTAGATATGGCCGTCTGCTTGAAAAGCTTGGGAACCACTGGTTTACGTGGTCGGCCTCTTCCTCTGCTTCCATCTGGTCTGTACATCATTGCTTGTTGTAGTATACTATTAGTTGGTAAGCTACTTGCAAGGCAAAACCATTTGACTTGCTGCCTTCTAATAAAATCTAGTGCAACTATAACCGCCACTTTAGTTCTGATTTCTTCATTTCTGATATTATCTTTTCTTGATACATTGAGTATTCTTCTCAGGAATCTTATTTCTGTTGTTATGATATTTCTTTTCTCTTTTTCTGTCATTGTCCAGATTTGGCATTGGTAACATAGAGTTGGTAGGAAGATTGAGTTATACAGTGCTTTCTTAGTAGTTATTGATACATGTTTGTTCTTTAGTATTGGTCAAATGAGTTGGTTTGTCTTATTACATCTATTTTCGATCTCGTCTTCTGATTTGCCATTTGATGATGCGAGGGCTAGTCAATTAGTAAATCACACAGTTCTGTTGATTGGCAGGTAAATGTAGTTGGTGTTTTTTCTACAGCTGTCATTAGGTGACAGCAACATCGAACTTTATATTCCCGTTCGTCAGGTGGCACTACGTGTCTCAAGCGCATGCCTAGCGCATAAATAAAATGGCGACTGTACTTACGACGTGTACAATCAAATTTGAAATAGCAAAGTGCTGTTGTGCGTTTTTTGTGTGCAAAAGGACTGCCTGCAAAGAACATTCATAAGGAAATGCTTCCTGTTTATGCTGACTACCAGCCCGAATCAAAGCGTGCTTCAATGCAGTGGAAACATCCTTCTTCTCCTTGTGTCCAAAAATTCAAGGTTACGCTATCAGCAGGGTGTTGACAGTGTTCTGGGATTGTCAAGGAGTGCTTTTAACCAATTTCAAGAAGAAAGGTGACAGTGTGAATTCTGAATCGTACTGTGAAGTTCTATCGATGCTTCATGATGCAATTCGAAGAAAACGGCCAGAACTGCTCACTAGAGGAGTGTTGCTTCTTCATGATAATGCCAGACCACATACGGCTCCATTAACTAAGGAGAAAATTAACCAACTAAGGTGGAACATCCACCTTACAGCCCCGAATTTGCCCCTAGTGATTTCCACCTTTTTGGTCCACTGAAAACCCACCTTGGCGGGAGACATTTCGCGAATGACGCCGAAGTTGAATGTGAGGTGAAAACGTGGTTTAGAAAACAGAGCACGCTGTTCTATGCAACCGGTTTGGGAGGACTGACATCACCCATCCAATGTCCATTGGTCTATACAAATATGGGGCTAGCATCATATGTCCACTACACCTCAATGTGTGTAATATGGACCCTTTATGTTTTTGTTAACCATAGACACATACTAGTAGTGTATTAGGGAACCCAGACACATATTATGCAACCAGAATCTGGAGGCTGATGGCGGCTAATGGTTTTATGAAGGAAATATGGGGGTATTTTTTGGGAAAATTGTCGACTCGGTAAATTTTTTGGCGGCGTGTGGGAACGGTTTTTTGACGGGTGTCTGTGAAAGTAATTAAGGTAAAAGTACTGGAAAGCGAGGGTGTGAGTACTGATGAGGGAGGGTTGTAAGTTATTTTGGTTACGTATATTAATGTGTTAGTATGCGTGGTGTAGTGATGTATAAACAAGGGTGTGATGGGTCGTGGTTTCTACTCATGGATTGGATATATGGTGGTTACGTATATGAATGTGTTAGTATGCGTGGTGAGTAATGTATAAACAAGGGTGTGATGGGTCGTGGTTATACTTGACGAAGTAAGAGGTGTAGCTGGTTACTGAACAAAAGAGGTGTAGTTGGTTACTGAACAAAAAGAGGGTTGTAGGAGTCTGACACAGTAAAACGGGGTATTAGGGGTCGATATAGCGATGTTTATAATAAGAGGATATAATCTGAAAAAAGAGTCTGGGTTTAGTAATATAGTGAGGGGGGTCGTAGAGTGGTAGATGTCCGGTGTAAATGGTGATGTCGATCGGGCCCGCAGATCACCCGGTGTCAATACGGTTCCAGGTGCTTGAACTATTCCTCTAGGCGATATATCAGCGTCTACACGAGTCTCCTTGTCTATAACAAATACATAAACACAAACACAACGACAACCATACAAGTATACACCAGACATCAACCATACAATCAGGGCCATTTTAGATTCAGACACACAAGTATAATGAATCTAAAATACAACCGCGCACACAATGAAACAGACACGAGTGCAGCCATACACAGAATCATACAGACAGACAGACACACAACCTCGCACACACATTCAAATACAACCAAGACCAACGAGTCACTAAACATGCCAGCTATTATAGATCAACCACTCGGGTTCATACCAACTTTTAATGAGAAAAACAACCAAACGTATACGGCCATTACTAACAGCACCCGCTGTTTCCCGAGTAGTATGGCGCCAGTGAACATCTGGAAAACTAATCAGTCTTCTTCATGTCGTGTGAAGTCGAGATTCTACCAACAGATAGTTGGCTACAAGACTATGATAATGAGAATAACAGACAGACGTGTACGATCAGTACTAATATATTTTCCCCTGAATCCAGAGTAGCTTGGCGCCGGTGAACGTCTGGAAAACTAATCACGCTACCCCCGAAAGTGAGAAACAAGTCCTCATACGATCTCAGTACGTCGCGTCTTGAAGAAAGGTAACTCACATTAGTTAGTTGGTTCTAGTCAGAGAGGGAAGTTGAATATTTAAGTATAGCTTTAGATACTGTGATAGTTGAAGTGTGATAGAACAGAATACTAGGAGTGTAGTAGCCTCGTTGTCATATGGCCCAGTGTTATATCTGCGAGTGAGTATAGAAGCACCATATAGTCAAATACACATACGTACAATGAAACAAACAGACACGCGTGCAGCCATACACAGAATCATACAGACAGACAGACAGACACACAACCTCGCACACACATTCAAATACAACCAAGACCAACGAGTCACTAAACATGCCAGCTATTATAGATCAACCACTCGGGTTCATACCAACTTTTAATGAGAAAAACACCCAAACGTATACGGCCATTACTATCAGCACTCGCTGTTTCCCGAGTAGTATGGCGCCAGTGAACATCTGGAAAACTAATCACGCTAACCCGTCTCGTGAGAAAGCGCGGAAAGTCATACGATCTCAGTACGTCGCGTCTTGAAGAAAGGTAACCCGCATTAGTTAGTTGGTTCTAGTCAGAGAGGGAAGTTGAATATTTAAGTATAGCTTTAGATACTGTAATAGTTGAAGTGTGATAGAACAGAATATTAGGGTGTAGTAGCTTCGTTGTCATATGGGCCAGTGTTATATCTGCGAGTGAGTATAGAAGCACCATATAGTAAATAAATAGACAAAATACAAATAGCCGTGAGATGAGGTGCAGAGCTGTTAAAACTATACAGATTAAGATATGACGCTTCCAGTGTAGAATTCTATTATTATTATATTCATCGCCAACACTAAGCCTCTACCAAGAACACAACCTCGGTTTCCATGGTGCTTTGATGACAAGATGAGGTGTTGGCTACTGAAGGTAAGACCAGTGGTGTCTTGTACGTTTTTGTATGTCTGTATCTCACCACTAACTTTCGTCAATAACTAACTCACATCAGCGAAAAACAACACGAGTTTAAAAAAATACAATACACCCCAGTGAAGTATAGGCGTAAAACAATATGTTTTATTTTTCGTTCACAATGTATGGAAACAATATAATGAATTATTATGATTACAGGGTGAAATAATTAACCATAAATATTATGTAATAACAGAGGGGAACACAATACATCATCATCCTCCACCACCGAAAACAAACAAAGCGAAGATATAACTGAGTGCATGTAACAATATTATTAAAAAATATGACAAGTTTATATTCACGAAATTGTATTAATGTGAGATTGTAATACGTCCACAAGTAGTCATACAAACATTTTATATACATAATCCAATAGACGAGTAAGTTATATAATGTAGTACAGAATAATGTCAAAATTGTTATGGTTATGTTATGAGAAGAAATGGATTGGAGAACTTGGTGACAACTAGCAAGATCGAGGGGGGACAGACCAAAGGGAAGGTTGATAAGAAAATATGTGGATGGCTTGGTTTTGTGGCATGCTCGAGACAGAAACACGGATCAGCTCCACGACTCTGGTGATCGAGTGAGATGGCAGAACATGGTATCGCCCACGTTTACCTGCATGGCACATGCTGGATGGAGTACAGAATAATCCGTATATGTATCTAAAACCTATCATAATATATTCTATTTCTGTTATAGTAAACAAAAACCAAAAAAAAAAAAAAAAAAAAAAACAAAAAAAAAAAAGGATATCTCTGTCTGTAGATAACGATGCCCCGAAGCTTAACCTAAACCCTAAGATTACGTGTAACATCACCGAATCAATAGTGGCGTTAATAGACCAAGGTTCTTGTGGTCAGGCGAAAGTTCGTCTATAAAATATAACATTAATTATAATTTGAAACAAAAAGCATTCAGGAAAAAACATACGACCATAGCACAAATGTACATATGATTATGAAACGGGCAGACGAGGGATTACCACCCATCGTCTATAAAATATAACATTAATTATAATTTGAAACAAAAAGCATTCAGGAAAAAACATACGACCATAATAATTGTTTTAATCAATTAAATAAGTAATGGCATAGTCGATATATTATCACTGGCAACCTTTCTTTTTATATACAAATAAGATAGAGCATCTCTGTGTTGTGTGTATGTATATACAGAAGAGTCTTGTGTTTTGAAGCCTATATTTGTTCCCCCACTCGGTGTTTGAGTATTGAGTACTTCTAAAAATGTGTCCTTGTTTAGGTGCATGTTGTGGGTCTTAGTCAGACCTTTGGTACTGACTTTATCATAATCGCCGACACAAATATACGTCTTACTACATAACGAGACCATCCCCTTCCTTTCGTATTCTAGTTTTAAAAGCCCGGGGGTTCTCTTTTCATAGGCTTTGATAGTCTGGCAATCCTTACAGGTATCAGTACTAGGGGTAATTCTATGAACAGGGCAGGTTTCAGACGGGAACCACTGATTATAAACTCTGTCATATTCTTCTCGTAGGTATGGTCTAACTACTTCGGAGAGTGAGTCGGCACTAAGGGCCAAGTATAGAGAGTCAGTGTCCATTTCACAAAACTGAAAGTCGTCTTTAGAGATAAATTTGTCTAGAAAGTCATAATAAAAAGCTAACATTCTTAATTTGGCATACTGATAAACGAAAAAACCAATCTGTAGAGGTAGATCCCAGACAGTTCTCTTCTTTACTGTCTCGACCTCAACAACGTCGTCAGTAAGGCAGGTCATTTTCTTAAACAAGGGATTATTTACGAACTTCGTCGTGTCTTCAGCCTTACAGTAGGAGACATCAGTATGTTTGGCCTTATTGGTTAGAGTTTTGCCGTAAGCGGCATTACCTAACAACTTCATTGTTTCTGCCGTAATAGTCTCGGTGGTGTGTCTGTCTCCCTCACGTCTGGCATCAGACACCGTATCCCCAAATTGTTTAAAACAACGAACAGGTTTATATTCAATCACTTGATATATTTCAGTGACTTCTAGATCATGTTCCAGATACCATTTTAATAATGGTGTGGTCAACAGGAGCTTTTTTCCAATATAACTACCTATTAATGTGCGACGTGGTCGTGTAAGCAAGTTATGTGATTCAGCGTACTCACACATAAACTTACCTATATGCTCTCTACCCACCTCTATGTTTTTGAAGATGGGTGACATTTCTGAAAAATGGTCTCTGAGAGAGGGTGGCACGTGGATATCACACTCTATCAACCCAAACAAGCTCTCGTCTATTACAGCAGCGAGAATCTTAGTCATTGTTATGGGGAAGCACACAAACCATGGTGTGACGAATGGAAAATTCGTGTCTATGAATGTTTTAATATTTCTATCAGTCTTGATTAGGGTCTCCCACTCACATTCCCACATTTCTATTACTGTAATTTTAACGACAGTCTCCAGATAACCACGAATCTCTTGTGTCTTCTTAAATAACTCCACCAGTGGTTTATTATTGACGGGGTTAATAGTTTTTCCCTTGGCTAGAGGGCAGCTTGGGTGACCGTGAAATAAGCACCCATGGAATTGATAAGTTATCTTACTCTTCTTTTCCCACCCATCTACACGGATATATCGATCGCCTAGCCGCATTTCACCCCTATTAAATTGTGTCTTCAAGGATATGTTCTGGGTATAAGAGACCCACGCTAACCATGCTCTACACTTTTGTATATACTTGTTTACCTTATGGGCTTTGAACCCGTCCTCTTTATATCTAATAGTAGGGAAGTCTGATGGCATATCTTGCATAAGAGACCATAGGTATAAAGCATTCGCATCAAACCCTTTAATACTTTTTACTGATTTATTACCCCGGATACGGGTCTGATTGGCCTCGTGGTAACGATGAAAAATAATACTCGGCCCACCCACTATATTGGCTCGTAACATCTTGTGTAACTTCTCCTCCTTCTTGGAACATAACGAGAATACTACCTCCTTGGGGAGGGTTTTAAAGAGATACTTTAGAGTAACCCCTGGGACAGAAATGGCATCCTTAAACATGTCTACACCTAACTCTGTGTAAAACCTAACTTGTGCATCTAAAGCCTTGATAAATGGCTGAACATCTTTGTTATTATACCACACGAGAAAGTCTTCTAATGTAGTCATCTTATTATCGATCCAAGCTTTCTGACAAACTGTGTATTCTGCTTCGGAAATGTTACGGTTTTTAAGCTTTGAGAAAAAAGCTGTATGAGGTGGTAACTTTGTTTCTTTTAGTTTGTCTAAATCTGTTATGAATTCGTAAGGGAAATATCCCTTGGTCTCCTCAACACCATACGCCGCTAAATATTTTGAGTAGGTGAATCCTACTGCTAAATAATTACTGATATCTAGGAATTTCAACTGATCAGTGGCAATACACATACAATTATTATTTCTTTTAACTACATATTTGATCGAAGACCCTTCTGTTGTAGTAAAGTATGAGATCAAATATGGCTTAATCATATTTAAATCATACTTACCAGAGTTATATCCTATCACGGGGATCTGTTGTAAGTACCCATCTATCTTACTCGTCAGCGTTGACTGATTCATCTCACCCAATTTTCTATACACTCCACTAAATTTATCACGCAAACATTCATATGCTTTCGATGCTACTGCATGTAGATGATCACCCATTCTATTAATCAAGTCTTGGGGATCACCAGTTGAAATAAAACAAACAGGCTTATCAAACCCAGGTACATTGGATGCTACTGAACATGACATTGGAATATGTTTTGCTAAATATTTAGTAGACTCTCTGTCGTTAGGTAGTTTGGATCTAGAAAAATAACATTCATAATCATAGGCAATCCTATATGGGTACACATACGCTGTATCAACCGAAATACCTTGCTCTGCAATTAATTCCCATACTGTTTCTGTTGGATTGTAGACCCCTCCTTTATACCGAGTCTTGGTTTCCCCTCCAGTGCATGTCTTCCAATGTCTCTCCATTTTATTACACCTCGGCCATAATTTCCCACATTGTGGGCAACTAAATGAACGAGCTAATTTATCAATATCTTTAATATACATAAAATGGTCTTTAAACAATAATAGTCTTAATGTGGTCTCATAATTCCCACTCCCTCTAAGTTTTGGGACTAAGGCTTGGTTTTCGTTGTATTCGAAAATATCTATATTAATGCCAAAACATTGTTCCAAACTGGTGAGTTGAAGTAGTTTAATACCAGGAAAACTACGTATGGACTCTATATGCTGCTGTTCTGCCCACTCATTAACTAAGCGTTTGGTATGTTTCTGAAGTCTGTTTATGTTCCCGCCTTTGAATAATGCTAGGGATCTAAAGAAACAATAGTTATCTGTGTACATTTTGTTAACCTGCATACGTTGTAGTGTGTTGATGACTTTGTTTTGTGTAATATGTAGTGGTATATCGCCTAACAAACAACCTATTGGAAATTCAGGGATATGAAAGAGGTAAAAACATATCCCAGTTACTGTCTCTAGTGTATATTTGGTGTCTGTACGTTGTTGGATGGCGTAGGAATGAATGTCATGTTCGTGAAGTGTTGTAAGGAAGGCGTCAAAGTCGTATCTGTTATTTATTAGCGCTGGAAATTCTAAAACAGAAGAATTATTAAATGATGCATGATAGAATCTAAGATCTTGTGTTTCTCTATGTCGTAACACTAGATGAAAGCTAAAGTTGATCTTAAAGCGACTAATTTGAGCATTGAAAATCTTATACAACGTATCTGTCCATTTGATAGGGTATTGTATCTCCGGGCTAATAAAGAAGGTGTATGTCGATAACCACTTGTTAATCTTGTGATGTGTCCTGATAGCTTCCCAATTTTCTCTATATATTTGTTGAATATCCGATGGAAGGATGTGTGGTGTCTCTGGTTCTCCGGCTGCTAAGATGGCCGCTTCGTCTTCTACCAGTTGTTCAAGAATATTCTCGTCTGGTTGTATCTGACTGATAGTTATATTGGTGTCATTTGGTGGTGTCGTCGAGGTTGTTGTTGGTATCGTCTCTGGTTCTGATGTATCCATAGGCCGGCGATGACGTATTCGTTTGTGATTTTGTAGGCCATCATTCGTATTATACACCTTATCACATAACTGACAGGGATATATTTGGTCTTTCCCTCGTGAATGCTCCGAATGTGACGATTAAGGTTATACTTATAACAATAGGCTTTGTCGCACACTGAACATCGGTAGCGGTGTGGTACTTGACTTATACTACGAGGAATCTGACCATATTCAGGTGGTGTGTTCAGCTGGTGTGATGATGCTATTGGTGGTATCGTCGTCGTTGTAGAGGTAGGTGAAGTAATTGATGTATCCATATATGGTTGATGCTGTGTTCGTTTATGTTTTTTTAGTCCAGTCATCGTAGTATACACCTTATCACATAACTGACAGGTATGTATTTGGTCTTTCCCCTCGTGAATGCTCCGAATGTGGTGAGTGAACTGATACATATCACAAAAGGTTGTGTCACACACTGACCACCTGAAAGTAGAGCTGGTGGCCATATTGATGAAACACGTCGTATTGGTAAAGGGGTCCACGTAGTAGTCTTACTGGAATGTCTGAATACCTCAGCCAACTGTGTGTTGTTTTTATGTGAGCATGGTCTAGCAGTACATCAAGACCACGATAATTCCAGCCCTGTGCAATCCTGTGTGTGGTGAATTATGGTTTGTAACCACGTGTTTACCATCGTTGTATGACTGGTGTCGACAACTTCTCAGTTTCTGTTGTAATAGTTCAAGAGTTCTTGTTGTGAGACGCTATCACATAGCCTTAGTTATCGGTACATCGACACCATGATAATTCATATCACACTTCACCAGTAAGGTAGTATTAGTACAATAATAGTATAATACTGATTATTACACTACCACACTGATAGTTGGTTTGAATGTAACAACCTATTCAGTAGGGAAAAAAATCCAGCACTGGGTACCACCGACATCACTACTACTGAGAGTTGTTGTGGTATTGTAGACTGAATCAGAATGACGGCTTACAGGAGACTCTGTTATTTATATATGAACTACCCACACCTAATACTGCTACCACCCCACATTTCCAAACCCACACCAGACATACCCCTCCCCCTAACCTACTGAGTGTAAAAAGTTTTTGAAGACACACCAAAAACACGGTATTGGTTGAGTGAGCATACAGCACAGTCAGCACTTTTACCCCCACCCGGCAAAACAATGTCTACTTCCCAGAGCTGTCTGTTTTGGTGGGAAAATAACTCGGTGGTGTTATCTCACGCAATACTTTCTCGTCGAGGCCAAGGTTATGACCTAGTATTCAATGTTTGAATCACCAGTTTTTTTGTTGTTTTTTTTTATTTAGAGGTGTAAGTCGCTGTCATGTTATGGTGGGAAAAGTCGTGGGTGCTGGTACTTCTCACGGAATAGTCACTGATCGAGGTCAAGGCTGTTGCCTGGTAGTCGTTTTTTGGAGATTACGAACAACATAATTACTTTCTTTCTCTGAGGTCGTGTTTGCATCAGACATCAGATGTCTTATGTGGTATTCTGCTGACTAAGTTTCCTGTTGGTTCTGGTGGGAACATGACCTTAGTATCGTTTACAACTGTATAAAGTCAAGTCGTTTATGGAACTGAGTCTCCACAACCAAAGACTACTCACTCTGAGATAGTAGAATCTGTGTGTTCTACAATCGACTTGAAACAATTCGCTTTTAGTACAATCTGAGGTGTTGAATTTTCCACAACTGAACGTACTAAGCACTGCTACCAGATTTGTTGTACAATTAACTTGGATCAAGGTGATTTGGTAAGTTGATATTTTGTATTTTCCAATGAACCATAGTAGTTTAATAATTTTATGAACACACACACACACACACACACACACACACACACACACACACACACAAAGACACAGACACACATGTAAACACAACCACAGACGAATACATACAAGTACACATACAGACAAGTACACACCTATATAATCAAGAGACATCATGCATATTTTTAAAAACAAAAAGACAAAACATTTTTTTTTTAATTTATTATTTTTTATTTTTTAATTCTTCATACACATAAATGAACAGTGATGAATGGTGTTGTGTTCTATAGACATTTTCTCTTTGTTGCCTTCTTTCGGGGGTCGATCAGTGGTATAAGATTGTCCGAATAGGAATAGGTTGGTTGCTGGTCCCCTGTTTGGTTATTGAAGGTTGTAATCTGAGTGTCGTAGACATATGCTGGTGTAGTATCCTGTTGAATATCATAGACATATGATGTATCTGCATCGTCATATGGTATCGTCTGACCACATCTGTTACTGACTTGATTGTCTTGATTACTGATTTGGATGAGGTGATTAGTGGTATGATTGTCTTGATTACTGACTTGTTTGACTTGCTTGGGTTGGTTACCTTGATTGGTTGTGAATCGATCAAACTCAGCTAGAATCTCTCTCTGCATACCGATCATCTGTTCATATTCTTGGCGAGTAAGTGTCATCCCTATTTTAGTCGAAAACTTGATATCGGATTCGCCAAAAAATCTCCTTATATGCAACGTAGTCGCACCTCTGTACGACGAGACAAACACAGCCTTGGTACCAGTACCCACTGGTCTAACAGTCTCACCACCTCGAGTCATATAGACCCAGTTAGCAGGCACACTTGTTCGGTCTGTAGTCATCTTTAGTTTATAATACTCGAGTGTTACCAACCTCGGCTTTTTATACCACTGGTTGGGTAAATAACATCCAGATTAAACCGGTTTCAACGAGTTATATCTAGAACCAGTCGACCTATATCACAAACTGACCCAAATCATGTTTAGACATGTTTTGTACGTAGGCACCAATGGGTAGTCGACCTATAACGTGGTCATTGACCCCTCTGTTTGAAGCCTGTTATCGAGTATGCACCAAGCCACTGTTGTGGTAGTTATCTTTCTGGTTATAATCGTAGGCTCAGACGTGGTGTTTATTTTGTCTACTCGTGACTGTCTGTAGCGAGTTTGTCAAGGTCGATAAAGTCTATTTTTAACCATACGGTAATATTGTCAACCTGTCCCTGGGCGAGCAGCTTTCTTTTCGTGAGATATAAGTGAATCTTCACCGGTGGTGTTGTAAACACGTCTTCCACGGGTGACCCAGTCTGGTCTTGTCTAGTTTCGATGGGGTGTCTGTTGTAATACCTAAACATCTGGACTCGGAATGAGTCATAGTGCCTTGGGCTATCGAATGTTACAGTAACACATTTTCCGGCGTTGTTATGTTTAATGAGTACACCAGCGGGATGTGCACATCTGCTGAGACTGTTCTTGACTGCCCTCTGTTTGTTCAGTGTATAATTTTTAGTAACCACGTCTCTTACCACACCTAGAGACTGGTCTAGTGGCTGTGTAGACATCTTTTCTTGTTGTGTTTGATGATATTCAGTCTTTTCTTTGCACTACCACTAGGGCGATCAATTACGACGTGTGCTCTTCGTGTCAGTAGTGTTCATTTGACTGTTATAGTACGTTGTAGTCAGTGTGAAACACAGCCTGAGAAAAAAAGAAAAAGAATACCAATGAGGTACTATATAGCAACCTCGCTTCTATCATCACCCCTCTAAATTTTTCTTCTTTGTTTAGAAAAGGTTTAATACTCATCCACCAGTGTGGATTGACTGAAGGATAATGATGTCGGTGACGTTGATCTTTCACTCCTGGCTGGGGATGGTTCTGGAGTTTCGTTTTGACGATTATAATCGACGATGCTCTCCTCAATTCTACTCAGGCTTAATGTAATTATTTCGTCTTTAGTGAAGTGCTGTTTTAGCACATCCCGTAGTCGAACCGTTACTAGGTCCGCAAAGCTACCACCTTCACCATCATCACAAGAATGAGCGAAGGGATTCTCGGCTTCTTGATTTTGCGGGGTATTAAGACACCCCATACAATAACTGTTTGGTTCTGCTCTTAGTAGGCTCCATAGGTCCTTTATTAGTTGTTCTTAGGCATACGTATCTGCAACAAGCATAGATAAGATTAAGGTAGTATAACACCCTTATAGATATACATAATTTACATAATAACTATATATCTGATATGTGCCCATGTAGACCATATATTACTACCGATAACGGTTATGTAGACTCTACAGGACACACTTTCACCTTCTCCGCTAAAATTCGTATGTGATATGCTACCATTATACCCTTATGCTCTAGCTATCAGCACTATTTCACTCCGGCACAACCTAGTATACTATATGAAGAAGTGACTTGTCTCTTAAGGTATATATGTTTAGCACCATATACTATTGTATTATACTAGGTTTATAATATTAAGGTACTTGGAGACACATAACGACTATGTGATAGATTTATCAATCACCAACTTACCGTATTTTTCTTGCCACATAGTGCCGGATTGTCAGAGAACGATACTTCTAGACGCCAAGGACAGAGTAGTTGCTTACAAGGGACGCCTAGTATTTATACACTGTCTGGTTTGTGCACACGGTACCACATCTGCTGACTTGGCAATGTGTATTCGTCAACTCTTTTTTTTTTAGTTCTCATAACCCTGAACACGTGGCAAAAGATCCTATCAAAAAAACATCAGTTTGTGACCTCATCACCCCTCTCACCCCATTAATTGGTTAAAAAGGGTGGGGTTTCCATGTTGTGATACAAAAAACTGCTGAGTTGTTTTTTTACATGTAGTACTACCAGGGTGATGTAGTGGTTACTGTTCTTCTTGTTCTCTTACCACCTATATACTTGTCTAATTATCATATCTATATATTCAAGTATAGCTATATATGTCTGGTTGTTACAGACAATGAATCCTCGTGACACCATTGAGGCTGCCATCACGGAGCTGGAGACGAATATCATGACCTACTGTGTTGGTTGCCTGGAGGACCAACCCAACCAGCTGGCTCATACGTGTATGGGTCATACTTTCAGAGAGGTTGTCGACGCCCATCTCGGGGATGTGATGCGAGTCGTATTGACAACTGATGATCTGATCAGGATAGCCTTTCCTTTCTTCCGACGTCGTGTTCTGCGGGCCCGCAGGCACCGTCGGCGACAGCAACCACTGACACCCCCACCCTCACCACTACTGCTAAGATGGAGTCCTCCATACATCACCCCACCCTACCCAGTCAGAGTTAGATCACCATCCCCTCCCTATATTATTAATCCCACACCACCCCACCAGTCTCCTCCACCTCAACCGTCCCCTCCCAGTCTACGGCGAGCCAACACCTTAGTTTTACCAGACCCCTCTATAACACCACCCCGGCGGCCTCTTTTATCCCTAAGACGGGAGAATGCCTTCGTATTACACCACGACCCTGATTGTTTCATTGTTGAACCCATTCCCCCGCTAGTAATAATTACCATCGATTAATTCATAGGTGATTTTACTATTCGTTTCCATTCACCTTCTATTATTAATAACCACAGGCACGACAGACCTCTACAGGACCACTCATCTATCTATAATAACCAGCTGATCCCCTTTAGGGGTCGTACTCCCTTTTTAATGTATGGGTCGTAAACCTTTTTTACCTGTAGTTTGATGTTGTATACCAATAAAAACACTTGAAAATATTACTTTTTTGTTTTTACTTTTGTCTCTGTGTTTTACTGTGTCAGACTCCTACAACCCTCTTTTTGTTCAGTAACCAACTACACCTCTTTGTTCAGTAACCAGCTACACCTCTTACTTCGTCAAGTATAACCACGACCCATCACACCCTTGTTTATACATTACTCACCACGCATACTAACACATTCATATACGTAACCACCATATATCCAACCCATGAGTAGAAACCACGACCCATCACACCCTTTGTTTTATACATCACTACACCACGCATACTAACACATTCATATACGTAACCAAAATAACTTACAACCCTCCCTTATCCGTACTCACACCCTCTCTTTCTATTTCCAGTACTACCCCTTCATCCGTACTCACAACCTCGCTTTCTATTCCCACCGAATACTTTTACCTTAATTACTTTCACACCCGTCAAAAAACCGTTCCCACACGCCGCCAAAAAAATTTACCGAGTCGACAATTTTCCCAAAAAATACCCCCATATTTCCTTCATAAAACCATCAGCCGCCATCAGCCTCCAGATTCTGGTTGCATAATATGTGTCTGGGTTCCCTAATACACTACTCATACTGCCTGACAGCGCGAAACTGTGTTCGTAACTTACTTTTATAAATAAAAATCATTATTTCTCTTAGGGTTATTTATTTTTTTTCGCTCGCTCGCTCTGAACTCAACCGTAGTGCATACACGCTACTTCAAGCATCTCTGGGCTGGATTTTGCCTGTGGATTATCTTTCCCTACTACCAATGCCACTCGCCATATGGAGAACCCACTCCGACTTCAGAGATACGTGTCATTTACATCCCGAAGTCAAGAATGTGAAGTCAATATTTTAGTCCGACTGGCCTGTGTATGAGTTGAACCACTTACTTTTAGCATCAGCATACGGGGTGTTTAAGAACGAGCGATCTTATCCATTCGGCCACACTGATCTTCAGAATTAATTTTATTCTGAATTAGTATTCTAGAGGTCGGCGTTGCTTTCAAACTTCCTAATTTGATTATTTACATTAACAGATTTACCGACACACCGCAGAACTGGTTCTATTTACCATTTCAGAACTCTGGCGTTTTTTGTTTTGTCCGCTGCCTTTGAACCCAAGCGTAGTCCATTTACGTGCCACTACTGCAGACGATGCCACTACTACAGAGTACACTGGACTGATGTTTACGCGTGGGTTAGTTTCCCTAGCCATCAGGCGAACCCACTCCGACTTCTGAGGTATTTGTAATTTACATCCCCAAGTCAAGGACGATAAGTCTACATTTTAGTCGAACTACTGAACCCGCTACCTCGTCACCAACACACCGGAAGTTTAAGAAAGGGCTCCTATCCATTCAGCCATGTTTAATGCCAGTGACTTTTTACACCAGAAACCTGTCATCTTGTGAAATGCCTGTTGTTCTTGGTCTAATCTGCCACATATCTTCATTTAATTATTTTTTTTAAAGTTAGTGGCATATCCTTTACAGGACGTCGCAGTCAACACCAAGTAGTAGGGGAGACGCAATTTACACCAGAAATATGGATCCAAATCCGCCTGATGACGTAGTATTTTACTATACAAAAAGTCATGATCCATCGCGATGACGTCAAAAACCGGATCCATTTCCGACCACATTTTCAAAAAATTCGCGGCAATATACTTTTGGCTACTCCTGGTGTCACTTCCGGTTGACTACTTCCGGTCCATCGTTACTCCCTACCGACCTCCATTCCCACAGGTAAATCCGCCGGCCGCCTCCGCTTCCCCGACCCGTCCCGGGGTCGCTTGAAGACACCGATGCAAGCCCCGGGCATGTGGAATACTTATATAAATAAGTAGACCAATTAGTCACCAGGCACCTGTGTTCGAGTCTCAGTGTGTGGGTGTGCGGTGTGACCGAGCCCCAGTCATGTAGATATCGAACCCTTCGATGAGGAGCCCGAAATCAATATGACAGAGTGGGAAAATGCTTTATTCCATCACTCGAGATAACTCGAATATCCAGACTTGGATTTTTTTTTAAACTTTTATTGAGTGTTAAAATCGTTGTAAAGTGTATTGTATGTGTTTTTACAGAGCGCTGCATGTGGACGTGTAGGTGACATATGCGCAAAAATACAAATATTTTATGCATTTTAACATTTCCCCGTTGAATTTGTTGTAGGGTAAACCTTACAAAGCAAAAGCATGATGATAGTGCACCGTTTTTATTTTCCCTGCCACCTCCCTCTCCTGTCGGCTCCAAAACCACCAATACCATCACCACCAATCGGTAATGATGAAACTGGCAGTATAAAATGTTTGAACCAATCGGCGAGGGCGGCAGCAGCATCAACAAACAACAGTATCAAGATGGTGGGAATGGGAGGTGTAACAGTATCCGGGTTTACAAGGCAGAAAAGGTAGTGGTTGCATTTATAATGTTTGTGTTATTACATGCGTTCTGTGTATTTAGTATTTATGTAGGTGTATTTACGGAGTGTTGCATGTGGGTGTGTATCTGGCGTGTGCATATTTTATTCATTGGATATATTTACATGTGAAGGGGGGTAATTAGGGAGAAAGAAAAAACTTCCCATTTTTGTTTCCCTTGCCACACTCTCACCTATTGGACCCACCACACCAATGCCCTCATCACCACTCTCTGGTAATGATGGTAAAGGCAGGATAAATATTTAAACCAAACGGTGAGGGTATCAGCAAAGGCAACAACAACCATGATCAAAGGAAGGGGGCACATGGGAGATGAGGTTATATATTGATAAAAATAACAATAATAATAATGCAAATAAAACCAAATACATCAATAATAATGATAACAAAATATAACCTACCAAGGGTGATAACAGTAATGATAGTAACAGCAATGATAATAATAGTTATGATAATGATCACATTTTTCAAAACTGTGATTCCATTTGCTAGAATGATTATCTTAGGAATGATGTTAAGATAGCATAGCAGGTACATACAATTGCAACCTGCAATGTTCAATAATAGTAGAAGTAAAAGAAGTTGGTTATCTTGTTATTCTTGCTTATTTTTTAAATTTTGGTTTGTCTTAATTGTAAGGGTTCATTCATTTTTTTCCCTTTCCTCTTTTTATTTCTTTTATTTTTTTTTTATTTTTTTTTTTTTGGGGGGGGGGGGGGGGGGGTGTAAAAATAAACAAGCATCTGTATTAGCACAAACTTTTACAATCTCATTGGTTTGGTAACCATATGTGATTTTGTATTCATTTATTCAACATTAACTCACATTTTCCTGTTTCTTTCTCGCACTCATGTATACTAAATTTTAAAATCATAAAGAAGAGTATTTGTGTTTACTCTGGAGATATCTGTGATATTTTGTGTTTACAACATAGGAAATTTTCCATTTGCATATTCCATTCCTTGAACACATTTACATGTGAAAGGAGGGTAACAAAGAAAAGGGGAAATCTTTACATTTGTGTTTCCCTTGCCACACTTTCACTAATTGGTTCCACTCCACCAATACCCTCATGACTACTCTGGTAATGATTGTACAGGCAGGATAAGTGATTTGAACCAACCAGTGAGAGTAGTAGCAAAGGCAACAAACCATAAGCAGAGGGGGGCACAGGGGAGATGAAGTTGTAAAATAATAATGATGATATCAATATAACATTAATGATACTAAGGATAGTCAAAGTAAAATAGGGATAATAATAATAATAATAATAATAATAATAATAATAATAATAATAATAATAATAATAATAATAATAATAATAATGAGAAGAAGAAGAAGAAGAAGAAGAAGAAGAAGAAGAAGAAGAAGAAGAAGAAGAAGAAGAAGAAGAAGAAGAAGAAGAAGAAGAAGAAGAAGAAGAAGAAGAAGAAGAAGAAGAAGAAGAAGAAGAAGAAGAAGAAGAAGAAGAAGAAGAAGAAGAAATAGTATAATAGATATGTGATTCTATTTACTAAAATGATAATCTTAATAATGGTGGTAGTATAGCATAGCAATTGCATTTAAAGCAACATTCAATAATTAATAAATTGGAATGGAAGGAGTTGATTTTCTTTCTCCTTTCCCCTCCCTCTTTTCTATAAGGCTTAATTCATCATTTTGAAGCAAATAAGCAAGCATTTATACTTCCACAAATCTTTACATGAGGGGTTGTTCATTGGTCTTGGTGACAATATGTGATATTTTATAATCATTCACTCACCATTCACTCACAGTTTCTTCTTTCTTTCTCGCACTCATGTATACCAAAATTGTAATACAATAAAGAAGAATACATATGATTTACTCTGGAAATAGTTGTGTTATTTTATGCGTGTACATAGATGATATTAAGTGTGTGTTATATGTGCGGTGTTTGTATCTGGCTGAGTTTCTACATGTCCATATGAGATGTCTATAGTAAGAAAGAGCTGTCAGTAGTTTTGTATGTATGTCTTTTGCTGCCTTTGGTATAGTATTGAGAAAAATTGCTTTATATACGACGGTTTGTTTGCCTGTGTGCGTTTGTATGGTGTTTGAGTGTTGCGCGTATGGCTGTAATTGTTGGACATGTATAATAAATGTGTTCCTCTGTCTCTGTTGTGTTATTTCTACATAGCTGACATTGAGATTTTTTATTTTTATTTTTATTTTTTTATTTTTTTTTTTGGGGGGGGGGGGGAATTTGTATGCTTCTATCTGTGTTGTCGGTGTCATATTGTATAACAGTCTATATGTAATTTCCCTAGCTTTTGGTATTATGTGTTTGTTGTGTAGGTTTGAAAAGGTGCGTGTGAAGTCAGACATGAAGTATTTGTGTCCTCTTTTAATCCTAAGTTTTAGTGGTGGTTCTTGCTGGCTAACAAACTGTTTGTATATTGTGTGTGTTGTTTGCTGTATTAACTGTTCATGTCCTTGTATTGCCTGTATGTATGTCAGATGGAATGTTGGCAGTGTTCCCTGTGTTAAGAGGTGTGAGGTGTTATATGTTGTGTGCTATATAATATAAAGCTAATCTATGTTGTTCTGGATGTTTGATGATTTTACCTATGTGACTGATTCTAAGTGACAGTATTATTGTGTGGATGTCCTGTAGTGCAATCCCCCCTTGTTTTTTGTCCGGTATGAGTGTTTTGTGTTTTATCCTGTGTATTGTGTTGGTGAAGATGAAGCGTCTGATTTGTTTGTTTATGTTTGTGACAGTCTGTTTGGGAGGGTCCAGTACTGTCGCTAAGTATATTATTTTGGGTATTATGTATGTGTTAACTATTGGGCTTCTACCAAATATTGTGGATGTTTTGTACCTATACCTATGTAACATGTCTGTGATCTGTTGGGCCAGTGAGTGCCATGTCTGTCTGTGTGTTTCTGTGGGATGACATGGAAATGTGATTCCATACAGCTTCATGGTGTCTGTGTTTCTCAGGTCTGGAGGGAAATCAGACTTTTGTTTCCACTTTCCCAGACACATTATCCGTGATTTCTGTATATTTACTTTGGCTCCACTGCCTTTTCCAAAATGGGTAAAGGTGTGGAGTATGTTCCTTATTGAGGTGTTGCTAGTGGGAAAGAAGGCAGTGTCATCTGCATAAGCGACGAGCTTCTGCTCTCCTATCCCATGCAGGAAGGTTCCTACTAGTGTCTTGTCTTATCTTCTCTAGTAAAGGCTCTAGGGTGAGCACGTACAGTAGTGGTGATAAGGGACATCCCTGTCTTACAGATCTCGTGAGCCTGAAGCTAGCTGTCAGTGAATGGTTCACTAACACTTTGCTCTCAGGATTTTTGTACAAGATCTGTATCCACTGCCTGTAGTATTCTCCTATGTTACAGTGTTCTAGTGTCCTATGCAGGTAAGTGTGGGAAATTCTGTCGAAGGCCTTCTCTTGATCCAAGGACAAGATAGAGGATGGACAGTCTTTCCCATGTGTGTAGTTGATTATGTCTCTAATGAGGTGGTTGTAGTTGTGTATATTGGACTGGGTGTATGAGTGTTGGCATGTAAGATTTTAGTTTGTTGGTGAGTGATTTGGCAAGTATCTTATAGTCTGTGTTGAGTAAGGACATTTGTCTGCAGTTTTTCAGTTGTGTTTTGTCCGTGTTGTCTTTTCGTATGAATGTGATGTAGGACATGTTACAGCTTTCAGGTAATTGCTGTTTGTCAACGGCTTCCTGATAGACTTTAAGGAGAAGATTGCTTAGGATAGGAAAGAAATGTTGGTAGAATTCTACTGTGAAACTGTTTGGTCCTGGAGTTTTGTCTTTGTTTAGTTTGCTCAATGCCTGTGTTATGTCTGTCAGTGTTTGCTCTGTGTCCAATGTTTCTCTGTCTGTGTCAGGTAATTTCTTTGTGTACTGTAAGAAGTTGTCTTGTATGTGTGTGTCTACTGCTTTTGCTGTGAATAGATGTGTGTAGTGTTGCTGGAAAGCTGTCCCTATGTGTGGTGTTTCTGTCTGCATGTTTCCTTGCATGTCTGATATTTTGCTTATTTGTCTCCTATGCTGTATATTCTGCTCTATTGCAATGTACTGTGTACTGGCCGTCTCTTGTGCAATTGTGTTGAGCTTTGTTCTGGGAAGAGCACCCAGATATCTGTGTTGTTGGTGTTCTTCTAGCTGTGCTTCAAGTGTGTGTAAATGAAGTGCATCTCTGACTGTCTGTTTTGTTAGTCGTATGGCTGTCTGTATAATACGCTCATGTCTTAGTCTGTCTTTGTGGATCATGGTTGCTAAATGTTGTGTTCTGCTTCGTATCGTGCTTTTTAGCAAGTTCCAGTATTGTGTGATGTTCTCAGTCGGTATATTGTCTGTGTATGTGCGTATGAGCTGTGTCATATATTGTACATATCCTGTGTGGTCCTTCAAGGACCATATGGAGACGGTTGTGACAATATCTCAAAAGGGACTCAGTGCAGTTAAAACTATGGCCGCAATGGACACAGAGCAGAGAATGCTTTTCACACTGTACCAGCACTTGATCCTCTCAGTAATTGATTATGGATTAGGTCTGCTCACTGTCTCAGAGAGTCAGCTGTTGAAGTTAGAGCGCATATAGAACGAAGCTATGCGGGTCATTCTGGGATGCACTAGAGACACCCCAGTAGTGTGTATGCGTTACATCCTTGGTCTGCCGACTGTTGCTGGTAGGCTTAAGGTGATGCAGGCAAAGGCATACCTCAGAGTAGCTGCAGACACAGATCACCCACTGAATGAGGCGCTGGACGCAGTTAAGGGTCAGCGACTGATAAGAGGGAAATCATGGATGGCCAAGGTGGAGGATACGATCAGACAGGTGTGTCCCTTGGAGAACATTAGGCGTGGAGAGGAGTGGGTCAGGGTGCCAGCGGAGCAGTCAGACTTGTTCAAAGTTATAATCATATTAAGCCGGGAGTGCAGGGAGTGGCCAGCAGGGGCCACGGAAGTGGAAATCCAGCAACTAATTCAGGACAATGCTAACTCGGGTGATGTGATTATCTACACAGATGGTTCGGTGTCAAGAGGTGAGAGCAGTGGCTGGGCGTTCATAGCCAAAGCTAATGATCGATGTTTGGGGCAGGAGAGCCTGGCATATGATACCACAACATCCAGCTTAAGAATGGAGGTGGAGGCAGTCACTGCGGCTCTCCGCTGGATGGAGAATACGACATACACACACACACACACAGACACACATCGTAATTGTAACTGACTCAGAAAGCATGCTGACGAGAGTGAGGACGGGCAGGCTTCGTGCGGAGTGGCTTGCTTCGCTTCGGAGGTCACGGGTGACAAGCATCGCCTGGATCTTTTCTCCGGGGCATGCCGGTGTGCTGGGAAATGAACAGGCAGACAGATTGGCTGGTTCTGCAGACGTGGTTGCGGCCTTGTGGGAGCACGTGCACACCTCAGAGGAGAAAATGGATTACCATGGTCTGGCAAGAATGAGACAGCGAGGAGTGACGAGGGGATCTGGCCGACGCTCAACGCTCAGGGGAAAGGCGAGACAGACTTATAATCAGATTGCTATTGGTACTATTAGTGTTGGAACTCTTCGCTGGCTGCTGAGGATCGGGACGGAGCACTTATGGGAATGCCCCGAATGCCGTGATTGTCGATTCCTAAATCAATCAATCAATTAATCAATCAATTAGAAGTGTGCAATTGAACTTCAAGTGTGGTGACCGCTTGTGTGGCTGAGTATCTGTGCTGTTTGGGCTAAAGTGTACTAATATGCCTTTATGGTCTGTGTAGTCTAGTGTTTGTCGTAGGTGTTTGGTTTTTATGATGTGGTTTGTTGCGGGTGTGTAAATTCTGTCTAATCTGGATGATCTGTTGTGTGCTTTGTTTGTGTATGCCGTCTCTCTGCTGTCGGGGTGTATTTGCCTGAATGCGTCTGTGAGGTTGTGTGTATCGATGATGTTTAGTAGTGTGTCTAGTTGATGTATGCTGTCCTTGCCGGACCTCCTCAGCTGTGTTCTTACTTCATCTCCAACCACATCCATTCCTTCAAGAACACAGTTGAAATCACCGGCAAGAACAATATTGTGTCCCCTGTATGTCTATGTTAATAAATCGTCTAACTGTTCGTAAAATAGAGGTTGGTAATTGTAATTGGGCGGTGCGTGTATGTTTATAATGACAAATGAGTGTGTGCCGTTTTTTACCTGAACTGTACAAATCCTACCATGTTGGTCTCTGTGTGTTGTAAAAATATCCCATGTATCCGAAATTTGCCGGTCTCTCTGGCCGAGGGGTTACAACACTTACTCCGTAATCCTGTTTATCACGCAGAGTCTCGTAGCGGACGAGAACTGGGAGCGGTTCAACCCCCGCTGGTGACTTGCGGGATAACTGAGCCGGCCGCTCAGAAAGCAATGGCAAACTACTGAGCGTAATCTTGCCAAGAAATCAACATACAGCTGAAAGATGCTGGTGTTGACAGCGATGTCCTGTAAAGGATATGCAAAACATTTTATTTATCCGAAATTTGTAAGATGGCTGTCCCTGATCCCATGTTATATTCCGATAAACTGAAAGATGAATTTTTTAATCCTAGCCGTGTCACTAATACTGCTGCTTCAAAGTCTGTTTTGATGTTAGTTTCTTGCAATAAAATGAAATCTGGTTTGTGTTTGTGTATGAATGTGACTATGTGGTGTAATTTCATTTTCAGACCCGAATATTTAAGCTAATTAAACATAAACTGTCTGCCATTTTATAAATAATTTAAAAACTAAGTAATGAGTAGGTTACCTTTTGTTGTCTTGTCTTCAGTTTTGGATTTTATCTCCCTCTGTGGTGTTTCTTTCGTTGTTGTCGTCCTCCTCTTGGTCTCCGTCGTCGGTGTCAGAATGTGTGTTGATGAAAAGCGGCCCTTCCGCATCGCTGTTTTCGCTCTGTTTGTCTTGTGTTTTTGAAGATTTCTTGTTTGGTTGAAAGGGGACGTTCCCTTCCTCCTCTTCTTTCACGTCCTTGCTGGGTGACGAGTTTCTTCTCTCTCCCCATTGTCTCTTTCTGCCGTGATTGACGATTTGAAAACCGTCATCTTCGTTTTCTTGTGTTGTCGTTTTTGTCGCTGTTACTGAGTCCTCGTCTGGCCTCGTGGCCTCTTTTTTGGCCGGCTGTCTCGGCGACATCTTGTTTTTTGTGAATCGAAGTTGTTTGAGCTTTTTCCCCGAGTGCGGGGAACTCCTCTTGTGATCTTTCAGTGGTTTGTTGGAGATTATCTTTCTTTTGTCTCCGGCTCTGGCATTTGTTGGCCCAGTGCGAGTCCAACCCACATGTAGGGCACTGGGTGCGACGACCAACCATTGTAAACATGATACGGTGATCGCCTGTGATTTTCCCAGGCGCCGTGATCTTGGCATAATGTGGTATTGGTTTTGTCGGGGTTCACAGGACTCCCCACTTTCCGTCACCGTACTGAATGCGGAATACTTCCGCATTTTCGTCACCAATTGTCTGTTTCACAATGAATTTGACTCCCTCTGGAGGAATCGTGTTGGGAAGCCAATGAATCGTCACACGTTCTCGTTCTTTTTCAAAATGTTCAATCGACACCTCGAGTCCCTCCGTCGGCATTTTTATTTTCTTGCCATGCAGGCCTTTGTAAACTGCCACATGGGCAGCTTGAGTCAGGTTTGCAAACCACCGTGTCGGTGTTTACATCAGAGACATTGTACAACCACACGGAATGACACTATCCAGTGCCGCCCACCGGGCGCTGGAACGCAAATTATTCCTCCCCACGACGCTTCACGGCAGAAGTGGAAGATGATGATGATGAAATGTCCGCTACTCCGCCAGCAGGCACACCGCATGGGTCAAGCAACGTGCTGGCAATTAAAAGGGGCGTGCCTTTGGCCGCCGCGCCAGGTCCGGTAATAGTAACAACTAACGTACCTTTCTTGTGAAGAGGTGTCCCCTCGAGAAAACGGTCGATGTTCACAGATTCCATGTTGTCAACTAGTGCCATGGCTTCTGTTGAAGAGGTCCGGAAATATCACCACAATGAAAATCTAAAACACGAAAGATTTATTCGTTTGTGAAGAGAAACCAGAGTAATTTGTATAGCTGTACTTTAATTTTATTTTAGGTTTGTATTTTAATTTAATTTTCATTATGTATAGTTGTAAAAAAAAAAAAAAAATGTTCTTCATTTTATATTGCTGTATATTAATTTTATCTTCATTTTGTATAGCTGTATTTTAATTTTATTTTCATTTTGTAGACCTGTATTTTACTTTATCTTCGTTTTGTAGAGCTGTATTTTACTTTATCTTCATTTTGTAGAGCTGTATTTTAATTTTATCTTTGCCAATCGATGCAAGGAAAAGAATTCTTAAGTGCTGCACTGAGCCAATTCTGAGGCAAGAAAGCGAATCATGGACAATTAACAGACAAGTGAGGAATACGTGTTAGCTGTGGTGATGTGGTTTTATAGAAGAATGATGACAACGCCGTGGAGTAATAGAATGACCAATGAAGGCATCTTAAAAGAAGTTGACTCACAAAGAGAATCGGTTCCTCGCATCAGAAGAGGAGTCCACATTCTTTGGACATGTCATGAGAATAGGAAAACTGCAGGTTGGAGATGAAGAGAGGCAGGGGTAAAACCAAGAGAGAAGATGTTGGACAGTTTGACATCAAGTTATTGAAGAACGCCGGTATTAGTAACCCCCCCCCCCCCCCCCATCCCCCATCTTTTCATTCTTCTCGCTCTGTTGTTATGCCTTAATTTAGTCACTGTAGTGGCTTCCCATTGTTTATATGTTGTGTTTTGTCTATTTGTTGGCAGATGTTTTATGAAACTGCAATACTTCGTTTTACTTTAGTTATATTGTTTACATGTCCTGTGCAAACTGTTGCGATTAATCCCATACTGGCGATTCATGGACGGTCACGAACATCAAAGACAAATAGTATTGTAGAAGACTTAAGTTAGTTAGTTATTTTATTTTGAGTAACTAAGCCCCCGAAGAAGCCGCTAAAAAATTGCAGCAGCCGACCAGTGAAGGTCGTCTGTGCGGGGTATTGGGAATAGTTTTCAACCAGCAATAACCACGCCTCGGTAAAATTTTTTAATTTTTTTAAACTTTTATTGAGTGTTAAAATCGTTGCAAAGTGTATTGTTTGTGTTTTTACAGAGCGTTGCATGTGGACGTGTAGGTGACATATGCGCAAAAATTACAACATTTTATACATTTAAACAATCCTCCATTGGCATTGTTGTAAGGAAATATTTTAAATCAACAGCGTGATGGTAGTGGGCTGTTATTATTTCCCTTGCCGCCCCGCTCTCCTGTCAGCTCCAAAACTCCTACCAAGTACCATCACCACCCCTCGGTGATGATAAACATGGCGGTGCAAAAAACTGTTTAGAACCAACCGGTGAGGGTGGCAGCAGAGACAACAATCACAGTATCAAAAGGTGGGAAAGGGGGATGTGACAGTATACGCGTTTACAAAGGCATATATATTAATAGTGATTACAATGATAATAATGCAAATAACAACCAAATACATAAGCAATATATTAATGACAAGGAATAACACTGCTAAGGTGATGATAGTGATAGATTAGTACTGATTGACTCAATGATAATAATAGTTTTAACATGTGATTCCATGTGCTAAATTGATTTTCTTAGGAATGGTGTTTACATGAAATACATCTTATAATAATAATAATGACAAAGAATAAAACTACTAAGGGTGATAACAGCAATGCTAAAAAACACAATGATAAAATTAGTTTTGATAATGATCACATTTTCCAAACATGTGATTCCATTTGCTAACATGATTTTCTTAGAAATGGTGTTTAAATATGGCAGATACATACAATAACAATTGCATCCTACTGTCACAGTCTCACATAAGGGCGGTATCAACATAAAAATAATAGAGAGTGGAGAAGGGATAGAACTCCAGTTAAAGGGAAAGAACCGAGTCACTCGAAGGCTCGAATAATCCAGAGCCTTCTCGAAGGACCGGTCAGCGTGTCCACAGCCCCGTGGACACCGATGGAGCCCGCCGATTGCGGGGTCCACGAGAAACTCGGAGAGAGTTACCACCCGTGTCGGATTGCGACACGTGTGGAAAGGCAGACACGGACTGGACATCGAAGAAGCAACAGGGTTTACCTTAAAGGGGACTTGATAGCTTAAAACCCAAGTGTATTTAGGGGTCTTACGCATACGTTAGATAGCTGATAGAGTTGTTGTAATAATCATGTATGATTGCTTTATTGTAAACTCCTGTGATACGCAACTTGAGGGTTGCTGGCTTGCGAAAACCTTTCTTCGCCAGCTTACTGTAACATAATATAAATAAATGATGTTAGATTGTATCTGAACGGAGTTTGTTGCCTGTATGAGCCCGAGTTTCATTCCCCTAGGTATCTAGGACGGTGACAGGCTATTTGGGGGCCCGAAGCCGGTTTTGGCAAGCACAAGCTTTACTTTCCAGACAGCTCTTGGTTTTGCCAAGTAAAATATATCAACTTTTATACGTGACAAAGTCTAAAACTTTGCAGCTATCATCGTATCATCTGTGAATGAGCTATTGTAGTCCCTCTACAAAAGTAATTGAAATAATTATGATTTTCATGAAATTCGACATTGACATGACTGAACAATTACAGTGACAGTTACTAATTTTTTTTGATTCCAACATCAGATTGTTCCGCGAAATATCGTGTGTATGTAACCTGTCCTCCAGCAGTGGCGAGAAAACAGGAAAACCAAACAAGACTACAGTCAAGAAACCAGGAAAAATAAGATGAGTCCCATTTCATGCTCATTAGATCCCTAATCGATACTCATTCATGATTCACTGATGTAACATTTTTCTTTGTATTGCTTTTTTATATATATGCTAATCTCATAACCAAGTAAACCTGCTCGTGCAATTTGGAATGTAAACATTAAGGGGGATAACCAAGTTTTGTACACCCAGACTAATTTCAAAGGGATTTAATTTCGATAAAGTGAACACTAACTAAAATACAAGATGTCAACATTAGAACAGTGCATTGAATTAGGAATTAGGTTAGGGTACACTGAGAAAGACATAAATAAAGCAGTTGAAGAGTTTGGGAAATGCATACTACAGGCAGCGCGAGAAACAGTACCAAGAGGAGCCCGTAAACAATATAAACCCTACTGGAGTAGTGAACTGGAACAGTTGCATAATGATGTTGAAGTGTGTAGAAAGCAAGCAGAGGCCACACCCAGCCAAGAGCACCACAATAAATTCCAGCATGCAAAAGCCAAATTTCAAAGGGCCAAGCTGCAGGCTAGACGGAAAAGCTGGCAGGAGAAAACGGAGTCTCTGAACTTTGAAAGAGACACAAGGAAATTGTGGAAGCTAATAAAACAGCTTAATGACGAGGGCACAGGGAGAAACTCAAAAATTGCACTACATAAAGATGGAAAAATCTTAACAAGAAAGCAAGCAGCTGACCATTTTGCGGACTCGTTCGCACAAGATAGCAATATCAAAATTAGTCCAGAGAATCAACAAGAGATTCGAGAGAAACGACAACATACAGGACAGAAGGAAATAGTACATGAGGTTCTGGAGGCACCCATCACAATCAGCGAACTGGAGCTAGCCATATCAAAACTGAAAATGAGAAAGTCACCAGGAGCTGATGGTATCTCCAATGAAATGATCAGGAACCTAGGAACAGAGGCCAAAACAAAGCTGTTGCAGATCTTCAATAACAGCTGGACCTTAGGCAGTGTTCCACAAGCCTGGAGAGAAGCAATCATGATACCCCTCCTAAAATCAGGGAAAGATGGTTCCATTGCCTCTAGCTACAGACCAATTAGCCTCACCAGCTGTCTCTGCAAAACACTGGAGCGCATCATCAATCACAGACTGCAGTGGTACATTGAAAGTAAAAACATCCTTGTGCCACAGCAGGCTGGCTTTAGGCAGTGCTACTCTACGGAAGATCAGACAACCTACCTCTCTCAAGAAATTGAGGATGCATTCCAAGAGAAGAAGCTGGTGCTTGCGGCATGGATAGATCTGAAGAAAGCCTTTGACAAAGTCTGGAAAGAAGGTCTGATGAAGAAACTGAGAAACTGCAAAGTCAATGGAAGAATGTACAAATGGGTGAAAGCATACTTGCACAACAGAAGAGCCCGAGTACAGATAGACGGACTCAAGAGCAAGAAAGTACTACTGCGTCACGGTGTCCCCCAGGGCGGAGTCTTGTCCCCCACACTTTTTCTAATCTTCATCAATGATCTTGTTGCTCACCTACCGCATGGAATTAAAGCGGCAATGTACGCCGATGACCTGGTTCTATGGAGCACAAATGAATATGCATCAGTGGCCACCAGATTGCTACAAAGAGCTGTAGATACATTTGCTGCATGGGCAAATAGATGGTGTGTCAGCATAAACACTGACAAGTGCAGCACCACCCTATTTACCCTCTCTCCAAAACAAAAGGCAGGGATCATCCAGATAAATGGAACACCCCTAAGAGAAGATAAAGAACCAACATACCTTGGAGTAACATTTGATGGCAAGCTGACATGGAGAAAGCACATCAACAAAGCAGTAGCAAAAGCCAGAAGGAAAATAGCCATCCTGAGAAAGCTAAGTGGAACCACATGGGGAGCCAGTACGAAAATACTTAGCAAAGTTTACCAACAGAGCATACGACCACACCTGGAATATGGGTCAACTGCGTGGTGTTCAGCATCAAATACCACACTACAAGAGCTGGACAAGGTGCAAAATCAAGCACTTAGAGTCACCACAGGAGGGATGAGATCAACCCCTATAGTGGAAATGGAGAAGATGGGGAGGACACAGGCACTGAGTGAGCGCAGAGATACGAAAACGCTAATACAAGCAGAAAAGTTCCTCAGCTTGCCAGGCCACCCTATGAAGAACATATTTGAAAACCTAGCTATGGGGCGGTTGAAAAGAAGTAGTTTTATCCACCAGGCCAAACGACTCTGCAGAGAAACCACTGATCTGCCCACAGTTGGTATCCCCCTAACAACTATTCCAGAGCGAACTCCATGGAAAGATGAGCATAGACTATCATTACAAATCCAGACAAAAGTGAGAGGAATATTTGACAAGGAAGAACAGAACAGTGTGCAGCGCAGAACAGCCACTCTCAGCTTCCTTGATGAAGAATACCCACAGGACCTCTGGATCCGAGTCTACACAGATGGGTCAGCACAAAATGCTGTTCGAAATGGAGGAGCGGGAGTGTACATAGAATACCCAAATAATACTAGGGACACAGCCAGAGTACCGACAGGAAAGTACTGCCATAACTATGATGCCGAAATTGAGGCAATCAAGATAGCAACAGAGAAATTACTAAATAACAGCAATGGTACACAACCTGTGGTGCTACTAACAGATGCAAAATCAGTACTCGAGGCGCTCCTCTCTGGGAAATTGCCAGTACTAAGGACACTACTTTCTGAACTTAGCAGTCAGCATAAAGTCACCATACAGTGGATACCATCCCACTGTGGAGTACCCGGAAACGACAGAGCTGATCAATTGGCTAAGGAAGGAGCCAAAGAGGAACAGCCTGATGTGCCCGTTACATACCACCAAAAGAAAAGAATGATCAAATCAGTCAGAAAGCCACCAAAACCTGCTCAAGATGACTACCACATTATGGACAGACCAGAACAAGTCATTATTCTGCGCCTCAGAACAGGACACAATAGATTACGCAACCACATGTATACAAAATTCAAGATTGGTGAAACAGCCATGTGCACATGTGGATTGGCGTCGCAGACAGCAGAGCACATACTCCAAGACTGCCCAAAATATAACATATCTAGGCAAACCTTCTGGCCTAGAGAGACGACGGTGGAAGATAAACTCTATGGACCACTGTGTGAACTGAAAAAAACAGTTCAATTCATGCAAGAGACGACATTGCAGATATAGACATATTTCAAGCGAACGAAAGAAGAAGAAGGTTAGGGTATACTGCCGAGAAACTTTCAGAATGGGCACAAAAGACGCGTTCAGAAAATATTGCACGAGAAGACAGAGCAACGGAAAGAGAAGAGAAAAAGATGCAAGCGGAAAGAGAAGACAAAAAGATGCAAGCAGAAAGAGAAGAGGAAAATATATGCAGATGCAAATGGAAGCTGAAGAAAAGAAAATGCAACTGCAGGCTCAAGAGAAGAAGATGCAAATGGAGCTCGAAGCTGCGACTAAGCAAGCCCAATTAAACGTAGAAACACAGATAAAACTGAAACAAATGGAAATTGACTCCAACTTAGAAATTTCAGTAAACAAAAGTAGAAGTAAGGAAGAGGAACAAAAATACAACAAATATAAAGGCTTAGTCAAGCCCTTTTGTTCAGGAGATTCAATAAGCGCATATTTAGAGAATTTCGAGTGTTTGATGACTTACCATAACGTTGCAACAGTCGATTGGGCATTTATTCTGATGAGAAATTTAGCATTTGAGCCCTTAAAAGTGATAGAGACAGTTCCACAAGACATGAGGAAATATTAATACTATTTGAAACAAAGAATACTTCAACATTTTTCACTAGACACAGCAGGCTATCAACTACAGTTCTCAAAATTAGCCCCATCACCTAACCAAACGTTCATAGACTACGTGTCTACAGTCCAAGATATTTGTACAAAATGGATAACCTCAGCAAAAACTAATAACAGCCATGATAAACTGAAGGAGCTAATTATAATTGATAAAATTATTAGCACAATACCAACCCCTTTTTCTAAATTTCTAAGGCAAAATGATTGTAAAACTATCCAAGAAGTAGAAAATAAGAGGAGCGCATATTTTACAGCTAACCGCGACATTTTTCAGTTAAATATGAGCCAAAATGAAACAGCAGCGGTTACAAACACCAAATATTCAAAACCGAATGAAAATAGGTTCAAACAACGCTCTAAGGTCACAAAACCAGTCCTGTGTCAGTATTGTCATCTGACACACGAACAGTACGCGATGTGTGACAAATCACCGAATTATCCACATCATTTCCAAATGATAGTAGAAAAAAAAAAAAAAAAAAAGGAACGCATATCAAAGAGCAGTTAAATGTTATTTTTGCGCGAGTTATCGGCATTTTTCAGCACGTTGTGATGGGAGAAAGATGATGAAGCAAGCCAACGCCGCATTAATAGATACATCTTCAGATGAACAAACTGAACAACAGAACGAATGCGACATCCAAAATGAAAGTGCGAGTGAGTTAGGTAATGCGGTAGATATCATTAACACCATCACAGATAACACATGTAACACCTGTAGAAAATTTCAGCTTGATACCACTTTGTTATGCGGCCACACAATCCCATTGTCTAACGAAATGGCCAACGCAGCCTTAACATCAACAGGCAAGTTAAAATTTGCGACAGGTTTTGTTAACAACAAACAATGTACACTAATACGAGATAGCGGGGCGACTCTTTGTGGAATTAAGAGAACATTAGTTAATGACAAAGACTACACACACAAATACGTAACATGTCACACATTCGCAGGCACCATCGAAAGATACCCCCTAGCACTTGCCGAAATTCGGACTCCTTTTATATCAGGACAAGTGCTATGCGCAGTACTGGAAGATCCTTGCGCTGAAATTATTCTTGGAAATCTTCCTGACATAAGATCCTGCTCTGAAGAAGAAATCAGAGAATGGGAACAGAAAAACTGTATCCAAAAAGCGAACAGCGATTCCAAAATTAAAAAACACGCTTGCATGTCTCAAACTGCCAAAAGCACAAGGGAGACAACCGATGACGGAATTCGAAACGAATTCACAGAGGTGCAGAACACAGGGGCGGTTGAATCTTTCAATGACACCATCAAATCAACACCTCGAACTGAGGACGCCATCGATCCACAAAATATTGAGCCTGTAAATGTGCAACAACATACACAATACGCTAATATAGTGACAAGACAAATGACACACAAAACCCACATAAACAACCAAACAGAGATAACAGGGGACAATAACGACACTGTCAATAACATCGATGACAATCCTACGTTAACGACACATTCTCGTAATAACGGAAACGACAAAGTCAACGACACAATAGCAACAACTCTTCTTAATCATGACAAAAAGCTTGACAAGTCATTACAAACCGAATCGACTTCTTTAAAGTACTCTCAACCGAAATCATATTATCTGACAAACATAAATGACAAAAGCACAGCAACGACAGTACGCCTTAACGATACTACTACACAAGACAATGAAGACAACTTCACATTACAGACAGTTTCTCGTGAAGACGAAACCGCAGTTACCAAACCAACAACTGAGAAAACTCATAATTTCCAAATTTATGAGTCAAAAGAATTTGTTTCGCTGAGAACTAGAAACAATTACAGCATGAATTCCAAGAAACATAACCAAGGAATACAAAGATATCCAAGGGACACTACTATTGACAAAGAAGCATTATTAGCAAACGAATGTCATCATATGTGTTCATCGCAAATTTATCAACGATCAATGACACATAAAACTAACACAGAAACAACACATAAATCTGCAGAAAGTTATACAGATACAGAAATATCATCATCATGCAACATTCATCCAAGCAAACAGTATGCAAATAAACAAATACAAACAATTGACTTCACACAAAAGCAAAGTCAGAAACGATTGCATACAAACAAACTGCTTTATTGCATGAACAAAACCAGCAAACGATGCGGATCTAAATCCATCAGCACAAAGACTACCATTTTTATTTCACCATCCACCTATTTACCAGATAAATACAATTTCTTTGAAACACACACCTCATCCAACAAAAATAAACAATCACATTCATCAAGCAGTAGAATGAACAAAGACAAATCACTGACACTCTTCCTACTTTTGCTGTTAACGCAACTTCAAACATTACCTACCTGTCAAAATGAAGCTTTCACCACTATCCGGATAACAAACAAATTGTTCATCATATTTACTATCTCATTCATATACCAATCAACTTTGCGCCAAATTGAAAGAGCAAAAACCATGCTACAGTACATTAACTCCTGTTGGTGCAAAATTTTTCATATAACTTTGATATACGCCTATAGTAAATTTATTTTCACTCTTACATTATTCAGACTTATTTTTACATCGATACCTATACAATTATGTAATATGTGCAATTGTAAGAGTATCCGCTTAGAGGATGTAATGCGCAAATTGAAATCAATTTTTTCTAACCCACCCGTATTGAGATTACCAAACATAGATATACCTTTTATTCTGACCACAGATTCGAGTGCTATCGCAATTGGAGGAGGCCTGATGCAGGAATATCAAGGCGTGAGACATCCAATACTCTATGTCAGCCGCAAGCTTAAAAAGGCAGAAATCCGGTATTCCACAGTTGAGTTGGAGGCATTAAGTCTACTTTTTTGTATGCGTCGTTTATCTAAGTTCCTCTTAGGTTCCCATTTTGTTGTTTTGACCGATAATTCGCCACTGCTGGTACTTAAACAAGGCGTTCCAAAGAATCATCATTTAGCAAGATGGTGTCTTCTACTTCAGGATTTCGACTTTGAAATCCGCCACATCAAGGGTACGGATAATATTATTGCTGACCTATTATCACGGCAAACTAATGCACCAGCAGACTAACACTATGCACATTAATTAGTCGCCATATAATAAGCTGTGATATTTTAGTCTGTTGCATAGAACAGTGTACCTCTACACTTACTATAGAACTTTCAGTCAGAAGTATCAACGCCTAAGTGAATAATCTACTTATAACATTCACGAACATTCACGAAACTTTGAGAACCCTATATTGTATTAAGCCATATTAGCAATTGGCAATGCTTTAAAAACAATCCGAGCGATATATAATATCTGTGAAGTGATTTCATCAACCAGTGAACTGAAATTCATCGTGTAAAGATTAAGAACTCTGCATACTCGCTATTTCAAAGAAACTTCACAAACTACAGGAATAGAACTACGTCTATTACAACATACAAGAGACAGCTATATGAACTGTTAACATTGGTGGCACAACACACGGACAACAGGAGGACAACACACACATCGTCGTTGGAGTTAATTAATTTACTATTAGTTAATATGTATTACTCTTGTATTTGCTTATATATATAAAATATGTCAACACGTAACTTGTATATTTTCTACCATAATATATTACAGACATTTTCACTCATAGGTGAAATATTCATCCTATACAATTTTTCTATTTAAGTTATAAACCATTTTTTGATTACAAGTACAAAAAGTACTTGCTACCATAAAGGGAACATATCGCCTAATCCGTTTTTCTAAGGGCAGTAAGACTTACCTCAACTTTATTTGTATATTTTAACAAAATACTATTTTGGATGAAAGATGTACGAATGAGAGAGCGAATGAATTAAATGAGAGAGCGATATACTGAGCGGACAAATTGTACGCAAAACGTATTTATTTTAATTTGTCTGCGTCTTTCATGTAAAATGTATTACCTGTCTCAATTGTTGATACATGTTTAGTATTGAATACACGAAATCTAAGCACCACTGTTTGAATACCCTGATCATGCATTGCACAGATTGGGTAATTCATGACAAAGGATATTCCAACTCGTGACGCTTGGAAGTAAACCACACATCACATATACACATTGAGCACACACTTTATACAAACTCAAAACGGAACACTAACAATTAAAACACAGTCAGTTTATTATAGACATAAACATATCAGTCAATACACTAACAAGCCAACAATAACACACGTAGTCAGATGGGATAAAACAACAGTATAACTATATATTCAGCAATATACAACATACGGAAGTAAAAATGTATCGAAATACACATGCAGGACAAGATTTTCAAGTGTACTTAAATAAGCCAAGACAACTTGTCTTGTTAAAACTCTCTTACACAGAGTTTTATATCTTGGTATCATATGGATACTTGAGAAGGGCGCGGTTGTAAAAACAACTGGAAACGTCACGGAACTTCGGTCAGATAAGCATGTTTAAGAACATAGAAGAGAGAGACCTCTTCAGCAATCATCTCGAAGTGCTGTATGGGAGAATACATGAGTTGTTGATGCAGATATATAGGTTGCCAAGTTACTATCCACCAAACTACAAACACCTACTTCATGTGATCCTGTGACAGAACTAGTACAAAACTAATTACCATATAATAACCCATCAAAGCAGGGGGGGGGAGGGGAACTCCTGTCACAGTCTCACATAAGGGCGGTATCAACATAAAAATAATAGAGAGTGGAGAATGGATAGAACTCCAGCTAAAGGGAAAGAACCGAGTCACTCGAAGGCTCGAATAATCCAGAGCCTTCTCGAAGGACCGGTCAGCGTGTCCACAGCCCCGTGGACACCGATGGAGCCCGCCGATTGCGGGGTCCACGAGAAACTCGGAGAGAGTTACCACCCGTGTCGGATTGCGACACGTGTGGAAAGGCAGACACGGACTGGACATCGAAGAAGCAACAGGGTTTACCTTAAGGGGGACTTGATAGCTTAAAACCCAAGTGTATTTAGGGGTCTTACGCATACGTTAGATAGCTGATAGAGTTGTTGTAATAATCATGTATGATTGCTTTATTGTAAACTCCTGTGATACGCAACTTGAGGGTTGCTGGCTTGCGAAAACCTTTCTTCGCCAGCTTACTGTAACATAATATAAATAAATGATGTTAGATTGTATCTGAACGGAGTTTGTTGCCTGTATGAGCCCGAGTTTCATTCCCCTGAATATCTAGGACGGTGACACCTACCCTGTTCAATAATATCGTAGGTGTGAAAAGGAGTTGGTTATCTTTTTTTTTTTTTTTTTCTCCTTGCTTATTTTTTTTTTTTAATACATATACTTGCAACATGCAATGTTCAATAATAGTAGCAGTAAAAGGAGTTAGTTATCTTTTTCTCCTTGCTTATTTTTTTTTCCATTTTTTTTTCCTTATTTGTAAGGGTTCATTAACTTTTTGTAAAAAGTAAACAAGCATCAGTATTAGCACAAATTTTTTACAATCTTTACATTTTTGTTTCCCTTGCCATCTTTTCACCAATTTGTTTCACTCCACCAATGCCCTTATCACCACTATCTGGGCAGTGATGATAAAGGCAGGATAAATATTTAAACCAAACCGGTGTGGGTACCAGCAAAGGCAACAACAACCCTGAGCGAGGGGAGGGGGGCACATGGGAAAAGGGGTTATTATTTTATTACTAAAGATGGCAATAATAATAATGACAAGAAGAGACATACTGAGGGTAATAACAGCAATTTTAAAAAGCAGCAATGGTAATAATAGTTATGAAAATGATAACATTTTTACAATATGTGATTCCATTTGCTAGGATGATTTTCTTTGGAATGGTGTTAACATAGCCTAGCAGGTACATACACATGCAGAACTGCAGTTTTTAGTAATACTTGGAGTATAGGAGTATGTTATATTTTCCTCCTTGTTTTTTTTTTTTTTTTTCCTAAATGTAGGGGTTCATTCCTATTTTCCTCTTTGCTCTCTCTTTCTTTTGTTTTTTAATAAAAATTTACCAAGCATTTGTATTAACACAAGTTTTTACAGTATCATTGGTTTGGTAACCATTTGTGATTTTGTATTTTTTTTATTCAACACTCACTCACATGATTCAAAGGGGGTGACAAAGAGAAAGGGACATGACGACTCTTAATAATGGTACAGGCTGGACAAAAGTTTGAAACAACTAGTGGGGGTAGTAGCAAAGGCAGCAATCCTTAAACAATGGGGGGGGGGACATAGGAGATGAAGTTGTAAATTAATAATGATGATATCCTTAATACTTATAAAATTAATGGTACTAAAGATAATAAGGGTAAGATAATGATAGTAATAATAGTAATGATAATAAAAATAGTAAAATTAATAATAATAATAATATTAACAATAATGATAATAATAATAATAATAATGATAATAATAATAATAATAATAATAATAATAATAATAATAATAATAATAATAATAATAATAATAATAATAATAATAATAATAATAATAATAGTATAACAGATATGGGATTTTATTTACTAAAGTGATGATCTTAGTAGTGGTGGTAGTATAGCACAACAAGTGCATTTAAAGCAAACAATCCATAAATAGTAATTTGGAATGGGAGGAGTTGATCTTCTTTTCTCCTTTTTTCTGTTTCCCCTTATCTATAAGGGTTGAAACCATCATTTTGAAACAAATAAAACAAACATTTATACTTTCACTATTCTTTACGTAAGGGATTTTCCATTGGTCTTTTGACCATATGTGGTCTTTTTAATAATTCACTCACCATTCACTCACAGTTTCTGCTTTCTTTCTCGCACTCATGTATACCAAATTTGTAATACAATAATGAAGAATACATATGATTTACTCTGGAAACAGATGTGATATTTTGTGCGTGTACATAAATGATATTAAGTGTGTGTTATATGTGCGGTGTTTGTATCTGGCTGAGTTTCTACATGTCCATATGAGATATCTATAATAAGAAAGAGCTGTCAGTAGTTTTGTATGTATGTCTTTTGCTGATTTTGGTATAGTGTTGAGAAAAATTGCTTTATATATGTCAGTTTGTTTGCCTGTGTGCGTTTGTATGAGGTGTTTGAGTGTTTCGCGTATGGCTGTAATTGTTGGACATGTATAATAAATGTGTTCCTCTGTCTCTGTTGTGTTGTTTCTACATAGCTGACACTGTGATATTTGTTTGAATTTGTATGCTTCTGTCTGTGCTGTCGGTGTCATATTGTATAACAGTCTATATGTGATCTCCCTAGCTTTTGGTGTTATGTGTTTGTTTTGTAGGTTTGAAAAGGTGCATGTGAAGTCAGACATGAAGTATTTGTGTCCTCTTTTAATCCTAAGTTTGAGTGATGGTGCTTGCTCTCTAACTAAATGTTTGTATATTTTGTGTGTTGTTTGCTGTATTAAATGTTCATGTCTTTGTATTGCCTGTATGCATGTTTGTAGAATGTTGGCAGTGTTCCCTGGTAGTGTGCAGTTGCATTGTTAAGAGGTGTGATGTGTTTTATGTTATGTGCTATATAATATAAAGCTAATCTATGTTGTTCTGGATGTCTGATGATTTTACCTATGTGACTGATTCTAAGTGACAGTATTTTTGTGTGGATGTCCTGTAGTGCAATCCCCCCTTGTCGTTTGTCCTGTATGAGTGTTTTGTGCTTGATGCTGTGTATTGTGTTGGTGAAGATGAAGCGTCTGATTTGTATGTTTATGTTTGTGACGGTCTGTTTGGGAGGGTCTAGTACTGTCGCTATGTATAATATTTTGGGTATTATGTATGTGTTGACTGTTGTGCTTCTACCAAATATTGTGGATGTTTTGTACCTGTACCTATGTAACATGTCTATGATCTGTTCAGTCAGTGAGTGCCATGTCTGTTTGTGTGTTTTTGTGGGATCACATGGAAATGTGATCCCATACAGCTTCATGGTGTCTGTGTGTCTCAGGTCTGGAGGGAAATCAGACTTTTGTTTCCACTTTCCTAGACCCATTATCTGTGACTTCTGTATATTTACTTTGGCTCCACTGCCTTTTCCAAAATGGGTAAAGGTGTGGAGTATGTTCCTTATTGAGATGTTGCTAGTGGGAAAGAAGACAGTGTCATCTGCATAAGCGATGAGCTTCTGCTCTCCTATCCCATGCAGGAAGGTTCCTTTAATACTAGTGTCTTGTCTTATCTTCTCTAGTAAAGGCTCTAAGGTGAGCACATACAGTAGTGGTGATAAGGGACATCCCTGTCTTACAGATCTCGTGAGCCTGAAGCTAGTTGTCAGTGAATGGTTCACCAACACTTTGCTCTCAGGATTTTTGTACAAGATCTGTATCCACTGCCTGTAGTACTCTCCTATGTTACAGTGTTCTAGTGTCTTATGCAGGTAAGTGTGGGAAATTCTGTCGAAAGCCTTCTCTTGATCCAAGGACAAGATGGAGGATGGAAAGTCTTTCCCATGTGTAGTTGATAATGTCTCTAATGAGGTGGTTGTGGTTGTGTATATTTCTGTCTTTGACACTGCACTGTTGGTCGGGGTGTATGAGTGTTGGCATGAAGGGTTTGAGTTTGTTGGTGAGTGAATTGGCAAGTATCTTATAGTCTGTGTTGAGTAAGGAAATTGGTCTGTAGTTCTTCAGTTGTGTTTTGTCGGTGTTGTCTTTGCTTATGAGTGTGATGTAGGACATGTTACAGCTTTCAGGTAACTGTTGTTTGTCAAAGGCTTCCTGATAGACTTTGAGGAGAAGATTGCCTAGGATAGCAAGGAAATGTTGGTAGAATTCTACTGTCAAACCGTCTGGTCCTGGAGTTTGTCTTTGTTTAGTGTGCTCAATCCCTGTGTTATGTCTGTCAGTGTCAGTTCTATGTCCAGTGTTTGTCTGTCTGTGTCAGGTAATTTCTTTGTGTACTGTAAGAAGTTGTCTTGTATCTGTGTGTCTATTGCCTCTGCTGTGAATAGATGTGTGTAGTGTTGCTGGAAAGCTGTCCCTATGTGTGGTGTTTCTGTCTGCATGTTACCCTGCATGTCTGTTATTTTGCTGATTTATCTCCTATGCTGTATATTTTGCTTTATTGCAATGTACTGTGTACTGGCTGTCTCTTGTGTAATTGTGTTGAGCTTTCTTCTGAGAAGAGCACCCATATATCTATGTTGTTAGTGTTCTTCTAGCTGTGCTTCAAGTGTGTGTAAATGAAGTGCATCTCTGTCTGTCTGTTTTGTTAGTCGTATGGCTGTCTGTATAATAAGCTCCTGTCTAAGTCTGTCTTTGTGGATTATGGTTGCTATATGTTGTGTTCTGCTTCGTATCGTGTTTTTTAGCAAGTCCCAGTATTGTGTGATGTTCTCAGTCGGTATATTGTCTGTGTAAGTGTGTATGAGCTGGGTCATATATTTTACATATCGTGTGTCGTTCAAAATTGTACAATTAAACTTCCAATGAGGTGAACGCTTGTGTGGCTGCGTGTCTGTGCTGTTCGGGCTAATGTGTACTAGTATACCTTTGTGGTCTGTGAAGTCTAGTGTTTGTCGTAGGTGTTGGGATTTTATGATGTTGTGTGTTGTGGGTGTGTAGAATCTGTCTAATCTGGATGATCTGTTGTGTGCTTTGTTTGAGAACGTTGTTTCTATGCTGTCGGGGTGTGTTTGCCTGAATGCGTCTGTGAGGTTGTGTGTATCGATGATGTTTAGTAGTGTGTCTAGTTGATGTATACTGTCCTTGCCGGACCTCCTCAGCTGTGTTCTTACTTCACCTCCTACCACATCTATTCTTTCAAGAACACAGTTGAAATCACCGGCAAGAACAATATTTTGTCCCCTGTATGTCTGTGTTAATAAATCGTCTAACTGTTCATAAAATAGAGGTTGATAATTGTAGTTTGGTGGTGCATGTATGTTAACAATAGCGTACGTGTGTGCCTCGTTTTTCACCTCAACTGCACAAATACTACCATGTGGGTCTCTGTGTGACCTAAAAATAGTCCACGTGTCGGAAATTTGTAGGATCGCTGTCCCTGAACCTGTGTTGTTTTCCGCCAAACTGAATGACGAATTTTTTAATCCTAGCCGTGTTGCCAATTCAGCTGCTTCATAGTCTGTTTGGATATTTGTTTCTTGTAATAAAAGAAAATCTGGCTTGTGTTTGTGTATGAGTGTGACTATTTGTTTTAATTTCATTTTCATACCACGGATATTTAAACTAATTAAACATAAATTTTCAGCCATTTATAAATAACTAGCTGACCCTGCCCGGCTTCGCCCAGACCCTGGTGGGGAGCATCTCATTTAATTCATATAAGTAGTCATATAAGTTCTCGTTCCCGTTACCGACTATCTGTCTGTCTGACTGTCTGTCTGTCTGTCTGTCTGACCCAGCCCGTCTTCGCCCAGGCCCTGATGGGGAGCATGTCATTTAATTCATATAAGTAGTCATATAAGTTCCCGTTCCCGACTGTCTGTCTGTCTGTCTATCTATCTATCTGTCTGTCTGTCTGACCCAGTCCAGCCCATGGTGGAGAGCATCTCATTTAAATCATATAAGTAGTCATATAAGATCCCGTTCCCGACTATCTGTCTGACTGTCTGTCTGTCTTGGGTAAATGGAGGAGGGAGGAGGAAGAGGGAGGTGGAGGAGGGAGGAGGAGGGCGGAGACAGGAGGAGTAGGGAGGAATAGGAGGGAGGAGGAGGGGGAGGAGGAGGGAGGAGGAGGAGGGAGGAGAAGGAGGGAGGATGAGGGAGGAGGAGGGAGCAGGAGGAGGAGATAGAGGAGGAGAAAGAGGGAGGAGGAGGAATGTGAAGGGAGGAGGAGGTAGAGGGAGGAGGAGGGAGGAGGAGGAGGGAGGAGGAGGGGGATGAGGAGGAGGGAAGAGGAGGTAGAGGGAGGAGGAGGAGGGAGAAGGAGGGAGGAGGAGAGAAGAAGAGGAGGGAGGAGGAGGAGGGAGGAGGAGGAGGGAGGAGGAGAGGGAGAAGGAGGGAGAGAGGAGAAGGGAGGAGGAGGGAGGAGGAGGGAGGAGGAGGAGGGAGGAGGCAGAGGGAGAAGGAGGAAGGAGGAGGAGGGAGGAAGAGGGAGCAGGAAGAGGGAGGAGGGAGAGGGAGGAGGAAGAGGGAGGAGGAGGAGGAAGAGGAGGGAGAGGGAGGAGGGGAAGAGGAAGAGGGTAGGAGGAGGAGGGGAGAGGAGGAGGAGAAGGGAGGAGGAGGGAGGAGGTAGTAGGATGGAGAAGTAAGAGGGAGGAGGTAGGAGGAGGAGGAGGGACGAGGAGGCAGGAGGAGGAAGAGGGTAGGAGGAGGAAGAGGGGAGAGGAGGAGAAGAATGGAGAAGGAGGGAGGAGGAGAAGGAGGAGTGAGGAGAAGGAGGAGGCAGAGGGAGAAGAAGGAAGGAGGAGGAGGAAGGAGGGAGAGGAAGGAGGGAGAATGAGGAGGGGAGGAAGGAAAGGGAGGTGGAGGAGGAGGAGGTAGAGGGAGGAGGAGGAGGAGGAGGAGGGAGGAAAAGGGAGGAGGAGGGAGGAGAAGGAAGAAGGAGGAGGAAGAGGGAGGAGGAGGATGGAAGAAGGAGGAGGAGGAGGTAGAGGGAGGAGGAGGGAAGAGGGAGGAGGAGGAAGGAGGAGGAAGAGGGAGGAGGAGGAGTGAGGAGGTAGAGGGAGGAGGAGGAGGGAGGAAAAGGGAGGAGGAGGGAGGAGAAGGAAGAAGGAGGAGGAGGGAGGAGGTAGAGGGAGGAGGAGGAGGAGGGAGGTGGAGGAGTGAGGAGGTAGAGGGAGGAGGAGGAGGGAGGAAAAGGGAGGAGGAGGGAGGAGAAGGAAGGAGGAGGAAGAGGGAGGAGGAGGATGGAAGAAGGAGGAGGAAGAGGAGGAGGAGGATGGAGGAGGGAGAGGGAGGAAGAGGGAGGAGGAGGAAGGAGAAGGAAGAGGGAGGAGGAGGAGGGAGGAGGGAGAGGGAGGAGGGGAAGAGGAAGAGGGTAGGAGGAGGAGGAGGGAGAGGAGGAGAAGAATGGAGAAGGAGGGAGGAGGAGGGAGGAAGAGGAAGAGGGAGGAGGAGGAAGGAGGAGGGGGAGGAGGAAGAGGAGGAGAGAGGGGAGGGAGGAGGGAGGAGGGAGGGAGGAGGAGGGGAGGGAGGAGGGAGAAGAAGGGAGGAGGGAGGATGAGAACGCAGGAGGAGGAGGAGGGAGGAAGAGGGAGGAGGAGGTAGGAGGAGGGGAGGGAAGAGGAGGAGAGAGGAGGAGGGAGGGGAGGAGGAGGGAGGAGGAAGAAGGAGGAGGAGGAGGGAGGATGAGAAAGCAGGAGGAGGGAGAGGGAGGAGGATGAGGAGGAGAGAGGAGGTGGAGAGAGGAAGAGGTAGAAGGAGGAGGGAGAAGGAGGAGGGAGGAGAAGGAGGGGGAGGAGGAGGAGGAGGAATGATGAGGAGTGAGGAGGAGGAAAGAGGGAAGAGGACGGATGTGGAGGACGGAGGAGGAGGGAGGAGGTAGAGGGAGGAGTAGGAGAAAGGAAAAGGGAGGAGGAGAGAGGAGGAGAAGTGAGGAGGTAGGAGGAGGAGGAAGAGGGAGGAAGAGGAAGAGGAAGAGGGAGGAGGAGGAAAGGGAGGAGGAGGATGGAAGAAGGAGGAGGTAGAGGGAGGAGGGGGAGGGGAAGAGGAAGAGGGTAGGAGGAGGAGGGGAGAGGAGGAGGAGGGATGTGGAGGAAGGAGGAGGAGGGAGGAGGTAGAGGGAGGATGAGGAGGGAGGGAAAAGGGAGGAGGAGGGAGGAGAAGGAAGAAGGAGGAGGAGGGAGGAGGTAGAGGGAGGAGGAAGAAGAGTGAGGAGGAGGAGTGAGGAGGAAGAGGGAGGAGGAGGAGGAAGAGGGAGGAGGAGGATGGAGGAGGAAGAGGAGGGAGAGGGAGGAGGGGAAGAGGAAGAGGGTAGGAGGAGGAGGGGAGAGGAGGAGGAGGAGAAGGGAGGAGGAGGGAGGAGGTAGTAGGATGATTGATTGCCATCCCACCAGGTTAATATGTTATCGCGGACCTCAGAGAGAAGTGTCTATGTAGAAGACCATTTCCTGGACGTACGTATTTTGGGAGGGGGAGGAGGGAGGAGGGAGGAGGAGGAGGAAGAAAAAAAAAATACGACAGTTGGCTGCTCTGGAATGAAAGGAAGGCGTGTAGAAAATTTCATCTCAATCGGATGGGCCGTTCGCGAGCGTATAAAGGACATACATACATACAGAGATACATAAATACGCACATCCTAATTTATATATAAGATTTAAAAAAAAACAACTAATTAATGTGTAGTTTAAGAGTTAGTACCTTTGTCTGTCTTGTCTTTAGTTTTGGGTTTTATCTCCCTCTGTGGTGTTTCCTTCGTTGTTGTCGTTCTCCTCTTGGTCTCCATCGTCGGTTTCAGAATGTGTTGATGAAAAGTGGCCCTTCCGCATCGCTGTTTTCGCTCTGTTTGTCTTGTGTTTTTTGGAATTTCTTGTTTCGTTGGAAGGGGACGTTCTCTTCCTCCTCTTCTTTCAAGTCTTTGCTGGGTGACAAGTTCCTTCTGTCTCCCCATTGTCTTTTTCGGCCGTGGCTGACGACTTGAAAACCGTCGTCTTCGTCTTTTTGTGTTGTTTTTGTCGCTGATTCTGAGTCCTCGTCTGGCCTCGTGGTTTCTTTTTGGCCAGCTGTCTCGGCGACATCTTGTTTTTTGTTGTTCGAATTTTTTTGAAGTTTTTCCCCGAGTGCGGGGAACTCCTCTTGTGGTCTTTCAGTTGTTTGTTGGGGATTGCCTTTCTTTTGTCTCCGGCTCGGGCATTTGTTGGCCCAGTGTGAGTCCAGGCCACATGTAGGGCATTCAGTGCGGCGACCAACCATTGTAAACATAATTCGGTGGTCTCCTTGGATTTTCCCAGGAGCAGTAATCTTGGCATAATGAGGTATCGGTTTTGTGGTGGTACACAGGACTCCCCATTTTCCGCCACCGTACTTAATGCGGAATACTTCCGCATTTTCGTCACCAATTGTCTGCTTCACGATGAACTTGACTCCCTCTGGAGGAATCGTGTTGGGAAGCCAATGAATCGTCACACAGCAATTTTCTTTGTTTTATCGAGTTATAGCCAATCTTCTTCAATATTCAGCTCTTGTTGATTAGCCTTCTCTATTACATGTGCCCATTGTCATCAAGGCGTGCCCACTCTGACTTCAGAGGTACTTGTAATTTACGTCCCCTAGTCCTGGATGAGAAGTCAACATTTTAGTCCAACTGACCTGAGTAGGTATAGTCGCGGTTGAGTCAGCGAAGTCGATAGAGAACTGCGATGGTAATGTCATGTGCACGGCCGTACATGGGTTCGATTCCCGGGCTCGTATCCTGCTAAAGTAAGAGAGAACCTGATCACTTATTCCGTCGTGATTTGGGGCCTACAAAATGCGATGACTCCATCACATCACAGACTCGTGGCAGGAAACTGCTTCGGAACAAATTAAAAATAAAATATTATCATCATCATGTGCCCTGCCAGCTGGCGTAGACGTCCATGTCTCTCTTCAGATCCCAGTCTTCGATTTTCTGGATCAACTCTGCTGCTGATATTCCTCCATGCCACCGTCTCAATCCATTCAGCAACATTTCTCTTGATTTGCCTCTGCCTCTCCTCCCCTCGATCTTTACAGTTGTCATTATGTTTTTCAATGCATCTCTTCTCCTCACATGACAACAGAAAGGTAACGTAATATAGTCACGCGAAAGCTGAGCGAGGTGCGCACACCGAGTCGAATGCGTGGAATGACCTCTATATCTAGTGGTTAGCCGCGAATATCCAATAAGAGGCGCAGGCAGTGGTCAGCGAGAGGAGGCGAGTTAGTTGTGTAGGTCAGTTAACTGTATAATTTTTTTTATTTATTTATTTTTTTTTTTTAGCATATCCTTTTACAGGACTTAGCTGTCAACACCAGCATCTTTCAGCTGTATGTTGATCTCTTGGCAAGATTACGCTCAGTAGTTTGCCATTGCTTTCTGAGCGGCCGGCTCAGTATCCCGCAAGTCACGAGCGGGGGTCGAACCGTCTCAGCTCTCGCTCCGCTACGAGACTCTGCGTGATAAACGGGATTACTGAGAGAAAGTGTTGTAACCCCACAGCCAGAGAGACCGGCAACTGTATAATACACCTCACAATTCCATGGTAAGACTAAGACATAAGGTAGGTTGGGCGCCCATAATATCCCCCCTCCCCCACTTTCTACCTTGCAGTCGTTATTTAGGTCAACGTAATAAAGCTAAAGATACACCGACAAAAGACATGTGACAATGCCTTTGTGCATCCCTTAAGACATTATCATTCGACAATCTATACGAGTTTAGATTAATTGGATGACGGGAAACTCAACAGAAACAGCTACGACCAGTAGAAAATTCAAGTGCATCAGGTGATTTCCGACCATCAGCAGGCGACTGAGTATCAACTATTCACACTCACACTAGGAATTTGGAATTCCCACATCATGAGCATACGATGGACATCAAATGGGAAATAAGAGCAATGAAATCGACATCTTAGAAATGGGCTATATCAGATGGAAAGAGATGGGATTAACAACCTTCAACAACTTAAGTTGTCAAATGGGGAAATGAACTAGCAATGAAGTGTAGCTATTCTTACGGTTCTAGAACAATAAAAATCTTTTAACGGATACAAGGAAATGTCAGAATATTGCGAATAAAGTTAAATCGCAGTTAAATCAATACTATTTGAACATATGCCCTAACAGTGAAAAAAAAAAATGTTTTGCGTATCCTTTTACAGGACTTAGCTGTCAACAGCAGCATCTTTCAGCTGTCTGTTGATCTCTTGGCAAGATTACGCTCAGTAGTTTGCCATTGCTTTCTGAGCGGCCGGCTCAGTATCCGCAAGTCACGAGCGGGGGTCGAACCACCTCAGTTCTCGCTCCGCTGCGAGACTCTGCGTGATAAACGGGATTACAGAGAGAAAGTGTTATAACCCCACAGCCAGAGAGACCGGCTAACAGTGAAAAGGCAGGGAAAATAGCGAGGACGCAGTTTATGGTATCAAAAGTAGAGATTTGAAGAAGTCCAAAACATGAGTAATAAATATCACTTCGGGAGAATCTAACGCTAATGTGCGATACTAACCAAAATGGTTGCACAGTAGTTATTTATTAACTATGAATTAAAATATTAGGCAGAATCTTAGAGTGGGCAACAGAGCTTAATAAAACAGCAAATTAAAAGAGGGGTGGCCAAACAAGAACACTACGCAGGAAGCCAAAGAAAATTGATAAACCAACACAGAACACGTGTCGTTAGCCGCTATACGCTGCGGGATTTGCTGATAAGGGGATCCGAGCACTTATGGACTGAATAGTTCGATGAGCAATCAGGATGATCTGTCGACTAACTAATTTACTAAGTAACTAACTAATTGTATCTTCATTTTGTATATCTTTATTTTAATTGTATTTTCATTTTGTATATTTAATTTGTATATATGTATTTTAATTGTATCATTAATTTGTATAGCTGTACTTTAATTTATTTTAAGTTTGTATTTTAATTTAATTTTCATTATGTATTAGCCTACTGTAAAAAAAAAAAAAATTCTTTCTTCATTTTGTATTGCTGTATATTCATTTTATCTTCATTTTGTATAGCTGTATCTTAATTTTATCTTCATTTTGTAGACCTGTATTTTACTTTATCTTCGTTTTGTAGAGCTGTAATTTACTTTATCTTCATTTTGTAGAACTGTATTTTCTTCTTCTTCTTCGTTCATCCGGAGTTTTTTTTCGGATGTGATTGCGTTGTGCCTGTTTACAGCAGAGCTGCGTTCTTGCGCCGTTAGGCCGACACATCCGACTTCTGCGGGCATTTGTTGACCGGGTTAACCTTCCCGGGGAACTGTATTTTAATTTTACCTTTTCCAATTGATGCAAGGAAAAGAATTCTTAAGTGCTGTACTGAGCCAATTCTGAGGCAAGAACGCGAATCATGGACAATTAACAGACAAGTGAGGAATATGTGTTAGCTGTGGGGGTGTGGTTTAATAGAAGAATGATGACAACGCCATGGAGGAATAGAAAGACCAATGAAGGCATCTTGAAAGAAGTTGACTCACAAAGAGAATCGGTTCCTCGCATCAGAAGAGGGGTCCACATTCTTTGAACATGTCATGAGAATAGGAAAACTGCAGGTTTGGAGAAGCAGAGAGGCAGGGGTAAAACCAAGAGAGAAGATGTTGGACAGTTTGTCATCAAGTTATTGAAGAACGCCGGTATTAGTAACCCCCACCCCCATCGTTTCATTCTTCTCGCTCTGTTGTTATGCCTTAATTTAGTCACCGTAGTGGCTTCCCCTTGTTTATATGTTGTGTTTTGTCTATTTGTTGGCAGATGCTCTGTGAAACTGCAATAGTTCGTGTTATTTTATATTGTTAATATGTTCTGTGCAGACCGTTGTGATTAACACCAATTTCATACTGGCGATTCATGGACGGTCACGAACATCAAATACAAATGGAATTGTAGAAGACTTAAGTATTTTATTTTGAGTAACTAAGCCCCCGAAGAAGCCGCGAAAAATTGCAGCAGCCGACCAGTGAAGGTCGTCTGTGCGGGGTATTGGGAATAGTTTTCAACTAGCAATAACCACGCCTCGGTAAAACCTCATTGGCTATGGTACCGCCACTGCGCAAAGCTAACTGTTACAACTGCACACTGTGACCTTACACAAAGAACTATAAAGAAACTATGTGGTGTAATCTTTCTGAATATTGCTAACTGTTAACTTGTTTTGTCATATCATATGAAAAGTAATTTAATCTTAGAAAATATTTCTTATAATAAGTAATAGTATGCACACTAAAACTTCACAAGTTTGTTAAAGACACTAATAACAGAGTATTAAATTATATGTTTTTTTCCCTGGGAAAACGTGAAGATTTGAAAGCAAGGGAGATAATATTCTAAAAATGGGAAATAATCAACATATATTCATTGAAGGTGACCTAGATTTATAGAAAAAAGTCGCTTAAAAGTCGACAGGGTCGACTTCATTGCACCGGGTTTTTATCCCATATGGCTCGGTCTCTTTCCGCAGAACGGAAAGCGTCGCACAAAGCACGATCTCCGTAGCTTATAGCGACGACCTACAGGAATCTCCGAAACATTTAACTCGTAAACCGAAGGGCGCGGCCCGGTATCGAACCCACAACCTTCGGAACACGAGTCAAACGGCTTGACCATAGAATGTCATATAAAGATATGTGATAGTATTTATGATTTTCGCTCTCTCACTTTGAATTCAAACGTCGTCCACACACATGCTACTACTCCTAGTGCACTTGACTGATGTTTACATGTGGATTCATTCATTCAGTAGCATGTCCTTTGCAGAACCTCTCTCCCATGACAACCTTCTGGAAAAACTTCCCGATCACAAGTAAGATGTCCCGCGTCCGATACACCCATCTGGAGATCATCCGCCACATCCTGCACCCCTCTTCTTTTTGGCCTTCCTCTTCCTCTCTCCCCAGGCATATACCCCTCCATTATTGTTCTCTCCAAACTTTCATGACGTTTCAAGTGACCAATATATTTCAATTTTCTTTGTTTTATCGAGTTATAGCCAACCTTCTTCAATATTCAGCTCTTGTTGATTATCCTTCTCTATTACATGTGCCCATTGTCATCAAGGCGTGTCCACTCTGACTTCAGGGGTACTTGTAATTTACGTCCCCTAGTCCTGGATGAGAAGTCAACATTTTAGTCCAACTGACCTGTGTATGTATAGTCGCAGTCGAGTTAGCGAATTCGATAGAGAACTGCGCTGGTAATGTCATGTGCACGGCCGGACACTGGTTGGATTCCTGGCTCGTCTCCTGCTAAAGTAAGGGAGAGACTGATCACCTATTCCGCCGTGATTTGGAGCCTACAAAATGCGATGACGTCATCACAACACAGACTCGTGGCAGGAAACTGCTTCAGCACAAATTAAAAATAAAATATTATTATCATCATCATGTGCCCTGCCAGCTGGCGTAGACTTTCATCTCTCTCTACAGATCCTAGTCTTCGATTTTCTGGATCAACTCTGCTGCTGATATTCCTCCATGCCACCATCTCAATCCATCCAGCAACATTTCTCTTGATTTGCCTCTGCCTCTCTTCCCCTCGATCTTTTCAGTTGTCACGATGTTCTCCATGCCTCTCTTCTCATCACATGACAACAGAAAGCTATCTGTCACGCGAAAGCTGAGCGAGATGTGCACACCGAGTGGAGTGCGTGGAATGACCTCTATATCTAGTGGTTAGCCGCGAATATCCAATAAGAGGCACAGGCAGTGGTCAGCGAGAGGAGGAGAGTTAGTTGTGTAGGTCAGTTAACAGTATATTTTTTTTTCCTTTCGCATATCCTTTACATGACATCGCTGTCAACATCACCATCTTTCAGCTGATTGTTGATTACACTCAGTAGTTTGCCATTGCTTTCTGAGTGACCGGCTCACATGCCCCGTAAGTTACCGACGCGGCTAGAACCACCACCGATTCTCGCGCACGTCACGTTACTCACGAGAGTATACGGGATTACGGAGAAAGTCGCTAACGCCTAGGCCAGGGAGCCGGCTAACTGTATAATACACCTCACAACTCCATGGCAAGACTAAGACATAAGGTAGGTTGGGCGCCCATAATATCCCCCCCCCCCCCACTTTCTACCTTGCAGGCTTTATTTAGGTCAACGTTATAAAGTTAAAGATACATCGACAAAAGACACGTGACAACGCCCTTGTGCATCCCGTAAGACATTATCATTCGACAATCTATAAGAGTTTAGATTAATTGGGTAACAAGAAACTCAACAGAAACAGCTACGACCAGTAGAAAATTCAAGTGCATCAGGTGATTTCAGACCATCAGCTGGCGACTGAGTATCAAAGATTCACACTAGGAATTTGGAATTCCCACATCATGAGTATACGATGGATATCAAATAGGAAATAAGAGCAATGAAATCGACATCTTAGAAATGGGCTATATCAGATGGAAAGAGATGGGATTAACAACCTTCAACAACTTAAGTTGTCATTTGGGGAAAAGAACTACCAATGAAGTGTAGCTATTCTTACGATACTAGAACAATAAACAATGGTTGAATTAAAAAAATAAAAATTTCAACAATAAAATTGTACAACAATTAATAATTAAATGTCTCTTTTATGTTTCCAATTTGAATGTTTCATGTAGAAATTTAACTGTTAATTGTTGTACAATTTTATTGTTCAAATTTTTATTTTATTTTATTCAACCATAGTGACTTATTACATAAGATACATCTAATTTTCTGAAATACAGCTGTTGTTTGCATTATTGTCCCACTTGATTATCAATCCTTATGTTGGTTTGTTGTTTCCACTATATATTTTTATAAGTCTAATGTCTTTCCCATCAATGTGTAGAGCTGCAAGCATATCTACCATGTTGACATGTCTTACTCTATCGAAAGCCTTTGTGTAATCAATAAAGCAAAGATGTATATCTTTGTTTACTTCTACAGAATGGTCAATACGATCTTCATTTGGTTTTTGAAGGACTTGTTCATTGGTCTTTCTGTCTGTCCGAGGTATTCTTTGCATTTTCCTCAGACACCACATTTCCACAGCCATCAGATGTTTTTCAGCTGGTCTGCTCATTGTCCACGCTTCACATCCATACAAAAGTACAGGTTCTATGTAGCACCTCAACACTCTTTTTCTCATTTCAATTGATATCTTTTTATTGGTCAGTATGTTTTTCATCTTGAAAAAGGCTACCTTTGCAATGGCAATTCCTGTTCTTATCTCTTCAAGGCATACGCCATAAGATGTTATGACTGTTCCGAGATAACTATAGTATACCAATTCATTTGTTTAAGAATATGCCCATTTGCTTGTATATTTATTACATTGTGGTATTTCCTCCTTCCCAGTGACAACCACAATCTGTGTCATCTTACAATTTGTCATCTTACAATTCAAATCTAACCCTAGTTGTTCACTGTGTGCAAGAACCGTATCTAATAACTGTTGCAGGTCCTGTTCATTGTCTGCAATCAAGACTGTATGATCTGCGTATCTAATATTACTGATGTATCGTCCCCCAACGTTGATTCCTTCCATATCTTCTATATTTCTTAAAATATTTTCACTGTACAGGGAAACAAGATCTGGAGACATTACTCATCCCTGTCTCACACCTCTTTTAATAGGCTGATATTGACCTACTTCATTATCAATTCTGATGGCAGCTTGTTGTTTCCAATACATGTTTTTTACAAGTCTAAGGTCTTTTCCATCAATTTGTAGATCTTCAAGGATCCTTATCATGTCTACATGTACCACTTTATCGAAAATACCCCATATGGACAGCGATCACAATCAAATAAATAAGCTTGTGAGGGTAAAATGCAGCTGCTATTGGCGGCTGACTCAAGTCACAGGACTATCATTCTGAGCTGGTGATGGACCCCAACTATGACTTCTCCTTGAGGTTGAACGGGTTAGGGGTGATGGTGCAAACGAAAATTCATGCTAGTATCGCAGCCTGGGATTCTGAGACCTCCTTCTTCAGCGTTCCAAGCCATTGAGGTTCTTTGCTGCAGATACAAGCGTCTCCCTGCTTGACCTTCTCTTGCCAGTCGTTGATTCTAGGTGCTTGTATGTCTGTATATATATATTATCTCTCCACCGTCTTCTTGGTCTACCTCGGGGTCTACGGTCATTTATTTCCTGAGTGTATGCGAGTTTTGTTTCCCTATTATCTTCCATTCTTTCTATATGCCCCAGCCATTGTAGTCTATTAGCCTTCATGATACCAGTGATTAGCGGGGATTCTGAGATAAGTAGCAAACATTGTTTTTCAACTTTTCATTTTTTTTTTTTTTTCAACTTTTCATTTTCTCTACATTGTTCTAATTTTTCTTTTATATCTTTTTATTTTTCTCGTCCTGTTCATCCACTGGAGGGTCTTCTCCGTGATTATTTATGGTGTTTTGTGTATGTGTTTGCTGATGAAGGCCAGTTGCCACAACGTTCTGTAAAGCTGCATTTGTGTTACTTTATATAGTTTACAACTATCACAAACATGCCAAGGTCATTGCATACATATTCTGTCACACAGGAAATCAATTAGGGAGTGTCTAGTTGGTCATGCATCGAAGTACACTTGTTACAGCAGTGAGGCGCCATTGTCATTTGGAGGTGACAGGTTCAAATCCTGGTTGATAACTATAGCTTTCAAATTTCATGTTTGTCTAGTACATCCTCTAATCTCTACTTCCTTCTCCTTCTATGAGCGCAAAACAATACAATGTGTGTTTATTTATATTCTGTGTCACATGTCAGTGTTTTACACATTAAGCTTGTAGTACGACTATTTTCCTAATACAGTGATATTCAAACAGTGCACACAAAAAAGATACAGAAGATAGTATACAGCAAGTAACATTATTTTAATTCATATAACAAATGACAAATGACTGGGCCAGGTCCACTGTTAGATGGAGTGGCACACAATCAGAAGTGAACATGTGGCATACCTGGCTATATCATGCTTAAACAGATGCAAAGATATACAAAACATTCACACCCCATATACATACAGTGACATACAAATTCACAACCAGTATGGACACATATATACTTATATACATGAATGACACACCCATATACATTCTCATATATACACACACACAGAGATACACCAATGTACATTCCCACACACACACACACGTGTACCAATATGAATACATGCACCAATGTACATTTCCATAAACACACACACACACACACACACACAGACACACCAATGTACATTCCCATACACAGATACGTACCAATGTACATTCCCACACGTGTACCAATATGAATACATGCACCCAAGTACCATTCACACATAAATAAATTAGCAGTAACTGTAAGCAGTTGGTAGACCTGTGACAGACAACAATCTGGCACATAAGGACACATGTGGCACAGTTGTGACAATTTAACTGAGAGTCCCATAACAACATAGCTTTCCCATATCTCCTACATTCAGGGCATGTTCACAGACATGCAGATACTAACTCGTTTCTGCCCTCATTCACAGCACACATGTAACAATCAGAGTGTATTTTTAATGACGGGATTTTGAAAATATTGCCATTCCAAGTTTTGTATTTACCCTGCGTGAATTTGTGCAACATAACAGGTAAATACAAAACTTGGAATGGGAATATTTCCCCAAAAACCCCAGTCAAAAATACACCCTGTATTTTCCAATAGCATCACTTAAACCATTATTAACTCTCCTAGCATGACATTTTGGACACACTTTTGAGCACAATTTACAATGGAGCGGTGGTAGTGTTGTAGTTAGCTCGCCTGCCTGCCACCTAGTGGTCATGTATTGGAAACCCCATTGATATTGGGAGCGTACCACTACTGAATGCCTGCTAAAGACATAAGTTTGAGAAAGTACAATACTGAATGCCTGCTAAAGACATATGTTTGAGAACGTACCACTACTGCATGCCTGCTAAAGACATAAGTTTGAGAAGGTACACTACTGAATGCTTGCTAAAGACATAAGTTTGAGAACATACCACTACTGCATGCCTGCTAATGACAGTCTGAGGACATACCACTACTGAATGCCTGCTAATAACAGTTTGAGAACACTACTGAATGCTTGCTAAAGACATAAGTTTGAGAACGTACCACTACTGCATGCCTGCTAAATACATAAGTCACATTACAGAGTTGTGTGGTGTTGCATGCTGGCTCTTGAATTACTATACTGCACATAATCTATAGCATATTGATTACCTTAAGTGTAGGTGCACACATATATAAGCATATACACACACACAGCCACACATATATAGACTAGCATACAGTATAATGACTTACTTTACATTTTAATTGTCCATTCCTCCATCTCTCTCTCTCACACAAAATGATTTTATACTCTTTCATACATTAGGATAGTCTTCCACCACTACCACAATGTAATCCACACACCCATCCCAAACAAACAACTCTTCAGATAATAAAACACTTTCAGATATATAAACAATCTAGCACACATGTATATGCATTCAAATTTTGCCCTGCTCCCCACAAGCCTTTGTACAAAAAATGTATCACCCCTACAGCATATCTTTGGGGCACTCCCTACTGCCAGCAATCATGCAGAACTGATAACAGTATGTCCCTTATATTCAATTACAAAATCACTGTATTCACAAAATAAATATCAGGCAACAGGTCAGCTGCTGAACTCCTGTACACACTTGAATCTCTAATGGAACACAGGTAACACACGTGAATCTCTTACATAACACAGGTGACACACGTGAAACTCTTACAGAACACAGGTGACACACGTGAAACTCTTACAGAACACAGGTGACACGTGAAACTTACAGAAAACAGATGACACATGTGAATCTCCTATAGAACACAGGTGACACATGTAAATCTCTTACGGAACACAGGTGACACACGTGAATCTCTAATGGAACACAGGTGACATGTGAATCTCTTACGGAACACAGGTGACACACATGAATCTCCTATAGATCACAGGTGACACACATGAAACTCTTACGGAACACAGGTGACACACAAGAATCTCTAACGGAACACATGTGAATCACATGAAACTCTTACGGAACACAGGTGACACACAAGAATCTCTAACGGAACACATGTGAATCTCTTACGGAACACTGGTGACACACATGAATCTCTTACAGAACACAGGTGACAATGCAATATAAATAAGAACACAAATGTTAAAATTATTGTACAATATACCCCCCCCCCCAAAAAAAAAGTTACAATGTCAGTTTGCTAACAATTTAGCAACCAAATCACAATGCTAAATTAATGACAAGACGCATGATCTTTACACCACGCTTGATGTGATTTCATGCCTTCAAAGTGCACAGAGAACATTACAGGAAATCTGTTAAAACTACAACAAATGAACAGTGTACAGCATTATTCTTCTGCCAATTACCTCACAATGGAGCAAAGGCCACCAACGAACTCACACCAACCCCCTTATAGACTGGACAATGGTTGGATTTTACAGCTAGAGTTTTCTATGGATCTATCAGACTCCCAGCCTGGTTAGTTGCCTATCACTACATGCAGGATAGACTACTTCTTCTGCGTTCGTCCGGAATGTTGTTTTAGATCTAACTGCGTTGTGCTTGTTTACAGCAGAGCTGCGGTATTTGAACCTTTCGACCGACACATCCGACTTCTTCAGGCATTTGTTGGCCGGGTTACCTTCCCGGGCAGGGTAAACTAGTGTTACTATGTTTTTTTTGCTTCCGTTATGGACCCCATAACACAAGGGTAGGAATACTGCATTACAAATCATAAATACCACTTCTCTCTTTTTGTGAGCAAAATCAGATATATTAAGTAAAGATAGGTCTGTGGTAGCTAATGGCACTGAATGTCAAGTGCTGGGTCTTCACACATTCTAGGCTATAGAATGAGATAGATATGGCCTGCTTCTTCATCTCGGCATGGCCTTCCCATAAAATTTTAAAACTGAGCACCTATTTTATGATGCTGTACTGATGGTGGGAAGAACCCTGCCATTGCTGGGTATTGGTAAGCAAACTCACTAGCCATGGCGCTATTCTCTGCCATCATGTGTCATACTGATAGGCATGGTTGCTCACAGTTCATCATCACAATCACTGGAGTTTTGGATCCACAATCTTCCTTGTATTGTGCTACTACGTCTCCCATTTTATACAGTAGTTGAGTAAAGAAAACTGACTTATCATAAGATATACTGCGGACATGATGGTGCCAGACCCTTATTTTCCATGACCAAATGGCTAAATAGGGGCAGATTGGTCAATGGGTAATACAGCCAGTTTTATGCGGTCCGTCCTTTTCCAGAACTCTGGTAGCCATGTGGAGGCAGGGTCTACCCCCGAGATGTGCTGACAGAACAATTCAACTCTGCTACAACTGGGGTGTGACTACACTATCTCCGGTGTTGGTAGTTGTGAGTACTAAGCATCACACCTGAACACACACACAAAAACATAAACTAGTTTGGTAAGTATTCCCCCTACCACATAACAACAAATCACAACTTTAACCCCCAATATGATAACGATTTCTGACTAAAATGAATACCTAGGATAACAACTGAATTTATTCTTCTTCTTCTGTAATCAATGACTATTTAAACAGTATTTCAGTTGTCCCTGTTTACAGCAGAGCAGATATTTGTAATGTTCAGCCAACATGTGACTTTCCCGGTATTTGGTTACTAGGTTAGCCTTTCTGGGAGATGGATTTGATGGTGTTAAGAAAGACAACACATACCTGCGTTCAACATTAACATCTAGGAAATGGTCCAGGGAAGCAGTTCCCATACTCTTTAGTCATTAGCCGCTGTTTTAACTTCACGGCAACGGGTCGTCCCCATTATGCTCCGTTCCTGTGCCAGTGAATATCACACTAAATGCTCCTCACTGCCCCATGTGAAAAGTGGAACAAACAGGAGTCTCGACAAACCAACAGCCCGCACAGGTACACTGCACATAATGCCGCAGTCACAATGCCAACACAAAAGTTCTCCATGAAAAATACAGTTCATTGCCGATGGAAGCAGCAGTACTAGAAAACCAGCAGCCACACATTACTTCATAAAGCAATCCAGTCAGTTCTGCGACAAGCCAGCTGCCATTATTCTGAACATGCAGTTCACGCTACAAACAACCACGGACAGATGTAAAAGCATTCCACACAAAATTCACAGCTCACAGTGTCGCGCCATGCACTCAACTCAGTAGCAGGGCGACGGAACCAGTTGAAGTGTTACATTTAAATGACACTCGCTGATTATCACCAGCTTAAGTGCTACTATTAAAATCTGCTCATTGCCATCAACGATTCATCTGACGTCAGATATTGCAAAGATGATGCTCAATCAGTCAAAATGTAATATTTTCTTTCAATTCTTTCTGGCATTGGGTGGTGTTGGTTCAAAGATCTTTGCCTGCATTTCTGAAGGCAACGTGGAATAAATAGACAATATAATGAGTTCTTTGATTTTAGACCCCAGCTTTCTGGTTCTTTCTAATAACATTTCATTGCTGTTTCAATCTCCTCCTGACCAGTAAGGAACACAAGAATGTCTCCAGTTGGTTGAGTTACATGAATCTGCAACACTGACAGACCAGCAGCATCCAGATAATCCGCTTCAGGAGCTTTGATGTAGTAAATATCCACTGGATATCTTTGTCCTGAAATGCGGAAAATTGGAGCATCACTGAAGATACTCTGAAAACTTTTGTGCATCGAGTGTTGCACTGGAAATCAGAAGCTTCAGATCTGGTCTGAATTGGGCAATGTCTTTTACTAGGCCAAAATAAAATATCCCTATGGAGTGTCCTTTCGTGAGCCTCATCAACAATAAGTACACAGTAACTAGCCAAGTCTGGTTCACTCAGGAATTCTTGCAGCAACATATCATCAGTCATGTACTTTAGGATGGTTCTTTCTGATGTGCAGCCTTCAAAACGAATGCTGTACCCAACTTCATTACCAAGTGTCCAGCCTATTTCCTGGGTGACGCGCTGCCACTGACATAGCGGCAACTCTTTGAGGTTGTGTAACTTTTTTGTTGTTCATAGTAAAGCCAGCTTCATGGAGGTAGTGGTACTTGAGTAGTCTTGCCCGATCCTGTCTCCCCCTCTATTATAAGAATCTGATGGTCCCGCACAGCTTGCACCAGATCTTTCTTGAACGGGTAGATGGGTAGGTTTTTCTTGGTTTCTTCAACTGACATTTGCTTTTCTTCCTTGACAGCTCTGGAGCTTTCTTTCTTATCTTTCAGGGATTTTCAGAGTCTGGACAAATTCAATGTCCTCATCCATGATCACTTCATATTTCTTCTCCTTCGCATCCTTGGTGCCAAACTTCATCAAAGCAGCATTCAGATGCTCTTCTTCCAATCTGCTCTGTTCTGAACCTTGGCTGTTCTCCATCCTGTCCTCTACATACTTCTCCTGGGGTTTAGCATCATCCCGGGGTATGTAGTGGCGATCAACTTTCTATACCTTGCCAGCTGCTTTGTGTTCTTTTGCCAGTTTCAGGACTCTTCTTATATTCCAGCTCATCCTGTTCTCTCCTCGTTAGTTTTACTCCTGAAAAGGAATACTCCTCCTCAGCAATGTCAGCTTCCAAATCTTCCAGCTTGTCTGTCCCTCTCTTTTTAAGATAATCTCTTCTGGATTTCTTCCTCAGTTCTGGAATTCTCTTGCGGTCCTCCTGTTCTAACTTTAATCTCTTTTTTGCTTCTTCAAAGGCCTTCTTATATGATTTAGACATAACATTTCTTGGTTTCTCTTTGTCCTTAACGCTCAAGCATTTTGCAAACTCATCTCTTTCTTTCAAATCTTGCTTTCTTTCATGATCAGGGTCTGAGCGATCAGTTGAATCGGACTGCTCTAAGACTGGTCAGTATCAGGCTTTGTTGAAAAATTTCTTCATCACTAGTTTCAGATGCTTTCTATTTCCTCCGAGGATGTTTGTCACATGACTTGAACTTTGAGGCCTTAAATGTTTCAACTTCCACATCAGCATCATCATCCGAGTTATCTTCATCAAGCAGCTGATATGTTTTGTTCTTTTCCTCCAACTCATGTATCTTTTTCTGATCTAACGTCACAGTCTTCTCTTTTTTCTCTGGAACCTTATGAAACAACTCTAAAGCAAAAGCTGCCAGTTTATCATCAGCTTCAATGGTGCCTGTGTCCTTGAGTCACTGCAAAAACTCACCAGGACTTTCAGACTTAGAAGCCAGTCCCACAAAGTACTGGGAAATGTATTTATCTGATATTCCCAGGATGTCATAAAGCTTGTCATTTACCCATAAGATGCCATCATCTAGGAATCTAGGGCTTGAATGAGTTAACTGGGACACTTTTTATTGTGATACCGATGCAGTGATAACATAGTTCTAATGGTATACAATCATTTGTGTGGAACATCATGAAAATGTTAGCTTTTACTATAACCATTGACAGAAGAATAATCAAGTGTCATTACACTTCAAGCAACTATGTGAGGTTCATCTTATCCTTGGGAACTTATCCAAGCACACACAAAAACATACATAAGTCTCAGGCTGACAGAATGAAATATTACATGAGTGAGGTAGTTTTAGTATAAATATAAGAGTATATATGGTGGACGAAACTGCACACACTTCAACTTACAAACTCTGAATCAAGTCTAAAATCCAGACACTTATGATTGTCCAAGAAAATGCAAAAGACAAGCATGACTCAAAAGCGTGCATAAGACAGACATTACAGATAACTCAAAGAGACATAATTTAGAGAACTAAGAGACACCTATAAGACAGTAACAACCACAGTAACAAGGTCATACAACAAAACGTAATATAAAAACAAAAACAAAAAACTGATGTAGTAACAATAATTTACAACAGTGGCGGCAACATAACTTGCTGTTAACAACACATGTACTGAACACAAAGCTTCAGACAGTATCAGTTGCATGGCTTCAACCAACTGTCATCTGACTGTGAAGATAAACTACTGTAATAAATCACATCTCAAACAAAATGACTGTCCTCATCAGTAAGAGTGCAATGGGTGAATTTTAAAAAAAATGGGTGTAAATGGCCATCTTTACAAGAACACAGGTGACAGAATAGATGTTGCAATAAAGACTTCATCGGCACACAAAAACAAAAAGACAATGATAAAACTACATTAAAAACCCACAAGAACAGTAACCTAGATGACGGTATGGAGATGTTCGAATCCTAGGGCACAAAATTCAACTGCATATTAAAAACAGTGTTCCTGCAGTTCAACCTATTTAATTTCTAAGCAGTAATAAAGAGAAAAACTTTGGCAAATTTCTGCCTTGAGGGAAGAGGACCATGATATTAATCAGATTATATTAACAACATGCCATTTATTTAAGCAGTGCTAAAAATAGAACCAGGAAGTCCCATCTGAATTTTTGAAGACAGCTAACATCTTGACTGATCATTCGTTAAACCACTTACTATCACTTACTCTAAACACTGCACACATTTTATATGTCCTACAACAGCAAAAATATCCCCATTAATGTTCAGGATCTTATTGTCAGTTCTCTTAGAGATTCCATTCCTGGCTAGAAAATCTAGGTTCTTTCAGTCCCTTCATTCTCTTTATAAAAAAAAAAAAAAAAATACACACACACACTCTCCTCCATTTTCAAGAGCTGCCACAAGCCCTGCATGAAACAAATGAAGTGATCTCCCCTGAGTGTTATCACCAAAGCAGTGAGAAAATTACCGCAGGTTTATGTACAACACACTTCCCATCTGCAACGTTCGCATTCAAAATGTGGCCAGTTCTGGTCAAATCATTTCTCTTCTACTCTAACGTGTAGCAGTGTTTTCTTTTAATATTATTTGTGGCACAACAGCACATCTGACCATTTTTGTAAAAAATTATGTGATATTAGAGGCACCAAATAAAAAAGGTATTAATCCTTTACCGGGTAAAACGTCCATTTCCGTCTGAACCCGTTAACGGGCAAAATGTCCCAAACCGCCCGTTACTATTATGCATTGTAAAAACGTTATCTCTCAGCTTTCCGATACTTCTGATGGCTACTTTCGCTTTCACCGATAGCTTGACAACGTGGCCGCCATTTGCAAGTGTGTACTATGAATTTGAACAGATTTAAAAAAATAGTTTTTGAGGTTTTTACGCTTCGTTTTTCAAAATGGATTTCGGCGATTCTTCAAATGATAACCGAGATTTCGCTAGGTTCAATTTAAGTGACATTGAAGGGCACGAAGTTGACTTTTAATCGGAGCTAGATATCAGTGATCAGCGTTACTTTGCATTAGTAGTCGTGAGTCAGGCTTTAAAGAAAGTGATTTGGATTCTGTAAATGTGTTTGTAAATTGCCGTATAGATGACTGACAATCACAAACAATATGCTGTATTTCGTAAATATTTGTGTTCGTGGATGGATTACTGGCAACAATCACGTGAGTAACATATTCTGCATGCTTTTCCCTTCATTGTGTTGTTTAACTAAAATCGGTTGACTAACACCTTATTTGTGATGTTTATACTAATGTAACCCGAAATTTTATCGCACCTGAAAAAATCTTGCCCGTTCAGGGCTAAAAAACGGACAAGCGTCTGTCAGGTAAAGGGCTAATGGAGTTTAAAGACGGGGGTATCACTTCCATGCAAGGGGCTTTATCCCATATGGTGTGGTGTCTTTACTATGGGAAGACAATGTTTTGGACACGGCCATGTGCTGATTCTTCATAAATGTTCATTCAACAATCACTTCACTAAACAACAAATACCACAACCGTAACTACAACACAACTCACAACTTTTCATTATTACATTATAAACAATATACATACTACCATAAAATATATAAACAGACCCACAGAGGATTATTCCCAGCGCCAAAAAACTGAAAGCATATTTCACTGACAAGATTCAGATTTTAAAAAAATGCAAACAAATATAATTCCTTTCATTAGTGTTTCAAATGCTTGTGTTCAAACAAAAATAATTTCATTTGTGTTTCAAATGCTTGTGTTCAAACAAAAATAATTTCATTAATGTTTCAAATGTTTTGAGTTCAAAACTAAAATAATTTAATTAATATTACAAATGCTTGTTTTCAAACAAAAATCCCCGTAGGTTAAACTATTTCCATTCACTTTTCTCCCCTGTCTAAGGTTTGGTGAATATAACTAAGTTGTTGGGATACTGGTCAGTTTCTGCTGAGATACTAGTCTCACATCTGGAAACAGCAACTCAATCTCAACACAGCAGAAGTAAAGGTAAGGTCTCAAGGGATGAAAAAGTAAATCTGCTTCTTAAAAAAATTCTCATTCAAGTACTAAATTCAACATGCAGGATACAATTACAAGCTATAGTCATCAGAGCTCTGCTGCAAACAGACCCGACTTCTTTTTCTGGTTGAATGACAAAATCACCAAGTGAACACTATTACTGGTAAATGTTTACATTGTGTACGTGATTATCTAGTGGTTTACAGCACTTACACAGAGCTGGTGATGCCCACAAGTCACCACCCACCTTTCACTGCCGCCTTCAAAGCAACATGAATGTAGGCCATTCAAAACCACAATATGTTCTACGTTCAGATGTCTCGAGTGCCATTTTAATCACTTTTCATTTAACTTTAATTAACTACACAGAAGCACTGATCTTTACATTACAATAAGCATTCAGTTTGTTGCTGCCTTCCAGTTGTATAGATTTATCAAGAAATGAACTACACATTACAACAAGCTTCAGTTTGTTGCTGCCTTCCAGCTTTATAAGTTTATCAAGAAATGAACTACTTGCAACTGCCTTCAAGTTGTATGTTTACCTAGAAATAATGCAATAACACAATCTATTTAACTGTCACAACCATTAGTTCTGAAAGGATGAGAGGCCTGTATCTGAGCCAACATTTAACATGCTCATGGTAATTTATGGTCTATTACGTTATTTAATTATCAATTGTAAATGTTTCTTGAAGCTGCAGGACTATAGCAGCTAGCACACTTTAAGTGTAAAGGCTAAGTTCAATTTCCAGAAGTGGCAGGATTCTGATCAACCACCGAACAGTGGCTCTGGGGGTTGAACAGCTCACAATACTAAACGCAGGTTATCATGTGAAATTCAAAGTGGTGTAGGTATTCATGTCTCTCAAAAGAACCGTCTTTTGAACAGTATTCACTGACAATCTTGTGCTGTTTTACCTTACGAAGACGTGGCGAGATTATGTGATGGTTTCCCCTTACCATCCACAACCACCCGAGGGCATGTTACTTCTGTTTTACAGCAATTTCCGACAGTCAAGAAATATGCGTCTCCTATTCTCCTCAGTTGCCGAGCTGTTCGCTTATACTGACGAATTAGATATTTACAATTTTCTGGAAATTATCAGAAAAGGAAAGACAGCATGGAAGAAAACTGGCCACCTGGGTTTCATTATGTTAATGTCTAAAATATGAAGACTTTTTTACTGCACACCCCTACTGCAGTGGCCACATGGGACAACCTATACAATTTTCATCATCATGTGCAACATCAATGTTATTTAGAAAAGCAACAATAATTGAAATTAACCCTTCTACCTCAACTGTATGTAACTATCAACAACAGAACTTCTGATATTAACCCTTTACAGGGCATAGCGGCCATTACCGGTCGATCGCATAAAACGAGCGTAGCGTCAGATTCCGGCCGATACTATTATGCATTGTAAAAACGCGATCTCTCGGCTTTCCGGCGGCTACTTTCACTTTCGCTGACAGCTTGACAACGTGGCCGCCATTTGTAAACGCGCTACAATGAATTTGAATGGACCTTTTTTTGATAGTTTTCGGGATTTTTTCGCTGTTTTTCAAAATGGATTTCGGCGATTCTTCAAGTGATAGCCGAGATTTCGCTTTGTTCAATTTAAATGACATTAAAGGGCACGAAGTTGATTATTAATCGGAGCTAGATATCAGTGCAAAGCGTTACTTTGCATTAGCAGTCATGAGTCGGACTTTAAAGAAAGTGATTATGATTCTGAAAATGTGTGTGTATATTGCCGTACAGGTGACTGAAAATCACAAACATGCCGTATTTCGTAAATATTTGTGTTCATATATGGATTACCGGCAACAATCACGTGAGTAACATATTCTGCATGCTTTTCCCTTCATTGTGTTGTTTATTTAACTAAAATCGGTTGACTAACACCTTATTTGTGATGTTTTTACTAACGCGGCCCGAAATTTTTCCAACCCTGAAAAAATCTTGCCCGTTCAGGGCTACAAAACGGACAAGCGTCTGCCCTGTAAAAGGTTAAACATTGGAGACACCTTACTTCCTTAAACACTTAACAAATATTCCCAATGAGAAATTCTTACTTGCAAAGACATGTTCTGAATGCTGATCACTCAAAATTACCTTAACTTATTTTCATGCAATTTCTTATATTTGCATTTTCCAAGACCTCGGGCTTGTACAGGCAGTGATTATTTTTTTTACAACTGCTTTTCCCCCTCATATACTAAGCACATTTATATTGAATAACAAGCAGCAGGTGTAAACTGCATAACTTGTTACTAACTCTAAACCAAGAAATTCATTGTACTGTATTCAGCAAGTGCATAGAGAGGTCAACAATAAGTACATCAAGTTCTAAACAATGAATTCATGATGTCGCAAAACAATGGTCATAACCAAAATTTACAATTCACCAACTTTTACAGAACATTCTGTTAGCTTACAATTCTACACTAATTCTGCAGTCAACATTAGAAACAAAATAAACAGATGTAGAAAAAAAAAAATAAACAGCCACTTTAATGATCAGATATCGCCATTTTTTATTACAGAGAGGCCATTTTTCATGTTTAACTTAGAAAGATAAAGTATAAATAAATAAAGGAGAAGCATGGTCACAGCCAGGCTTTAGAACTTGTCAAAGAAAAGGTTACAACCAAACTGCCAAAAGGAGAATATGAGGAAATTATTAATAACATGAACGTTTAGCATCAAACTGAGTAAAAACAAATATGTACAGGGGACTGACAGAGGGATAGGAGAGGATGTGGTGGGCGGAATGGAAGCACAAGCAGGAGAGGGTGGAGGAAGGAATGGGTGAGGAAATTGAAACACTCAACACAGAGAAGGAGAGAGACATGCACAAAACAGGAGACAGATGAAAGAGGCGTAGACACAAATAGTGCAGGTTAGAGACACCATGATTAAGACAAAAGACTTTAATTAGACAGATCTACAAAAACTGTATTCAAATGCATTATCCCAATAATAAACGGGATGATTCATGTGTTGCCCAAGACAGTTTTTTCCTAGTATTACAACTCTAATCCAGAAATGGACAACAACTTATGAGGTAAGAAAAATAATACAATTTTCATAAACCAACTCTTATGAACACATGTTTCAGTATTTGATCTGGTTAGCATTTTCCAGTGTCTTGTTTCTGAAGTCTGCAACAGTATACTGAACATTATCCACACAAATTCTCATTCATCTCCAACTTTCTCATGCTTTGTCGCAACCACACCATTTTATCACACAATCCACACTGTTTTGTTGTGTGACAACATTAATCACAAGTCCATCTTTTCAACTTTGACAACTATCTTGCCCTGCCACAAAGGAACAATGGTGGAATTATCACTGATCTCTTCAAACACAGCTCCGGCACTGTCTCCAAACTCATCACTGTGGCGTTTGAAATAGTATCTGAAATAGAAGTTCATGAACGAGTTTAATACATGGAAACTAACTCAAGTAAACATCTATTATCTTACAGTATAGTTAATCACAAGACAGCACCATATCAAGAGGGCTTTAGTAATCACAAGGAGTTCCCACTGGGCACTAGGGTGTTAAATAATGAACACCTGAAACAGGTATGGGGGAAAAAACATCAACCTAGGCCTAAACCCACAAGTGCTGTGTGGAATCAGGACCTGACAACATTCAAATGTCTCCCTGCAGATGTGAAGTTCCAGCACTGGCTTGCATACCCCACTGTGTTTCTGGGCTGGGAGAGGGTAAGCAGAGAGCTCTGCAACGCCGTCTGAAATGTAGATGGTACTTTGGTAGCAGGCCTAGAGACAAGTCCCCGTGTAGATGGTACTTTGGTAGCAGGCCTAGAGACAAATCCCTGTGTAGATGGTTTTTGGTAGCAGGCCTAGAGACAAGTCCCCATGTAGATGGTACTTTGGTAGCAGGCCTAGAGACAAGTCCCCGTGTAGATGGTACTTTGGTAGCAGGCCTAGAGACAAATCCCCGTGTAGATGGTACTTTGGTAGCAGGCCTAGAGACAAATCCCCGTGTAGACGGTACTTTGGTAGCAGACCTAGAGAAAAATCCCAGTGTAGATGGTACTTTGGTAGCAGGTCTAGAGACAAATCCCCGTGTAGATGGTACTTTGGTAGCAGGCCTAGAGACAAGTCCCCATGTAGATGGTACTTTGGTAGCAGGCCTAGAGAAAAGTCCCCGTGTAGATGGTACTTTGGTAGCAGGCCTAGAGACAAATCCCCGTGTAGATGGTACTTTGGTAGCAGGCCTAGAGACAAGTCCCCGTGTAGATGGTACTTTGGTAGCAGGCCTAAAGAAAAGTCCCTGTGTAGATGGTACTTTGGTAGCAGGCCTAGAGAAAAGTCCCTGTGTAGGTGGTACTTTGGTAGCAGGCCTAGAGACAAATCCCCGTGTAGATGGTACTTTGGTAGCAGGCCTAGAGAAAAGTCCCCATGTAGATGGTACTTTGGTAGCAGGCCTAGGGACAAATCCCCGTGTAGATGGTACTTTGGTAGCAGGCCTAGAGAAAAGTCCCAGTGTAGATGGTACTTTGGTAGCAGGCCTAGAGAAAAGTCCCAGTGTAGATGGTACTTTGATAGCAGGCCTAGAGAAAAGTCCCCGTGTAGATGGTACTTTGGTACCAGGTCAAGAGACAAGTCACCGTGTAGACCAGTGATTCTCAACCAGTGGGTAATTCCCCCCCAGGGGGGAATTTTAGGGTTTCCAGGGGGGGAATGAAGATAATTTCAAGATTGCGTTAATACAAGAACCGATTACTTGATATTGCTTTTCCCTTCATACTTTATAGTTATGCACGTCTCATCCTTCTAAAATTCATTTTATAAAGTAACTAGACCCACAAATCACGTATTATGTGGATGTCTAGACCTGTTTTAACATATTTACCTTCCATGTTTACGTATACTGTGTAGGGGTGGGGGGATTTTTAGGTAGGAAATATGAAAGGGGGGGGGGGGGAATGACGTTCTGAAAATATGGTGATGGGGGGGCACGGGCCAAATTTTTGATAGGAAGGGGGGAATGACGTTCTTAAAATATGGTGAAGGGGGGCATGGGCCAAAAAAGGTTGAGAACCACTGGTGTAGACGGTACTTTGGTAGCAGGTCTAGAGACAAATCCCCGCGTAGATGGACTGATAAAATGATGGGATAAGTGCATCAATGTTGGTGGAAATTATGCTGAGAAATGAAGGGATGATGTATGCATGTACAAAAATAAACTGGTTTCAAGTTGTTATATTTAGTTATTTTTCTACAGCCATTTGTGGCTTTCTTATTGACTCCCCCTCGTACTTATGTTTACATGACATATCCATTTATATAGTGTGTATAAATTCCATGCTTTTTGAACAAACATCTCCTGAGAAAAACAATGTGGTGCATTACTTTCAGAATGACCCCCGTATAATGAGAAAAGAGGCACTGGAGAACAACATAACTGGATCCACGGAAGGAGAAGCAGGGGTAGACAAAGATATGATGCTGGATACACTGAGATGGTGGTACGGAGGGTTATCAACAGAGTTGATCCAAAACACTAAGATCTGTGGAGAACTATAGTTTCCAATGCTAGCTGGCAGGGGACATGGTGATGAATTCACTTTCACAACTTATGTACTTCTAGAAAACAAAAACAAAACAATAAATATGCAAAATTCAAGCTTTTTCTAAATAAACTTTCATTTACTTGAACAATACTAGGCAACAGAACTAACCTGAAAGGCCCTTTCTTGGTGAGCAATGTTTTAATCTGTGCCAAGGTGATGGCCCTCCCTGGCAACTGGTGTCTGTAGGGGATAGGTTCCTGGCCCATATAAATGCCGATGATTGTGTCAGTGTTGTTTTGCAGCATTGAGGTTGTGTTGGATGAAGCTCGCAGACCCATGTTAGAGCTGGAAAGATTAGGTGTTTATAAATACAATGACTGTTTAAATTCTGCCAGTAAAGATTCACACTTAAGTTTTAATGAACAGTACTTAAAGAGAAACTCAGCTCTGTGTTCTTGTCCTCACCATGCCATCCAGATATTTACTTTTCTGCCTTCCCCTTGTTCTTTTCCCCTCAATCTTGTCAGCTGTCACCAAGTTCTCTAGTTTATTTCTTCTCATAATATGCACCAAAAAATGTGACTATGAATAACGAAGACACAAACAATAGATTGCACAATTTATTGCCTGGCATATTTCGCTGCATCTCGTCATACATATATTCGCACAGTATTCTACATATTCGCACAGTAATGTCAATGTGTATATTTTAACTTGAAGGATTTATCTAGTTAATTCACGTAAGTTGTGTGATTTCTGCAGTATGTACCTGATGAGATGCAGCTAAATATGCCAGGCAATAAATCGTGCAATCTATTGTTTGTGTCTTCATTATTCAAATGTGTCTATGTCTAATTTCGCTAATGTTTGCGATTTTCATTTGCCCCTCGAAGGGCTTTGATTTTTCTGTCTGTCCATGGTAATCTTTGCATTTATTAGTACTATCATCATCATCATCTTCTTCCACTTTTGCTGTCAAGCGCTGTGGGGGTGGGGGAACATAATTGGCGCTCCAGCATCCGATGTGTGGCACTGGATAGTGTCATTCCGTGTGATGGTACAGTGTCTTTGATGTCGTCAATTCATTTTCTTCTCGGGCATCCTCTTGCTCTCATCGCAGATGACCTTTGATGTAGGGCCAGTGCTGGTAGCTGTGATGTTGCATTCTAACGACATGGCCAAACCACTTGATCTTTTGTCTTTCAATAAATGTGGCACAAGGTGTTGATCCCACTGTCTGTCTGATAACATTTCTTACTCGGTCTTGGATTGTTAGGTTGGAAGCTCTCCTCAGGCATCTCATCTCACAGGTGTTGATTGTGCGAAAGTGTGACATGAATAATGTGCAAGTTTGAGATTGGTAGCATAGAGTTGATTAGTACTACAAGAGCCAAATATGGACAGCATTTAAAAGAACCAGCTCACAAGGTTCAACACTAGAGATTGTTACCAAGTGGATAAAGGTACTATTTATTTATTGTCAGAGATCTCTAAACACTTACATATCTGTAAACAACATAAACTTGAAATCACAACCAACAACATATAACAAAATATAGTTATGGTGCTACACCAAGCCAGCTCCACGGTGAAGGGGTTACAGACAAAGTTTGTAATCCCACATAATGCGTTCAAAACACAGCTGCAGCCGATTTGGCAGCAGACTGCCTTGAGTTTTTTTATGAAATGGTATGGGTGCCGGTCGTCAGAAAGTAATGGTAAACTACTGAACATAAACTTGTCCTGGAATCACAACCAGCAAAAAAAAATCCAAAGGATATGCAACTAACTATAACCAAATCTGTCAATATACAATGTTCTCAAAATTAAAATCGGCGATCCTAGAGGTTAATAATTTAACATACTCAAATGACTGGTTGGCACTGGGTGCATCCAGTTGTGAAGGCACTGTTCTGGCAGATGGCAAGGTACGGTTGTGAGAGGTAGATGGAAGAATGCCACTGACTGGAGCTCTCATCCTGTCCTTCGGTGGAACACTTGTAAAACTCCTGAGGAGATAAGTAATGAGAAACTGATCACTTCTGCACGTTTCAACAAATACAAACATATTGTAAAAACAGCAAATATATGACGCTAAACTCTGTAACAATCTTCCATTGTGCGAATTCAAACCCTTAACCACTGACTCAGTGGTTACGGGTTCAAACTAGCGTCGAGAAGTTTTAAAATTGTCTCTGGCTAGGAAGTTGACCCAAACTAACGTGAGTGGCATGAAATATCTTCTGAAGTAATGGCAGAGACAACAGTGATTACATCACCCCTTGAGAGATGACAGGTCTCCAAAATTACAGGGCTAACTTCATACGCAAATATGTCTAAAGGCATATAAAATAGATCTCTACCTTATCCTATACAATGCTGTTTTATCATTATTAGCCACTGAACATATTATACTGCAACTACTAACCCAAGTGGCTAACAATTTCCCTTACCGTATCCAATATAACACTGAGGGTTGTTGGGACATGACACTATAATGTATAGGGTGTATGTTTAATGACTGTGCAGTGTTTGAAAATATTGCCGGTCCAAGTTTTGTATTCACCCTCTGTAAAGTTCATGCAACATAATAGGTAAGTACAAAGCTTGGACTGGCAATATTTTCAAATATTGCAGTAATAAAAAATACATCCTGTACGTGTGTGCCTGATGCCGTATTTTAGTTTATTATTTTCCCAAAGCGATAATATTGGTTGAATGAATGATGGGTTTTCCCTTGTAATCATATGCTGTGATGCCTGAGATGTTCACTGTCGTCTGTGCAGAGGGGAAGCAAACGTTACTCTCATAAACTGCGTTAAAAATCAGCTGCAGGCGATTTGAAAGCAAGTTGTAATCATATGCTGTGATGCCTGAGATGTTCACTGTCGTCTGTGCAGAGGGGAAGCAAACATTACTCTCATAAACTGCGTTAAAAATCAGCTGCAGGCGATTTGAAAGCAAGACCATCTGTGTTCATTTTTAACAATGGTATGAATATGAATGGTCATTCAGGAAGCAATGACCAACTACTAAATGTAAACTTGCCTGATAAATCACAGCCAAAAAATATTGGGGTTTAATGTGACGTCTCGTAAAGGATATTACGTTCACTAACCTAGATTTGAGAGGTGAAGCTGCTGCAACTGTTGCTGTTGTCCTGGACTGTGCAGTAGCGGAAGTTGGTGTCGCAAATACACACAATGAGGCATCCTGGGAAAGTTGTTGACCTGGCACTGCAGGCGTTGCACCTGTCCATAAAGACATTGACCCGCCAGATCTATCCACGGATGTTGATCGGACAGCACTCTTGGACCTAGAGCTGCAAACAGGTAAAATAGTACAATAAATATCTGACTAATCCTGAACAGTGTATTAACTAAATATGTGAGTGAAACTGTTACAAAATGGATAAACACACTGAATACAACTAAATCCATCTCTAGCTTAATCCACTATCCAATAACATTGAAGAGTGTGTCAACAGACACAAGCATATGGGGACAGTCAGCTTGCCATGATGAGTGTTGAGGACCACTGTGATGAGTGTTGAGGACCACCATGATGAGCATTAGAACCACCATTATGAGTGTTAGGATCACCCTGAGTGTTGAGGAACACCGTGATGAGTGTTGAGGACCACCGTGATGAGTGTTGAGGACCACCGTGATGAGAGCTGAGGACCACCGTGATGAATTTGAGGACCACCATGATGAGTGTGCAGACCACCACGATGAGTGCGAGGACCATCATGCATTCATCACTGAATGCCAGCTGGTTGTATGATGAACAGGGTAGCATTTATTGTAAGACCACCACTGCTGGTTTTGTGGAGCCACTTGCAAACTTGCTGCCATACTTACTCATACTGCAGTTGATATCAGTCCCTCGCAGGACATAACTAACATGGCAAAGTATGTAAGGGTTAAGTGGAGTCCCAGGTTGTGGTACCCGGAATCCATTGGTAAGTGGTATACACTAAGCCAATACACTTCCAGTTTTAGGTTACATTGATCGATTGATTGATTGGGTTGATTGACTGATTAGGTTACATAAGTCACATCTACCAAATGACTGAATAGCTGCTGAAAGTGTAGTCTTGAACACCGATTGTCTGCTTGGCAGGTACCAGGCAGACGACTCCCTCTGGGACATCCCTGCATCTCACGGCTCTACCACATGAAACATATTATTATTATTATTATTATTATTATTATTCGTTCATTCAAAATGTTTGGTTTTGGCCGTAATTCCATTGTGCGTTTTTTACAGCAGAGCTACCTTTCTGCAGATACATCAGACTTCTTCGGGCATTTGTTGACAAGGTTAACCTGCTCGGGTCATGCATCTTTTTATATCCACCAGTTATTTATAATAAACCATGAATCCAAAGTTAATACAGAATCTTTGAGGGAGCATTATATTTTATGTAAGCGAAAAAGTGAAATATCTAGGTTTGACATTTGATCAAAGCCTGTCAATTAAAGATGAAGAAAGCAGATTATTAAGTGCAAATATTGATTAGCGGCACTAAAGTTGCATCGTCCTCTCAGTAATGATTATGGCCTGGGTATTAAAACATCGGATTCATTGTGAAAAACTGGAATGGATCCAGAATGAAAGAATGAATTGTGTCTGGTAGTACTACCATCAGAAATGAGATTTAAGTTTGGGCTTACATCGGTGAAGTCTTGATTTGCGCTGGTCTATAGGGGTCACCAATGGTGACAGACTGCCACTACATGGCAATCTGAAAGATCTCAATGTAGGCCACACACAAAAAACAGGGAAAGGTCATGGATGGTGCAGACAGAAGAACAATGGGATAGAACAATTAGTACACCAATGTTGATTCTGTATATTGAGTAGGAGGGGGGAAGGAGAGAGAGAGAGAGAGAGAGAGAGAGAGAGAGAGAGAGAGAGAGAGAGAGAGAGAGAGAGAGAGAGAGAGAGAGAGAGAGAGAGAGGGGGGGGGGGGGTTATTGCTGAGTAGAATGTAGCATGTAAATCTAAACCTCAAGTATGAAGGTGAGTGGCTGTGGTTGTGATCACTGCAGCTTTGAAATGACCAGGGGATACTCAAATCACCAGTGCAATAAGTGTCTGATACTCAAATCACCAGTGCAATAAGTGTCTGATACTCAAATCACCGGTGCAATAAGTGTCTGATACTCAAATCACCAGTGCAATAAGTGTCTGATACTCAAATCACCAGTGCAATAAGTGTCTGATACTCAAATCACCAGTGCAATAAGTGTCTGATACTCAAATCACCAGTGCAATAAGTGTCTGATACTCAAATCACCAGTGCAATAAGTGTCTGATACTCAAATCACCAGTGCAATAAGTGTCTGATACTCAACTCACATTGCACAAAATGGATAGATCAGTCAATATTGCTCAAACCTGGATAGACCAGTCAATTGTACTAAAACCTATCTCCAAATAAAACAAACAACAATACCATTACCACACAGTAAAGCTAAAGTATTGTGGACAAGGAAGAAGCAAATAATACCATTACCACGCAGTAAAGTATTGTGGACAGGGAAGAATTAAAACTAAGTACAATAACAAAGCAGCTGTTCAATTACCTTCTGGTCATTTATTTCATTGTACATTTTGAACACAGGTTATTCAGGGTGAAAACCAGTATCGCTTTTTGTTTAGCATCTGACTATTATAATTCTAGCTGTGACTGAATACTTGGTGAATTAATGTAGTGGTTTCCCCTTTACTATGTCCACACAAGGGAATCAATCTCTAATCAATGTTTTGTTGTGGGGTACACAAAAGACGCAAGGCCAGTAAGGGCCTAATCTGTAAGATTTCCAATTGCAGAGATATCTTTAAACACATACACTTTCCAGTTTGCCCTCATCTCAGAAAGTTAAACATCACATCTATTACCCAGGACAATCAAAGTTTGATATCAAGTTCCTGGTAAGAAACTGAAGTAGACATGAAAGGAAGACAGCATTTACCATGTCTTGATCTGCTGGGTAGATGTAGCCGACTGGTTAAGTCTATGTGAATGTCTATGGGTTGAGGAACTTTTCTCAATTTCCTGCACTGTCGTAGATACCTCCTGTACTATATCAGTGTTCATCATCCACTTCATGACCCTGGAGACAACAATAGTTAGTGTTATCAGATTGTGATATATCACCATGCATGAAATATACAATTAGCAACACCTGTCACAACTGCCCTAATTACATGACAGACAAATACAATGTCAACTTCACCACCATCACATCACATAGCAGGTCATTTGCAGATTGCCACTTTCATCACAACCTGCAGATTCTCAATTCTTTTATTTGCCAGTTTTCCCACCTCGTGCCCAGGGTGTTTCACCTCAGGCCCCCAAGATGTTTCACCTCAGGCCCCTAAGATGTTTCACCTCAGGCCCCCAAGGTGTTTCACCTCAGGCCCCCAAGATGTTTCACCTCAGGCCCCCAAGATGTTTCACCTCAGGCCCCCAAGATGTTTCACCTCAGGCCCCCAAGATGTTTCACCTCAGGCCCCTAAGATGTTTCACCTCAGGCCCCCAAGGTGTTTCACCTCAGGCCCCCAAGGTGTTTCACCTCAGGCCCCCAAGATGTTTCACCTCATGCCCCCAAGATGTTTCACCTCAGGCCCCCAAGATGTTTCACCTCAGGCCCCTAAGATGTTTCACCTCAGGCCCCCAAGGTGTTTCACCTCAGGCCCCCAAGGTGTTTCACCTCAGGCCCCCAAGATGTTTCACCTCAGGCCCCCAAGATGTTTCACCTCAGGCCCCTAAGATGTTTCACCTCAGGCCCCCAAGGTGTTTCACCTCAGGCCCCTAAGATGTTTCACCTCAGGCCCCCAAGATGTTTCACCTCAGGCCCCCAAGATGTTTCACCTCATGCCCCTAAGATGTTTCACCTCAGGCCCCCAAGATGTTTCACCTCAGGCCCCCAAGATGTTTCACCTCAGGCCCCCAAGATGTTTCACCTCAGGCCCCCAAGATGTTTCACCTCATGCCCCCAAGATGTTTCACCTCAGGCCCCCAAGGTGTTTCACCTCAGGCCCCTAAGATGTTTCACCTCAGGCCCCCAAAATGTTTCACCTCAGGCCCCCAAGATGTTTCACCTCATGCCCCTAAGATGTTTCACCTCAGGCCACCCAAGATGTTTCACCTCAGGCCCCCAAGATGTTTCACCTCAGGCCCCCAAGATGTTTCACCTCAGGCCCCCAAGATGTTTCACCTCAGGCCCCCAAGATGTTTCACCTCAGGCCCCCAAGATGTTTCACCTCATGCCCCCAAGATGTTTCACCTCATGCCCCCATGGTGTTTCAATGAAATGTGTTCATCTCTGTGCTGGTCCACCCCTGCCTCTACTACAAGAACCATGCTTTCCATCACTGTTCTTTCCAAGCCACTTTTTGTGTGTGCTCACTGTCTTTGAACTCAAGCTTAGTCCATACACACTATTTACAGTAGTGGTGGACTGAATTTTGCGTCTTGATTAAATTCTCCTATTTAACAGTGTCCCTCGCCATCAGGCAAACCCACTCTGACTTCAGAGATACTTGTAACTTACGTCCCCAAGTCAAGGACGACAGGTCAACATTTTAGTCCAGTTGTCCGATGTAGGGAACGATGTTGAACTGCTTAACTGTTGAACTGCTTAACTCGGCATCAGTACAAGGAATGTTTCAAAACACACATTCTTATCCTTTGGCCATGCGGACCTGCACTTAATGTTAATATGGCCAAAGTATGTCGAACACGATCATGGCACTGTCTATGAGCCAGTTTTCTTCAATGTTCACATCTTGTAGAATATCAGTATTTGTTTCCCTCTTGGTTATTTTATCTGATGATATACACTTTATATACTTGTCACGGTGAAGCGGACCCACCAATGGGCACTTGATGGGTGTCCTGGTGGACCAATAGGCACTTGATGGGTGCTGCAGTTTGTGTCCTGCTGGACCAATGGGCACTTGATGGGTGCTGCAGTCAGTGTCTTGCTGGACCAATGGGCACTTGATTGGTGCTGCAGTCAGTGTCCTGGTGGACAATGGGCACTTGATGGGTGCTGCAGTCAGTGTCCTGCTGGACCAATGGGCACTTGATTGGTGCTGCAGTCAGTGTCCTGCTGGACAATAGGCACTTGATGGGTGCTTGCAGTCAGTGTCCTGCTGGACAATGGGCACTTGATGGGTGCTGCAGTCAGTGTCCTGGTGGACCAATAGGCACTTGATGGGTGCTGCAGTTAGTGTCCTGCTGGACAATGGGCACTTGATGGGTGCTGCAGTCAGTGTCCTGGTGGACCAATAGGCACTTGATGGGTGCTGCAGTTAGTGTCCTGCTGGACCAATGGGCACTTGATGGGTGCTGCAGTCAGTGTCCTGCTGGACCAATAGGCACTTGATGGGTGCTACAGTCAGTGTGCTACAGTCAGTGTGTTACATACAGTCAGTGTGCTACAGTCAGTGTGCTACAGTCAGTGTGTTACATACAGTCAGTGTGCTACAGTCAGTGTGTTACATACAGTCAGTGTGCTACAGTCAGTGTGTTACATACAGTCAGTGTGTTACATACAGTCAGTGTGCTACAGTCAGTGTGCTACATACAGTCAGTGTGCTACAGTCAGTGTGCTACATACAGTCAGTGTGTTACATACAGTCAGTGTGCTACAGTCAGTGTCCTGCTAGCCACTTTTGCTTCCTAAAACATTTCCCGGTACCCATTTTAGACTGCCCCTACCTAGGAGCCCAGGTCACATTTTTTTAATCCCTGCTTTTATAGGGATTTGAACTAAGTCATACACAATCGACAACAGGAAGTCAATTCAATATGATGCATAAATATATCAGCTGTACAATACTCTTTTTTTTTGGCCATAAATTCTTGTAATTGGAGGTTAGAAAAAGAATTCTTGCATATTAATCACATAGAACCAGTTTTAAGATATTGCAGTTAATCCTGGACAATTAGTACACAAGCAGCAACAACACAATACTTAGAGGTAGTTTTAGAGAAGAGTGCTGAAAATTCCTTGGGTAGCCAAAAAGAGTAATCTATCTAAGACACAAAGGCAACTAACTTATCACAAACATCTGAAAGAGGCAGACCAAATCTGTTGTGTACAATATGAGAGGGGAAAAAACGAGAACATACTGTGACAACTGGAAAGAGTTGTAGAAAGAAAGAGACAGAGGAAAGACAAGGAGAGCTGTGAGTGTTAGAGATCTCAATGAGAGAATTTAAAATGGCCCAAACCAGTGAGCCCGGTATGGTAAGCCAGAGAGAAAACTCGTCTTATGTGGGGTAGGGTTGACATGAAAAACCCAACAATATGCATAAGGAAGGTATAAGAGGCTAAGAAGGGGGGGGGGGGGTATATGCCATGAGGCATAATCACCCGACCCTGGTGATAGAAATCTCTTGTCAATACAACAGCAGGTCAGCGTGTATACGTTGATAATATTTTTATAAGAAGATAATATTTCAAAGTCAAAAGCTAAAACACCATTCTTAAATTACCCAGAGGTTAAAAATGCCCCCAGCATTTATTTTGTCTAACAAAGAGAATGGGTAAAATACCTTTCTCCCCACCAAATCTCCCCACAAGCCTGCAAATATATACACACTACCACCTTCTCTCTCACACATCACACCGCCTGGAGGATAAAACGTTCTTCAAAGTGTGTTCAAAGCATTCCTTTGAAGTTCCTCCAGATTACCTTGCCAGGCGCAATGGTTTAAGCCCAGGGCATTCAGGAACAAAGTGATCATCTACCCCACTCTCCTCCCCCTCCACAACCTTTCCAACCCATACTGGAAACAATGCCATTACAGCCTTTTAGGACATACAGCCAGCTGAATGGTGCTGTTGGAAACCAAGTGGCAATCAGCTCTCCAACCTGGGACAGACCTATCTATACTTGACTGACGGGGTCTTGTAATAGAACAGAATACTCAATTTTGACCATCCACTACCAGTAAGATGAGAGAGAATATGAGACATCCTTGTTTTTCTTCAGCCAATTCTCTCTCTCTCTCTCTCTCTCTCTCTCTCTCTCTCTCTCTCTCTCTCTCTCTCTCTCTCTCTCTCTCCTAAGTGTAGATATGAGCACCTATTATGGAGGGAAGAACGGATGTCAAAATGTTCAGCAGTTTCTCTCTTGGTCTCCCCGCCTCTCCAACTTGCCTGTCCTTCTCCCAGTAGCCAGTTCTCCTTATGAGTTAGCTTCTTTCAAGACACTTCCATTCTTCTATAAAAACTACATCTCTACAGATTCCATAGAACTCACTAATCTGCAAACTGCCCATGATTCACTTCCGTACATCAGGATTGGCTCGTTATAGTTCTTAAGTACTGTTTCTCACCTTGATATTGCAAAGAATATTCTTCAACTGGTGAAATGCTTTCTTTTATATCTCATGTAATTAAAGTACCCAAACAGCCCACCCAGTTGCTATAATCATCATGTCCCCTGTCACATGATGTAGGCTTCATGTCTCCCCACAAATCTGGGTCTTCGGTGTTTTATTAAGTTATATATATACATGCCATCTTGGAATTAGGCCTGGACGATCTTTACATTGGTGTCACTATGTTTTCCAATGCCGCTCTTTTAATTTACACACCACAGAATAGTGTTTGTGGCTTTCTCATCATCATCATGTGCCATGCCGATACGCGGTCATGTTTCGCCATCTCACTGGATTACCAGAGTCTACCAGAGTCTACCAGAGTCATGGATCAGCTCAGCATTCTTGTCTCGACTATCCCGCGTGGCTAAGCCATCCAGATATTTACTTCTCTACTTGTTCTTGTTCTCTTCCCCTGGATCTTGTCAGTTGTCACCAGGTTCTGCCTTCTCATAAAGTTAACAAAAACTTGTGACTATGTCTTAATTTCTCTAATCAGTGTACGATTTTCATTTGTTTCTTGTAGGACTGGTTTTTTCTTTCTGTCCATGGTATTTCTCATAGGTGTGTGCCATGTGTTATTTCACTGGCCTCTTCCAGCCTCTCATTGATAGTTACTCTGACAATCTCAGAAACCTCACTTTCTCATTCAATAACAGTGACTTCATGTCTGAATAATTTTCATCTTCTGAAATGCAGGTTTCATTTCTCCTATTCTGCTTGTGATCTCGGTCACACATCTACCATTTGATGTTAGTTATGATAGCCCCTAAATGTTTACATTTGTAGACCTGGTTAACCCTTCTATTGCAATAGCTCATTTGGTGTTATCATTTTTCTTTGATATGACCATAGTTTGTGTGTTTTTGATATTCAAGGAAATCCTTTATGCACCCTTATTATTACCATATTTAACAGATGTTGCTGAAATTTTGCATTTTCAGCCATTAATAATGCTATGTTATCACCTGCATAACATACATATTATAACCAACTTTTATTCCTGATCTAGCTTTGATCTTTCCCATTACTATTACACTGTAGAGACAAAAGAGATTCAGTGACAAAACATGTCTTTCTCTTACTCTTTGCTTTGTCTGCTCACACTATCCTAGTTAATTTCACATTTTAATTGCTGCTATTTATTTCCAGTAAATGTTATTTGTATTTTTCTAAGGTCTTTCCCAGCAACTGTTACATTATGGAATAATTTGACAATGTCATGCTTCTTTTCTCAAATACTTGGTACTGGGTGTTTGTAAAGTCTCACTACACTTTGAATGTAGAACACATTTGAAAGTTGATGCAAATAATATCAACGAATGTGCCAGTCCATCGTGAAGCAATATGCAGGAATTCTTTGCACTCCAAACAGAATGGTATTAACTACAAACAAAGTGTTTGGAGACTTTACAAACACCTGGTATAATCTATAAAGCACTAGTATTGTCTTACTGTATCTCAATCTCTCTATTAGTGTTCTAATGTGTATATTGATTATTTGTTCCTTTCCACAAATTGTGATCATTTTCCTCTGTGATATGTATCTCAGTAGATATTTGGTGACATGGTTTATGAGGCTGATTGTACAAAATACAACCAATCCAATGTGGGGAAAAAATGTTCAGGATTCTCCCATTCAACTGTCAGTAGGATGACATGTTGTAATTGGGGCTGTTATGGGGTTTCCTTTCTGCATCTACTTGCGGAGATAGGATTGTATATTTCACTTCCTAATTTCTGTGAGTTTCTGACTTGGTGTTGTTTTCTTCAAGGGTTGTTCTGGTGTACATACATTTGTATGTTAGAGTTGTTCTGGTGTACATATATTTGGATGTTAAAGGGTTGTTCTGGTGTACATATATTTGGATGTTGAATAGAGAGAGAGAGTCAGATTCTATTTGTGTGATCTATGCAAGCGTGATGTTTGAGCAGACTGGGCATTTATAGCAGTAATCCTTTACAAACTAAACAAATACAGACCACACCAATCCTCTTTTACAGACAAAGGTGAGTATACTTGTTGGAGAACTGTCCACCCACAACATGAACCATAAACCAACCTAGCCTTGCAAATTAAGCACTATGGGAAGTGTTGCAGGACTGATCATCACAATTCTGATCTAGTACATGTGACAACTTTAGAACTAACATTGCCTAGTAAATCAAAGTCTATACAAGCCAGGGTTGATTACAATGTCCTGTAAAAGACATGCAAGTAACTAGAGGAGTACACGTGACATTCCAACATATTACAGCTTAGGCGAGTGTGTATATATAGTTAACAAAATCAGTATTCTGCAGACAAATAAGACATTAGAAGACAAGGACAGATATACATTTACATATAAATCATTAATATACTCACTTTTCACTTGCAGGATGACCCCAGTTCATTGAAGTAGCCTTTACAGAATCCATAACACTAATTCCACTATCAAAATTGCTGCAGGAGTCTGAAGTTTTTTTAAGCACATTACTATTATTTTTACGAGTATGAGTCCTTCCTCTATTTGCATAGTAAGCGTTGGATAACTCCGAAGAGATGTTCTGTAAGTTCTCAGTCCGCCATGCGGAAACACCACTGGTCTGCGTTTCATAGTCTACATGTGCTTTCTTTAATGAATCACGATGGTGGTGATAATGATGGTAATGGATGTGACGATGAGTCTCTGTTGTTCCAGACACTAACATACTGCGATCGTCAATATCGTACGTGACAAACTCCCGTTTTTTGTGGGAGTTCCGAGATGCATACGCAGTGGGAGACAGGCCAGCAGGGTGGGCCAAGGATTTTGAACGGAGATCTTTGTGGCGATCGGGCGATCTGTACGGGGGCGAACTTGGCCGCGGAGGTGAGTATGAAGGTGTGTGGTGGTTCGATGACTCCCAGATTCGTGAGCAATGTTGGTCCAAGATGCTCTCTGCGGTCTCCTCCTCCATGGCAGAGGCAAGGGGCATGAAAGAAGCTGATGTGTTGGCTTTGGCAAAAGATGCCAGAGGTTTCTCGTCACTTTCCGATTTATCATCCTGAAGAAATAATAAATCAATCAGCAAAGATGTATTTATAAACATTACATATATAATAATCAAGCAATAATGAAATCATGATGTCAACGGGAGATTCTGGTTTTAAGACTGGTATGATGTTCTGATACTCCTCACCTGCCCACCCTGTGGTCATGGTTTTGAATGCAGATTACAGAGGATTGTAAAAATGGATCTGGGCCTCCATGCAGACCCAGTCTCAAACAGGTACTAGGGAATGTCTTGGGAGGTAAAGATGGTCTGTGGGATACTGACCGCATCATCAAAAGAGCACGAAGTTGACTATTAATCGCAGCTAGATATCAGTGAAAAGCGTTACTTTGCATTAGCAGTCGTGTGTCGGACTTTAAAGAAAGTGATTATGATTCTGAAAATGTGTTTGTAAATTGCCGTATAGATGACGGAAAATCACAAACAATATGCTGTATTTCGTAAATATTTGTGTTCATATATGGATTACCGACAACAATCACATGAGTAACACGTTCTGCATGCTTTTCCCTTCATTGTGTTGTTTAAAATCGGTTGACTAACACCTTATTTGTGATGTTTTTACTAACGCAACCCGAAATTTTACAGAACCTGAACAAATCTTGCCCGTTCAGGGCTAAAAAACGGACAAGCGTCTGCCCTATAAAGGGTTAAACAAAGTACTTTGCCGTAAGTCTAGCTTTGTGACCGTCCATAAACCTACTCTTAAGAAATTATTAAGGTGTCTTTCCAGTGGCTTCCACATTTTAAAAATTAATTTCTGTTTAAGCTTCATGGTCCTATGGAACACTTTGCTGTCCGTCTCCTTTCTTGCCCAATGTTCTAGTCCATGATGATCAATTCTGTCAACATTTAGCTCCACTATCACCCTTAGCCATAACAGTGGATTTGTCCTTGTACCTTCCTCCTTAGTATGCTATACATGATGAGAGCTGAAGGTGGTTCTCTATATGTGAACATTCCACACACCTACACAGTAATTGTATGTTTGTCTGCTTGGGTCCATTACGACTCTTGATTGAAATTTCAGATGTGATTTGATTGCCTTTTTTAAAGCAGTTAATGAATTGCTGTGTTTTCTTTCTAGCCAGCCTTTATAATTTTAGCAGCGCCAATGCATGCTTAGTTCTTGTATATCAAATCTAGTCATGAGTTAAATTTAGCATCTCCAAGATACACCAAGTTTCTATATGCCAAATCTAGCCACAAGTTAGTTAATTTGCACTGCTCCACACAGCGAGTTCTGATATGCCAAATCTAGTCATAGGATAACTTTAGCATCTACGAGATATGCCCAAGTTCTAATGCTAAATACAGCCACACGTTAATTTGCACAGCTCCAAGAAACACCAAACCTATATGCCAAATATAGCCACATGTTAGTATGCACAGCGCCAAGATAGACCCAGTTACATTTAGTTAACTCCCACAGCTCCAAGACCATCACATCCAGTTCCTATTTGCCAAATCTATTCTTGTTATTTCTAGCTACCACCATGTAACACGTTGTTCCTAAATCTAATCCATATGTCAATTTTAGCTAGCACCATGTGACACAGCTGTACTTCCAGCCTGATAAGCAAAGATCTGGCATCATCATCTCTTTACTCACACTCTTCTAATCTTATCCTCTCAGACCCTCTTACCTCTGGATCAACAATACTAAGTATCTTTTCCTCCATCCTGGCGGTACTTTCTCTCTCCTCTACTATTTTAGTCAGCTTGTCTATCAACAGAGCACTGAACTGGCTGGGGTTATTCTGTGCCATCTGGCTGTCTTTAGGCGGGTGCTGAGTCCTCTGTTGAAAACAAATGAAGAAAATTAATGAATGGAAGAATAAGACAGTTTCCAATACAAAACTGTAGTGCACCAACCACTATACAATTTCCAAAGTGCTTCAATTCTGAACAAAATGAGTGGACGAGATCTGTTTAAACAAAAATAACAGAAACACAAATTAACCGCACAAAACATGTCCATGTCCACCAAAAAAAATGCAATAATTCTATTTAAAAAGTGTAATAATACTATTTAAAAAGTGCTTCAGTTCTGTGCAAACTGAACCAAAAATATGAGCCGTGCTTCAGTTCTGTACAAATTAAACCAAAAATATGAACAGCTAAGCAGAAACTTGTTACAAATTATAAGCTTTGTCTCTCAGTATGATATCAGTGATCTCCGGTGTACTGCCACCCCATCGTGATGAAAGGGAACATGGTAATACTATAGTAGATACAACAGCTGCTGTCACAGTGGGTTATCATTCGCTGCCTGATCCAGCTTGACTCATGTCACATGATGAGAGGGAGGGAGAAAGAGAGAAAGAGGGAGAGACAGAAAGAGGGAAAGAGAGACAGAAAGACAAAGAGGGAAAGAGAGACAGAAAGAGAGAGAGAGGGAGAGAGAGAGAAAAAAAAAACCAGACAGACAGAACGAACCAATGAAAGATTGAACGAACCAATGAAAGATTGAACGAACCACCAATGAAAGACTGAACGACCTTTATTTTCAACAGGCCCTTCTTAAATTCTGTCCTTCCAATCACTCATCTTTCGTTCATCAGTTGTACATGTTATCTTCACATAGGAAAAAAAAAATATTGTCAAATGAATGTTGTAAACATAAACAATGCATATTACCATGTTATGAGACAGGCAAGGCAGGCAGACACACATACACACTCACTTTCATAAACACACACATACATACCTGCAAATATACTTACATCATTTACACAACTCTCAGTTAAGCACCCACTGAATAAGACAAAAATATACTCCCTCTCATACACATATACTCACTATCACAAACTCACTAACAAAAGTTTACTAATACATACTTACATACATGACAGACAGACAGAAAGAGAGACAGAGGCAGACACAGAGAGAGACAGAGACCTGAGAGGAATGGCAACTCTAAAAGATGTCAGGCTGAAGATGGTACCTGATCTCACTATCCAACATTTGAGAAGGGGGGGGGGGGGGGGGGGGGGGGCCTGATATTCCCACCCCTTTACAGGGATTTAATCTGGTACCTTTTGAGCCTGTGGTGTACACTATGCCTTCACAGCCACAATGACCCCTATATGTGTAGGCTTTATATTTGTAAATCAATGCTGTGGCAACAAGGTATGTGAGTTGTGGACTATTCTATTGAGTCATGAATCATTTCGCAATCACTAAAGATTTTGAACTTGACTAAAAGAGAAATGCTTACAATGTCAGGGATAAAAAAAGAAGTCAAATACTGACATTCCTGAATATTGAACTGGTTCAAAAACACCATGTCTTCAAAAGTGAAAAGAGTAATGGAAGGCTTGGCTCCTGGGAGAGGGGAACAGGGTTTGGCCAACAGGAAGAAGTACAGGACAAAGAGGAAAGAGGACAGGACAAAGAGGAAAGAGGGCAGGACAAAGAGGAAAGAGGGCAGGACAAAGAGGAAAGAGGACAGACAGGACAAAGATAAAAGAGGACAGACAGGACAAAGACGAAATAGTACAGGGCTAAGACGCATTGAGCATGGAAATGCAATATAAAATGCAGGACTTTCCCACAGCTGAGGAAGCAGGGTTGAATGAGGCCGAAATTGGAATTTTTGTTTTGAAAACTGGAATTGGAATGGCGTTTCAATCAATCCCTGGTTGAATTTCTATGCAATTTTACATTCAGTAGTTTGCCACTGCCGGTCTCCCTGGCTAAGTTGTTACCGTCTTTCTCCATAATAACCGTATATCCACGTAGGGTAAAGCAGTTGTGCGAGATTTGGTAGCGGATCGCGTCGCGCTGGTTACTTAGGGGGTATGTGAGCCGGTCGCCCAGAAAGCAATGGCAAACTACTGAGCGTAATCTTGCCAAGAAATCAACAACAGCGGTAAAATTCCGGTGTTGACAGCGATGTCCTGTAAAATAGGATATGCGGAGGGAAAAAGTTTGCCACTGCTGTCTGAACAAGAAGCCAATGTCCAAATTAATGCCGGCGTAGAGGTTGTTGATCGGCCTCTGTGGCTAAGGGCTTGCGAACGCGGTTTGTGAGCCTGTATACCCGGGTTCAAAACACAGCAATGCTGGTTTTTTTTTTTTCGAAAAAGGAATAGGAGCCGGTCGTTCAGAAAGCAATGACAAACTACTGAACGTAATATTTGCCCAAGAATTACGAACAGCGAAAATGCTGAGGTTGATTGCTACGTCCCGTGAAGGGCATGCAACTTAAAGACGTTGTTGAACCGCTCGCCATCAGCACGGAAGTTTTAAGGGGGGCGCTCTTATCTTGTCGACCAGGTCGACACACACACGCACGCGAAGAGATGGTCATATCATAACTGCACCGACAGAGAGAAAGAAAGAGGGTAGAGAGAGGGAGGGAGAGCTGAGGGTGGGTGGAAGGTGAGATGGTTGGGAACCTGATCACCACTGATGTCATACATCAAAGCAACGAGCAATAAACGGTCTGGTAACATTTCCCAGTTTATTATTCATCCCACCCTTGCCCTGCCCCTGCCTTCTGTGAGCTGCACATGGTAAAATATCAAAGGCATTTAGTTCGCCTCGTTGATTTTCACGTTACACCGAGGATTGTAGTTCACAAAGGACTATCTTATTTCACAAGACACTGGCTCTTTCATGTCGGATTAAATGGGCGATGCACACGCACTTGTACAGAGTGTATCTCCCAGAACAGTCTCTCCCTCCCTCTCTCTCAACTGCGGCTGGCGCTCGCACCGTTTCTGAATATCAATAAAATAATTATCACCGTCCCAGCTCGTCATTAATGAAGATCTGAACTGAAGTCACAAACTGCCATAAAGACTGACAGCTGTCACGGTGACTGACAGCCGTGCAGAAAGTAAAGCGGGAATGTTGTTATTGTTACAAGTGTCCACATATTTAGCGTCAGTACATTACTTAATGATAATAGAAAAAGTGAAGTCACTTAATGTAACGGTGCTTTTCCTCGCTTTATTATGTCTCCAATGTGCAGTGCTCAAATTACACACCCAAAGCCATGATGAAGACCTTGGCCTTGATAGTGGCAGGATCTGACACGTCGAGAGAGAGAGAGAGAGAGAGAGAGAGAGAGAGAGAGAGAGAGAGTCGGGGGAGAAACAGACAGACCTGCTGTCTTGTCAGTCTTCTGTTGTGCCCTTTAAGCATTACTAGAGCATAGGCGCTCAACCAGCTCGCGTCAAGCCGTCATACTCTATGCTGTCTATTTCAGCTCTCTCCGCGTTTCCTCCCATACTCTTCATCTGTCTCTAATTCTCTTATCCGTGTTTTTATGCTTCCCTCTATTTCACTGGCGCTCTGAGTAACAAAAGACTTTCTAATTATACTATCATCGGATTTTCTCAACGTGTCCTTTCTACGTGTCGTTTCCTCACCTCTAGATTCACATGTAACCATGCCGAAACGTAAGTCACCCTTAGTTACACGTAAAGAACAGACGACCTGGTCTTGTCATTAGCACCAGCGTTAATGAGTTTGCCAGGATGCTGGTCGTGTGCGCTGTCTCCCAAAGGAGAGTCCAATGTGTGCTTTAATAGGCGACTGTCATTATCTCCATCTTGCAGGCTTGGTGTTATTTACGCGTGCATACATTAGATGGGTGCATGCATACATTAGATGGGTGCATGCATTACAAACATAAATGCACATGCTACATGTGGGTTGTCAATTCATGATTAAGAGAGAGAGAGAGAGAGAGAGAGAGAGAGAGAGAGATGAGAGAGAGAGAGAGAGAGAGAGAGAGAGAGAGAGAGATGGTATTATCCTGCTTAAAAACCGTTGCATGCATGTCCTTTCCTTCATCAATCTCAACCCCTTATTGATTTACTAGACAATTGCACGTTTAGTAGTCTTCATCACCACAATCCCACCATCAGCGAACCGGAACACACTGTATGTCCCATGGTTCAGCTTGACGGCGCACTGTAGCATGACGTAGGTGGCAAACACCTTTTGCAAGTGGCTAAGAGGCCCACTAAGGAACACTGTTGTCCGATCAAGCAAAGACCTGTCTCTGAAATACTCTGAAGCACTGAGGCTTCGCCTCAGCAGAGGCCAGACCTCACTGGCGACAGCTGATTTTTTTTCTTTTCCGCATATCCTTTACATGACATCGCTGTCAACATCAGAATTTTACCGCTGTTGTTGATTTCTTGGCAAGATTGCGCTCAGTAGTTTGTCATTGCTTTTTGAGCGGCCAGCTCACTTATCCCGCAAGTCACCAACGCGGCGAGAGCCGCTACCAATTCTCGCGCGCTGCGAGACGCTACGTGGATAAACAGGATTACAGAGAAAGTCGTTTAACCCCTCAGCCAGGGGACGGTGACAGCTGATAACAAGGTTTCAAAGCCAGCACACAGCGGTTGGTGATGAAGGATGCATACATAACATATACATAACAGCAGGACCCACTAACCTAACGCTCCAGCTTAGTTCTAACAACGTAGGCACAAGGACAAACGCACAACTTACCGGTACTATGGATCTATTTAAACCTGTAGCATTTTCCCGGTTTTCTGAGGCCAGCACTTTCCAAGCATACTTGATGTGTTTTTTGGATGAAATGCGGCCGCCATCCCTGAAAAGATCAAGATAAATGTTCTGTTAGTATTTCAATTCAGCATGAGGGTATCAGTGATCCGAGTAAACACTAGCCAGCAGACTTACCTGCGGCCGGTAGTCATGCGGTTGAATCCCTTTTAACGCAGGGTATTTTCCCCCACTGACTTAAGATCTCAGGTCGACCATCTTACAACTGATACCAGAACATTCCCGGGAAGTATATCCGGCCGACTTGATATTGACCACATCCCCCATCGCATACCTCAAACTGGACCTAGCACTGCCCACTGTCGGCCCCGTGGCCATGCGTTCAATCCGCATCGGGGAGAATTCGAATTTTTCAAACTGATCTGGGCACCCAGGCAGAACCATTATAGAATGGCTTCCAAGAAATGTCGCGGGGGATAAAGGCGGCTGGTGTGGCACTGTCCACAATAACCTAGTACCGACTGGTCTATAAAAAATAGTATACATCACATTCACAATATGCCTCGTGGTGTGAGGCCTTTTGCTTTGATGATCATTTGAAAACTTTCTCAACGTGAGTCGACACCCCATGAAACAATATCTGACTCCTTTATTTTATGTCTTTCATCGTGAAAGTCAAGTCTAGCAGCCTTGTCCGTGGCTTTATGTTCTTCTTCTTACACTGCACGCGTGTCATCGACCTTGTCTTCTGGCATGGTTGTCAGCGGGGCACTGACTGTGCCACTTTTAAAAAAAAAGTTAGTTGTATGTCCTTGACAGGACATTGCACTCAACCCCATCATTTTTGACTGTTCGTTGATTCCTGGGCAAGTATACGTTCAATAGTTTGAAACTGCTTTCTGAACGACCGGCACCAATACCATTTTTTACCATAAAAACCCAACACGAATGTTTTTCGAACGCGGGTATGAGGGATTACGAACTGCGTCCGTAACTTCTTCGCCACGGAGCTGGATGTGCCACACAAGGTAAACAAAAATGAATACTAGACCACAATAATGATCAACCTGAGTACTGAAGCAACTGACGATAAATAATGTGACGGTGCAGCAAAATAGGATCTTAGATAGCATTCCAGATATAGATAACATATTTCAAGCCAACGAAAGAACAGGAGGAAGGTTATTAAGCGACAGATTGTAATATCCTCCCCACCTCAACCACTCTCCGAAAACTCCACACAAAGCAAATGTGAAGGCCCTACTGACAATGCCCGCAAACCTAACCAGAAGAAAGAAAGCAGGTCACACTTGATCGCGGTCAGAAGGCTTGTTGCCATAAGAGTGTGCCACTGTTTAAGAAGACTCAGCGTTAACTAGTCCATAACAGTGATCCTAAGGAACACCCTCCCTCCCCCCCCCCCCCCTTAAAATTCTTTCCTGCCTGTTGTCAATAATGTATGGCATTACTCTTGCTCTAGGAACTAGATAGTTGGGGAAGACACTGAAATGATGCCAATACCCGCTAATCCGAGCAATTTTGCTGCTATTTCAAACGACCCAAAAAGAGTATGAAACCGGAAAAAATAAGGATATTTTTTTTTCGCATATCCTTTACAAGACAATGCAGTCTACACCAGCATTTTTCAACTGCTGTTGATGTCTTGGCAAGAGCCAGTAGTTTGCCACTGCTTTCTGGGCGCCCGGCTAACATACCCCAGCAAGTAACTAACGCGACGCGATCCGCTACCGAATATCGCACAGCTGCGTTACCCACGTGAATATACGGGATTACGGAGAAAGTTATTACCACCTAGGCCAGGGAGACGGCATAAGGATATTACTGGAGGGAAATGAAAAGACGGGAAATGTGATGAAACTCATCCTTAAGCAGCAGGTCCTTACACAGAACGTCGCCCTCGCCACAGACGGCGAAAAGATTATCTATCGTCTTTCCCCCTTTGTACAAATAATTATGAAATAATCCACAACTCAGGAACGTAAATGTTGCCACAGGTCGACCCAGACTGAAATAGGTACACGGAATATGCTTGCCACCTAACAATAATGAATGCCCTTTGCAGGTCGTTGCGTTGAATACCATAGTTTATTTTCTAGTCAATTTTACGCTCGGTAGTTTGCCATTGTTCTCGGAACGAGAAATCAACGTTAACGTCTAAATCAGTGGTTCTCAACCGGTGGGGACCCCCCCCCCCCGCCCCAAGAGGGGGGAAGGGGGGGGGGGTTACGGGTTCCAGGCGGGGTGGGGGGGGGGGAAGATCGCGTTAATACAAGAACCGATTACTTGATGTTTTTCCCTCCATACTTTACGGTTCTGTACTTCTCGCCCTTCTGAAATTCGTTTTATAACATAAATAGACCCGCAAATCACGTTTTATGTAGAGGTCTAGGCTTGTTCTAGTATGTGTTATTAAATTTAGCTTCCATTTTTATGTATACTGTGTCGGGAGGGGGGTGGGGGTATAGGGAGGAAATGCGAAAAAGGGAGGGGGGAATGACATTCTGAACATATGGTGAAGGGGTCCATGGGCCCAAAAAAGATGCTGGTCTAAATGATCTGTGTAGGAATTAACCCACTACCTTGCCCTCGGCGCACAGGAAGTTTAAACGCGTGCCCCATAAACCCCAGGCCACGCTGACCTCTGCTTTATTCGCTTAACTTTAAAAGACAAATAAGCCACTTAATGTTTTTAGCTGTACTTTATTTTGTATGGCTAACGACGACCGGGCAGTAACGGAAATATACAAAGTTGCTACTAAAAAACATGAGAAGCCACTGTTTCTATCAACTTTCCCAACTCTTTAATTATTAATCCCTCTTCTCTCATATTTAAAATGTAATTGGCTTGTTCTGGGCAGATCTCGACGGAATACAAAGAACTCAATCTCTCAGGTCTCTTGATTTGTCCTTCGTCGATTTCCTTTCCCGGACAAGTCATTCTCAATCTTGGCGAGATCAAAGCGACATCAAACGACTGGCTATGGACATCAAACAAGAGATCAAAACATCCCCCCATCCCCTCTTAACCTAGTAACATGAAACAAATCGTCACAAACATGATCCTTTAATTTTTAGTTTAATTGAGAGGCGCTTGTGATGTAGCGCCTTTGGTGTGCTTGTCTGCCTGGGATATCAAAAGGAGTCGAGAACTTTTGCCTGGGGTGTCACTATTGTTCTTGATAAGCTGTTGAGAGTTCTTGAGTGCCAGTAATTTGCCAGCTCAAACGTCGCCATCAGCTTTTCATAAAAACATTGTTTGATTTTTACAAAAGCGGGATTCCCTCCGCCCTCTCCACTCAAGACGACTTTACAAAAAGTCTACCCTTTGTCTCATCCCTTTACAAGAACAATCTCTCTCTTCTTTCTAAACTTTCCTCCGCCACTCAAAACAATGTGTATCTTCCGTGTATCCCCAACAATTATCTGCCCCCCCCCCCTGTTAACGTTCTCTAAAAGTACATGTTTATATATAAACGCACATAGTATTGTTAGGCGCTCACAGAAGGAGAAGGAAGTAGAGACTAGAGGAAGCACTAGACAACATAAAATGTGAAAGCTATAGTTACCGACCGGGATTAGAACCTATCACCTCTAAATGACGACGGCGACTCCCTGCAGGAACAAGTGGAACTTCGGCGCATGACCAACCTATTCTCTCCTCCCTTCCTTCTTCTGTGAGCGCCTAACAAATACTATGTGTGTTTATTTATAAACTGTCTAAAAGTACAGGGGTATGGTGAGAAACGCCATCATGGTCTCATTCTTGAAAACTGCGCCTCTATGCGGTGGAGGACAGCAACATACAGCCATGTGGCAAACCCAGCTATGGGGGGTCTCAATATTCACCTGAATATTTGGGGGATGGGGGAGCAGAGGGTCGATGTGGAAATCATGTGAAAACCACCACATTATTTATAATATATCAAATTGTGAATTAATCAAAGCAGATACGAATAACGGAAATGTAGCTTTCATGGCCTTTTCACTATCAACTGTTTCCGCAATCACTAATAAATAAATATGAATATGCAAATTATTTGCAGTTCCACGAAAGACAGGCTAACAACGGCACACGAGTGGATGTGTCAAGAGACCATTAATGATCACTGGAACAATACAGGCAAATGGCATTCTGTGTGATCTATCCACACAACACACCAGGTCTCTTAATGTTAGTGTCTGTGCACATACCCATTTTCAAACTAACTTCCTACCATCTTTAACAATAGATTTCAGTTTGTCGCCCTTTCATGACTTGCCTGAAGAACTGCTACGTCTAAAGTAAATCAAACTCCTGCCAATGGAAACTTCCCAAGGACTGGCTAAAATAAAGTAGGAAGCGTCCCTACGTCATTTCCAGCTCAAGCCTGTTACTGAATTTCCCCCCCCCCTCCCGCAGTTAATATCACCTTGAAGGGAAACAGACAAAAGAAGCGGCCGGTAACAGTGTTCGCTATTTACAAGCTGGGACATTTATTTAGTGTGTCGTGCCTGGAGTATTTCCACATAGGTGTCACTACTTTCTTTCTAGTCGGGAGTAGATATATTACGCTGCGTGGTTACAAGCATCCACCCATCCGTATATTAACGATGTTATGTACCAATGAACACAGACAACAATCTGCCCCCCCCCCCCTTTTCGCCCTGCTCTGCGCACACAATACTAGTGTCCCATACTGTTTCGCATAATCCCAGAGACAACCGGACTGTTACTTCTAATGTAAATCAAACTCCTGCTTAAGGAAACACCATGAGGACTCGCCAAAAGAAGGAAGGATTTTCTCAGTATGGTGCAAGTCTTCGAAATGCCGCACCGTAATGATGCAAGTCTTCGTAACGGCGCCCCTCCTTCGCTGCTTAAGCCTCCCTCTTATGCGGCCGCCCCTCTGTATTATAGCACGGCGCGGCCCTGCTCCTCTATCACCTGTGCTGTCTGTCCCAGTTCTAGCATTCCAGGAGCCAATTTTAGAGACATGCCCTATGTGAAGAGAGGTCAGTTGTCGATCCAGACTTCTTTCGCCATCCTACCTTCTATAAGAAGCCGCCTTCATTTTGAATTTTGCAGGGGATACAGACGCGCGGTTATATTTCATAATTCCCCGACATACACAGTCAAAGGTTCCAAATCAGCCGCGGTCGACTTGAAAACAGATCGCTGTGCGTTGATATCCATGGTATGAGAGGAAGTCGGCCGTTTTTTTTAAAAAAGCAATGGCGTAATTAAATGTCCCAGTAACTCACAAGCAGCCAATAATAAATGCCAAGCTTGAATGCAACTTCCTGTAAAAGACACGCAGTTGTGTCGAAGTCACCCACGCCCCCTTAATGATTTTTCTTAAAAACCCAAGTCTTAAAATAAACTTCAACATGAAATAAATACTTATGAAAGTTGCGTGCAACTTCACATGTTATCTCTTGTCTCTCACTTTTTTTAATCAAGTTTTGTCAAACGACCCCCGCCCGATATTGAAAGACTCCGATCGACGAATGGGAAGGGGGGGAACGAACGAACGAGAGAGAGAGAGAGAGAGAGAGAGAGAGAGAGAGAGAGAGAGAAAGAGAGAGAGAGAGAGAGAGAGAGAGAGAGAGAGAGAGAGAGAGAGAGAGAGAGGCAGGCACCCCGGAAAGTTAATCTACTTCCCACCTCATTGTCTAGTTTCACGCATCGACAAAGAGCGCCGATGATCATAGGCAGTGAAAATCCGAGAGTGAAATCTGAGCTGAGAACATTTGGGAGAAGTCTGCTTTGATGTCTCCATTCCACGCGGCCGAAGCGAAATCAAATTAACACGTTGACTTTAGCATACACACGCTCTTGAACGGCCCAGAGAATTCCTTTCAAGCTAAGAATTGTCATAAAACTGGCTATAGGGCCCAGCCGTTACCATATAGTGCTGCCAACTGCAATGAATGTTTTCGTGATGCTTACATCTTCCAACACAGAGCAGTGTGATTGACGCTGTGGTAATATGTGTGCATTAAATAGCAGGCTTTGAGATGCACTTCTCTAATGCTTGAAAGAACCAGAAATTTGATAGCGTGTTAGACAAACGAAAGAAAGAAAACCAGATCAAACGTCACAAACATTGGCAAAGAAATGGGGTTTAAAGGGGAGATAATCGACTTCATTGCACCGGGTTTGATCTCTTATGGCTCGGTTTCCTCGGCAGGACGGCTTGCCATAAGCGCATCTCAATGTACAACTCCGTAGTTCCAGCGACGACTCCCAGGAGTCTCCGAGAAACTTGCACTCGTGAATTAAATGATCGAGGTTCGGTGTGTGTGACCTGGCCCATTGTGGTTCGACCCACTTCGCCACGTAGACCCCATTTTTGGCAAAGAATATCTACGTGAACTGTTATGTAAAACAGCCCACATAAACCAAAATGTCTTTAGTCAACACTATCATCAAGTGCCATCTCCCCATGAAGGTCGGCGGTAATGCGTCTCCAACACCCTGTCTGCAAGCAGACATATATAACCGGGTAAACTTTAACAACATAAGATATCAGTCTAGTTATACAAACTTCCATTTCTTCACAATCCACAAAGCTACGAGATGCTCAGAAAAATAAACTATGAGGTGTGTTTGTAATACAGTGCTAGCCCCATATAGACCAACCAACCAACACTCGATGGGCGGCTGATGTGATAATAATGAATATGTCCCACCAACTTTCCTGATACTATTTGCGACCGATTTGGCAGCAGGCCGCTTTGCGCTGGGTTTTAACGTGTTAGTATGGCAACTGGTATGGTATGGGTGTCGGTCGTTCAGAAAGCAATGGCACACTACTGAACGTAAACTTGTTAAGACATCAACAACAGTAGTAACATGCTGGTGTTGACAGCGATGTCCTGTAAATAGGATATGCAAAGAAAGAAAAAAAAAAGGGGGGGGGGGGGGTTTGATTACATGACCAACAGGCGTTTGGGCGAACGTGCAGCCTAGTCACTACAATATGGCGCATACCTTTAAACAGTAACGGTTATCTATCTATAATATGTTTTATTCGCCATAGTCTGCTGGCATGCAGACTATTCCGGTCTACGTAAGCACTGACCCAACAGGAAAGAGTGATGTCACTGCGTTAATTATGTAACAATACCTGTTGGTCGCAGGTGGGTGTTAGGCCAAGGGCTAACCACTAACCACCATGTTGCCTAACATACCGCTGTTCATTCATCTTTGTGCTATAATTCATTCATAAGTGTTCGCTAGCCCCGTACACGATATTCTTCTCTTACCCTCTGTCCCAGATAACAAACAGTGTTCACACACTGACGTACCGTAGCCCAATTGTTACTTGTAACATTTATCACGTGGTGGCTTCTTTATTTTTCAACACAATTTATCCAAATATAGCTTACGCCATGGTGTAGCGGTTAGGGCGTTACGCTGTCAATGCCACCAGCGCGGTTGGACAAGTGTTCGATGCCTGTTCTCGCCATCTACGTGAACTCGACCCAACAAAATGTGATGGTCAATACTTCACACACACATAACAGCTGCTATGGGATTTCCATATATATATATATATTATATATATATATATATATATATATATATATATATATATATATATATATATACACCACACACACAACTAACAAATTAGATTGTTTTAAGAGAATGCACCTTTCCCATTGCAACAAACGCATGCGAGACCTGGACACTTACTAAACAAGATGAACAGCGCATAAATGCCTTTGAATACAAACGTTATCAGACGGGTTCTAAGAATATCTTGGGTAAAGAAAAGAACAAATGCATCCATACTTGAAGAGCTGAATCATGAAGAGAGATTGCTATTAATGACGATAAAACAAATAAAATTGATATACTTTGGTAACTGAAAGTTAGAAGAGAACAATAATGGAGGGGTAGTAGTAGTAGTAGGCCTCTTTCAGTCCTGAAGGACTATAGAGTTGTGCCGCTTGGGAGGTGCCTGGCAGCACCGCTGGTGACTGTATAGTCCAATTCGAGAATGACAATCTCTGTCACAGTTTCCGCATCTGTAAGACGAGGCAAGTCCCGCAGTAAGTGACTGCTCTTTGAGTCTGTGTCGTCTCTCCTCAGTTTTTTGGATCAGATTGCGCTCAAAGAGCACCAGTCCGTTTCGTACATCTCTTCTCCAGGAGCATCTGTCTGTTGCAACTCTCTCCCACGTGTCTGGATCTATTCCAATGGTTTTCATATCTTGTTTACACACATCCCTATATCGCATTTGGGGTCTTCCGGTTGGCCTCTTTCCTGTGGCTAGTTCTCCGTAAAGGAGATCTTTGGGAATACGTTCGTCCTCCATTCGAGATACGTGGCCCAACCACCGGAGGCGTCTCTGCTTGAGGAGGGTGTGCACTGTGGTAATATCTGCTCTTTCAAGCACCTGTTTGTTTGTTATGTGGTCTTTCCATGTTATGCCCAGGATACGTCTCAGACATCTTATGTGGAAGGAATTCAACTTCCTTTCCTGTCTTGAGTACAGGGTCCAGGATTCAGACCCGTAGAGTAGTGTGCTAACAACACAAGCTTTATATACTTGAGCTTTTGTACGCTCTGTTAGTCTATTATTCTCCCAAACTCTTTTAGCTAGCCTGGAAAATGTTGTGGCTGCCTTTCCAATGCGTCTGTCGATTTCTGTCTCTAATGAAAGATTATCTGATATTGTCGATCCCAGATACACAAAATCGTGGACGACTTTCAATTCATAATTAGAGATTTTGATTGACGGAGGCGCATCAGCATCTTGTTCCATCACCTGTGTTTTATTTAGGCTAATGGTGAGCCCAAAGTCTTTGCAGGCAGCTGCAAAACGATCTATGAGCCTTTGGAGATCTTCTGCTGTATGAGTAGTCAGTGCTGCATCATCTGCAAAAAGTAGTTCTCTTACGCATCTTGGTCTTATTTTGGTCTTTGCCTTGAGTCTTGATGGGTTAAAAAGTTTGCCATCAGATCTTGTGTGGAGGTATATGCCTTCAGTGGCAGTCCCAAATGCTTGCCTTAAGAGAACAGCAAAGAAGATACCAAAGAGTGTAGGAGCAAGCACGCATCCCTGCTTTACTCCGCTGCTGATGCTGAATGACTGGGATGTTGAGCCGTCAAATAAAATGGTCCCCTGCATGTTTTCGTGGAATGATTTCACGAGACTAAGAAGGGTGGGTGGACATCCAACCTTTTCAAGGACCTTAAAAAGGCCGCTTCTGCTCACGAGGTCAAATGCCTTTGTGAGGTCGATGAAGGCTATATATAATGGCTTCCTCTGTTCTCTGCACTTCTCTTGGAGCTGCCGGAGTGAGAAAATCATATCGATGGTGGACCTGTTGGGTCTAAATCCGCACTGCGATTCGGGGTAGATTCTTTCAGCAAGAATGTGTAATCTTTTAAGGATTACTCTGGCAAAAATCTTGCCTGTAATGCTGAGAAGGGAAATGCCGCGATAGTTGTTGCAGTCGCTTCTGTCGCCTTTGTTTTTATAAAGGGTAACGATGTTTGCGTCTTTCATATCTTGTGGTATTGATTTTTCTCTCCAGCAGAGCTGTAATATTGCATACAGTTCTGGGATGATTGTTTCTTTGCTACATTTTAAAATTTCAGGTGGAATACTATCTTTTCCAGGTGCCTTGCCGGATTTGAGAGAGTCTAGTGCTTCGCTGATTTCTGTGAGGCAAGGTTCGTTATCCAAGGCATGCATGGCGGACTGTTGATCGATGGCTTCCAGAGCTTCTTCGCTGACAGTGTTATCCACTGAGTACAGCTCCGAGTAGTGTTCTACCCAGCGATCCATTTGTTTCGCTCGATCTTTTATGATTACCCCCTCAGTTGATCGTAAAGGGGCCATCTTATTTTTTGATGGACCGACAGCTTGCTTGATGCCCTCATACATTCCTCTTATATTTCCAGTGTCTGCACAAGTTTGAATTTGAGCAGAGAGCTGTAGCCAGTACCTGTTTGCACATCTTCTTGCCATCTGTTGTACTCTATTTCTGGCCGTTCGCAATGCCTGCAGTGTTTTCTCTGAAGGTGATGTTTTATACATCGAGAATGCATGTCTCTTTATCTCCAGGACTGGGAGCATCTCTTCAGAGTGTGCTTCAAACCAGTCGGTTGACTTAGTTTGCTTCTTGCCAAATGTTGATAGTGCTGTATTGTAGATGGTGTCGCGAAAATGACTCCATCTCTCAGTGGAATCTCCGTCTGTGGGGCCGGGCAGAGTATCCGCTAGAGCCTGCATGAATTTGTTGACCTTCTCTTTATTTTGGGTGCCACTGGTGTCAATGCGTGGTCTTCCTTCTGTTCGGCTTCTGTAGATTCTCTTAGGCTTTATCTTCACCTTGCTGGAGACGAGTGAATGGTCGGTGTCGCAGTCAGCACCATGATAGCTGCGAGTCATCCGTACATTGCGGAGGTTGCTGCGTTTAGTGAGCACCAGGTCGAGTTGGTGCCAGTTCTTTGATCTGGGGTGCCTCCATGACACCTTGTGTTGAGGTTTCGTGTCAAAGAAGGTGTTCGTCACGCACATGGTGGCTGCAGAATTCCAAGAGACGTTGTCCATTGTCATTGATCTTCCCAACGCCAAACTGTCCTAGACATGAAGGCCAAGATTCGTGGTCGGAGCCAACCCTGGCATTGAAATCCCCCAGGATAAAAAGATGTTGTTTCTCTGGTGTTTCACTGACTTCTTTGCTAAGGTCGTCATAGAACTTGTCTTTAGATTCTGATGCTGCAGTTAGTGTTGGGGCGTAAACGCTTATAATACTAACTGGGCCTGCCTCTGTCTGGAGTTGGAGCTTCAATATTCTTTCAGTGCCATCACTTGGTGGTATGATGGAATTGAGTAGCTTGTTTCTGATAGCGAAGCCAACTCCATGCTCCCTGGTCTCTCCGCACGGCTTGCCATGCCAGTAGAAAGTGAAGTCCCTCTCCTTGATGCTTCCAGATTCTTGGAGTCTGGTCTCTTGCAGGGCGACAATGTCTATCCCCAGTCTTAGCAGTTCGTTGTTTATCACTGCAGTTTTGCGGGCATCCACAATCTCATTTAGATCGTCTGAGATGCCAGGGGTCATGGTTCTTACGTTCCATGTTCCCAGCCTTAGGGCCGGTTGTTTTGTTTTTTTCTTGCTGTTAGGTGTATAGATTGCGGTCCATGTGTCAGGATTTCCCCCTAAGCTCCACACACCCTCAGGAGCAGATGAACCGTGGCGAGACAACACCTTATTGACTGGGGGCTGCCCAGCTTAGGCGGGCGGTAGCTGTCTAGTGAGATACGATGATCTCTCCCACCGTCGGAAGTAGCCCCTGGCGCCTTGCTCTACGCCAATCGAGCATTAAGACTTATAACCGGCAAATGCTACTTCCCGTGTTGTGTCACCGCTTTACGCGGTGCTGAAGTGACCTCTTCAGGGCACAAGCCTGGGCAATGGAAATCGGAGAACCAGCTGTTGCCCAGTAGCAGGTTCCCCCTCTCCACGTCGCCGATGTTGACCAAGGGAAAGGCAGTAGCCAATGCAACTTGGCATCGGTGCCGTCGCAGGAGTTGCCAGAACTATGTTGTTTACAACATGGAACTGCCTTAGGGACTCCATCTCCGGATTTGTCCTCAGGGTTTACTCCCGAAGCCTTTCCCATATGGGTATACCCGCAAGGCAGCGGAGGTTTGAGATTTAGAGTTCCCTCTCTTAGAAGAGATACCAACCAAGGCTGACGAGCCTCCTCTACCCGGGAATCAATAAGGAGGGAAGTCTACCATTCTTCCTTCCTGGCAGTGACCATACTGATCGGATGACCGTAGCCATTGTCTCTACTGAGAGATCCTCTGCCCACCGTCACTGACTTGAAACCATAACCAACAACTATCTGTCGGCTGCTCCCAAGTCCAATCCACCACCTGCTCCCATGGCTTCACGTTACCCTGTTGGGGGGGCTAAACGGGTACTCCACCTTGCCCAAGGGTGTCCCGTAGGCTAGCGGAGATGCCTGGGAAGAGAGGAAGAGGAATGCCAAAGAGAAGATGGGTGCATGATGTGGCGGTTGATCTCCAGATGGATGTACCGGACGCGGGACATCTTGCTTGTGATTGAGAGGTTTTCCGGCAGGTTTTTATAGGAGCAAGGCTCTGCAAAGGACATGCTACTGAATGAATGAATGAATATCTTGTAACAACTATATTTCAGTTTGAAGGATTTATCTAATTAATTGACGTAAGTTGTGTGATTTCTGCAGTATGTACCTGACGAGATGCAGCGAAATATGCCAGGCAATAAATCGTGCAATCTATTGTTTGTGTCTTCGTTATTCGAATGAATATCTTCCCAAGACAATGGCCCTTGTTCAGTCGCCAGTAGTGACAGCACTTCCTTTCCCCCAACAGCCATGTCCAGGTCCGACCCAATTCTCAAAATGGATACAGGATACTTGGCACAATCTGGGTGTTGCCAGGAGGGGAACAGAACCAACCACCCCACCTCTATATACGGCGGCCTAGATTATGTGAAGGCCTAAAACACTTCATACTTCAAGGGCAGCTGAAAGCTACAGCGCTACCTGCCCGTTACCCTGTGTTTGGTAATTGCTGTTAACCCAGTTCCCCCACCCCAGCCACGGCGAACAAACCCCAAGCAGTTTAGCAGTAAGAAGTACACTAACTACAAGCAACCTCCCCCTTCCTCTCAATAGTCACCGGGGCATTGTGTGCCACACAGAAAGGTGAAGGCTGCAGAATGGGTCAACCACAAAGGCAAGAAATAAGCCTCTATCTAGCACCCGCCAACCCCCCTTGTTCCAGCTCTCGAAAACACTTCTAGTGGGTTTTGATTTTGATAAAAGGCAAACTCCACTTCCCCCATGGCGAGAGGGCGACTGTTATCAGGCCAGGGAGAAATTACTTCCCCTGAACTACACGAGCTCCCGTTTGAAGTCGTTCGGGTACAGACAGGACTCAGGACTTTGTTCAGTGACTGCTGATGGCTTCAAATGGATACACGGCTACTGTTGAAGTGAGGCCAAACCTCAAAAATGGGCACAGCGCTGTGAGCTGTGTTTGTCTAGCACACCATACGACGGGAGAATGTTACAATGTGAAATAAATGCAGACGCAGTTCTGGACACTATACCTTGCATAGAATAGTATTCTACCAACCGCCGGCAATTGTGACTTGGGGGTAGACTATAGTTTCACACAATCCCTACAAAACGTGTTCGAATTCAGCCGTAAGCTGTTTGGATGCAGACAGCTTTTCCTTGTTTTTCACCATATGAGAGTCGATTATTCAGAAAACAGCGGCAAACTACTGGACGTAAAATCGCGACGTTCTGTAAAAGGACAATAACTATAACAATTCTTGTGCTCAGCTGTGGGTAGCATAACGGTGGTGGTTTGCGTTAGATATATAGTTGAATGGGTTGAGGTTCGTCTCCGCGCGCGCTCTCTCTCTCTCTCTCTCTCTATATATATATATATATATATATATATATATATATATATATATATATATATATATATATATATAACATTTTGCAAAAAAGAAAAAGGTGGGAGTGACATTCTGTACATATGGTGAAAAGGTGCACAGGCCCAAAAAAGATTGAGAACCACTGGTCTAGACAGTCACTTGTAGGCACTGGAAGAGGCATCACACTGGCAGATGGCGTCGTCTGTAAGATACGGTCAGCTTTGCTGCCGGCTAAGATAAATCGCTTGTAACCAAGTTTACGAGGCTAGCTCGACCAGGGGGTACTCTGTGTGGTGAAATCCGTACGGCCAGCTACTAGCACTATGCACTAGATCTGAGCTTGTCAAAGTTTAACGTCCACTGGCGACTCATTCAGAATCTTCGGGAAGGTTGTGACTAGACGCTAGCCTGCCGTGACCCGGTGGTCTTGGGGGCCTCGGTTAACGTCGGGGTTACGTTCTAAGACTTTAATTTTAAATGAAACGACGTATAGCGAAACACTATACAGGTGTATCCACAGGTGACGACGTTATGGCAGAACGTAGCAACGTAAAGTGAAGATATGTCACATTGTGACAACGACGTAATAGCGAAACAACGTGAACCGAAGCGACGTATAGCGGGGCCTTCCAGTACTATTTGAAACCTTCCATGAAACACCCAAACGCCGATCTCAACAGTCAGTTAAACTTAGGTTCCCCCCCCCCCACCAAAAATAAAAACACGTTTGTATGCCCTTACTTGCCAGGTCAACCTAGACCAGCAGTCCCCCCAGTAATTCAAATGCCTTTGATATTCACCCACCCCGATCAGAGAGGGGAACAGCTGGCGTTGGCGACTACAAGGAAGCGGGAGGAACATTAACAAAACACACGGCCAGCTGACAGGTCCTTAACGTAGTTATCAAAATGCCCCCTGATCAGTCTTCCCTGCTGCTGTCATCAAAGGCCGAACTTAACGCCCATCATAAACACTCATTAGGTGTCTATATTATTGTGTTTGTTCCGCGTAGATTCATCAGTTCTAACGCCAAAGAATTTAACCTCTTTGCCCTTCAAACGCAAACACAGAAAATATGAAAAGCCGCATTTGTTAACAATAATAACTCTCTGATTAGTTATACTTTCATGTTGGGATCGATCGTACAAAGCCCGGGCCTCCTGTGATATTCAATGCTAAATGCCATGTAGTGAGGCATTCTCCTTCTGCCTTTCATCTCCCAAATGGAGCATACTCAGACCGCCAAGTAACTCAACTCCAACTCACGCCAAGCCATTTTGAATTTTGTAGATGAAGTTTTTTTGTTTTTTTTTACGGGATGAGGTATCAGTCCTACACCAACTCTCGCTAGGCGCCTCTTACGACATCAATGGTAAGTGTTACTAATATTGATGTCCCCCGGTAACAGAGTGAAGCGATAACCATGTCAGTATTCACTGGCATTGACTGCCTAGTGGTCGACTCAGTTTCAAACTGAGAACATAACTTTCAGGGAGTTGTTTATAAAGAAAAGGCGGCGACGTAGGAAATGATCATCCCAAATCGTTCACCAGTAGACTAGATATGTGAATACGTCACACTTCAAAGGCTTATGGGCCTTTCTTACCTTTAGTAACTGCAACAATTTTGCGGTGAAAACGGTCAACATGCCTCTGATACTATAATTAAAATAGACAAATTGTCTGTGATATAATAACCGTAATAACGATCAATTGCTGTTGTGGTATATTAGGCAGAATTGTATTAACGGCTGAGGTAATAACAGCTTCTTGCCAAAAGCAGTCGCTTGTAGTTGTTCACACACTGAAATGTTTTGTATTTTGCCTCATTATATATATATATATATATATATATATATATATATATATATATATATATATATATATATATATATATATATATTAAAAACCCCTTTGCCGTAAGGAAAATTAGATACAAAATTATTACTGAAGAGTAGTAGCAATTTGGATTGTCGCTTATCCCCCCCCCCCCCCTCATTTTGCAATGCAGACATTCCAATTCTAAACGCATAATTTTCTAAAACAGACAACATATGTGTAAATGAGGCCACTATCATCGTCAGCACACGTTACTCAAACACAATTATGTCCGTTTAGGAAAGTAATCATTGCCGTGTCAGCGGCTACCAATGCTTAGTCTACAAACGATACATATTAATCTCGAAGACCTAACACAGAGGATTAAAGTATTTTCTACTAATAAGCTATGAGGACATAGTGGAATGCAGAGAGAGCACGGGCAGACGTAAAATAAAGCGAGGGCTAGAAGGAGACCACGGAGGAAGAAACAAACGAGAACCCCTGCCTACATGCCAAATCAGACTTTAACCAAGCCTGACAAATAGTATTGAATATCCTTTGTAAGATACTGCTGAGACTCCAGGCTGGTGTTCTAGGCCAGTGGTTCTCAACAGGTGGGAATTCCACCACCCCCCCCCCCCAAATGGGGGAATTTTAGGGTTTTCAATGGGGGGAGGGGGGAATTAAGAGTACTTCAAGATCGTGTTGATACAAGAACCGATTACTTGATATTGTATTTCCCCTCCATACTTTACGGTCCTGTGCTTCTCGCCCTTCTGAAATTCGTTTTATAACGTAAATAGACCCGCAAATCACGTTTTATGCAGACGTCTAGACTTGTTCTAGTATGTGTTATTAAACTTAGCTTCCATGTTTACGTACACTGAGTGGGGGGGGGGGGTAATACGGAGAAATACCCCCCCCCCCCCAAAAAAAAGAGGGGGTGACATTCTGAACATATGGTGAAGGGGCCAAAAAAGTTGAGAACCACTGTTCTAGACAATCTTACGTAAAGCTTTAGCCTGAAACACAGTGCAAAGGAAATAGTAGAAGACATAACTCACGGAGAAACAGAGATGAACTTGGGGCGTGAGTTGGCTGAGGGTCTATAGCCCATCCCAATGTGTGTGTGTGTAGGTGTGTGTGGGTGGGTGGGGTGGGATATAGAGCAAATAACAGGGGGGAAAAACAGACTGGCACTGCTTTTTTGAACAAGTCAAGCTGGCCCACTACAGCGGACAAAACGAGAACCACTGACTACATACCAAAATCAGAATGAGACCAAGTACGTAAGCCTAAAATCCACAGCTGCTGGGGCAGGCGGAGGGTGGGAATATCAAAGCCTCAAGTTCCTTTGATCTCCTCGATGACAATTAACTGAATTTGTTGGAGAACATAATTGTGGTGCGAGCAGGTTCTATTGCCATTATCATTATGTCAACAGTCATATGAGCGGCTGGATGGGGGGTGGGGTGAGAGAGAGAGAGAGAGAGAGAGAGAGAGAGAGAGAGAGAGAGAGAGAGAGAGAGAGAGAGAGCCGCGAACTGGCGTGTGGCTATGGACTTACAATGCTTAGAGTTAGAGCTTGTCCCAACGCATGTAGAAATGTTACTTGGTTCATATGACATTCAGCTGATTGCTATACGAGGGGTATACGGAAGTGTTCCGCGTGTTTTCAGCGGCACACGAAATGGTCAATTGACTAGTTAACCCCAGAATTTTCTTGTGCTAACTATACGAGACTAGTCGATCCCCATATTGGTTGGTCCTGATCGGGAAAAAATGTCCATCAACTGGGCAATGCATCTGACGTTTAGAGTTGCCTATCAATCTTTCAGAAAATGCACTTATTTACACAATGGCACCGCAGCACCGTCTTAAGCCTCTGATGCTTATTTGTATCCTTACACAACACGAAAAAAAAAAAAAACCAAGAAAAGAAAAGACGAAAAGGACCCTGGTCTGTTTCGTGGTGTCATGTCCTGGTTAAGGCACTTCACAACACGAGGTACCCATTACCAAAAGATATTGCTATTATCAAGTTACAATGTATAAACACGGCCTGCTCGTAAAAGTACATAGATGCGGAAAATTAAATACAGTTAACGGGAAATGGTTTAGCTGATATATCAAACCCAGCGCAGAAGTGTTCAGTATTTAGACGTTGCGCGTGTGCATGCATGAGTGATGTGAACATCGAAGAAAAACTATCTAAAAGTCAGCGCCGTGTCTCGGAAACATACTTCGGCCGTGTTTAATGGGTCAGTAGTTTGGAAAGAAAAGTGATGGTAAGCATACTTCCTGGGAGTAAATGCAGAGGCCTGCTAGCGGTAAGATGGACACGAGACATTGCAAATATTCTGGGGATGAAAATACACGGGGCAGGGGGCTAGAAAAGATCGAGAATCTTTTTGGGGCCTTCGTTAGAAGCAATGTTCGTCAAAGGACCTGATGCATAATGATGAACATGAGATCTAAAACATAGCGACAGAAAAATTAACGTCTGCTGAATAAAACTATTCGGACAAGGTTGCTGCAGCATATCGCAAAGGATGGTTTGGCATGAGTGTGGGGAGCCTTTGCTCGGTTGGGGGATAAAAAGGCATGATCAAACAGCCGATGACATGTATGCCACAGAACTTCATGTATGTCACAGAGCTATTGATAATTGTCAGAAACCATGACATAAATGTCAAAGAACCACACAAGCAAACGTGTCACTAAATTAAAAGATGAAAATGCCAGAGACGTCACACAGGCATAATTTAATATACCGACATCAGAAAAGGCCTACACAAGTATTTCTTGCCAGCTTTATGACAACCGAATTGACAATAGCAAAGACCTGATGGCTGAATGAACCTTATGACTTAAACTATAGCAACACCAGCTAAACAAACTATATGTATTGCAATAGAAAAAATGCGCTTGAATGCTGCCTCCCCAAAACGCCAACCTATCGTGTACAGAAGAAATCAAACAACATACGTGAAGTCGAATAGTGAACATTTTAAAATTAACTAACGATGTATATTTTCTGAGGGCCACCACACTAATTGGGTACGCAGCTTGTCTCACACTGAGTCCTTTCAGCCACCCATCTACTTAGACAAGACTACTAGATCAAAAAGAAAGGCGTTCAGATATGTGTGTGTGCGCGCACACACATACACACGTGTGGTTATGTGTAGAGAGATGTCAAATAAATGAAAACCTAGAAATACTCAGATGCATGAACAGAGTAGCATTACAAAATAAAGATTAAATACACTTGTTTTATTTCCTTTTAATGGCCAATGAAGTAAACACAAATGAGAGAGAGAGAGAGAGAGAGAGAGAGAGAGAGAGAGAGAGAGAGAGAGAGAGAGAGAGAGAGAGAGAGAGAGAGAGAGAGAGAGAGAGAGAGAGAGAGATGACGTACCGACGCAGGAAAAGAAATCACCAGCCTTCCCTTTAAAAAGAAATCGCCCAGAGGCCGTGAAGATAATTAATCACACATACCACTCGGCACAGTGCGAGGGAGAAAAAAGACACTGCAGGTATAGCGTACTTTAGATCAAACTGCTTGTCGGTTACGCTTCGCTGATCAAAGCGATGGAGATGGGTTTCTTTCACTTCTCCGCCATCAGCGTATAAAAGTAACAAGCCAAGACAAAGAGATGAAAGACACCGCCGGGCGGCGTGCTATAAAAACACACCGGAAATGAAGAGGGGAGAATGGATAGGGGGTGGTTTAGATAAACACAAGTGGATAAATGAAAAGCTTTAGTCGTTTGATATTGTTTTTACTACCCCGTTTTATAGGAGGCGGGCGGATTGTTAGATCTCGTGAGGCAAATGAACAGCTGCGAGATGTAACGCGTCAACAAAGTTAAGTCTGTCTGGCCCTTTTTTTTTTTTATAAACATCGTCTCGCACACCCGGTGTTTGAGAAAATGTACCACACGATGTCGTAATGTTACTGGTTTTGAGTCACGGTTTTCTGAGGCCACAAGTCTCTTTCTTTTCACGTTATCACTTAACACTGCGCCCTGAATAAAGACTCAAATCCACAGACCAGATCAGGGTCTCTGTTATAGGAAAACGAACTTTAGTGCCCAGTTTTGATAAATATTAGGAAATTGCGACTTCCGTCTAAGCTAGATCACAGGAACAACACAACAGCTGATGAACACGTCAATGTATCACTTCACGGGGTAAGGGCCGAAGGGTGGAAGTCTGGGTAGCTTTTTCCATAAATCAAGAAGAGAATAAATACAGACGACCACAATTTTATTCCATATCATAAGTACATATCTCCCAAACATGCTTGCTTGCGTTCGCTGGCTGTGATCTCCAGCGTGAAGTCCTGTGTGTCGTATGAAGACACCCTGTTGTCCAACATCAGTGTGATGTCATACAGGACCTGAGGTTTGCGTGAGCATCCGTTGTCCCATGTCTGACTTATTGGTGTGCAGACTGGTGGTTCCTCGCCGTGCAGGCAGACACTCTCCGACTTCGGAGGATCTCCCAAACATTACTCATAGCGTGTTATTATTACACACTATACTATAGGAGGCAGGGCTTTTGTTGCCTGACATTGGTGCTACCGAAACACACATCATCCAGTGCCTTGCCGGCTGGCATGGACCATCATGCCTCTCCAAAAATTACTATCTGACGTCATGGATCAATTCGTGTGTTGACTCCCATCCGAGCTATAATACAAAATTGTCAATAATCCTCTCACGCTGTCTTCCTCTATCTCTCTTTCCGAAAATATTTCCAGTTGTCACGTGTTCCAGTTTTTGTCTTCTCATAATGTGGCCAAAATACACGAATGCCTCTTGCTGATGTTTGTGGTAAGCTGTCTTTGCGACTCGGCTTCCCTTAAGAGTCCTGACTGTTCATTGTGGCTGTCCACCTCAACCACACACAAACATCAAAAACTAGCCCCGTAGTTGATCTTGGTATGTGACGGATTAGGACCATCACGACCTGAGTGCACGGAGGAATTTGTGGCCAACCTTTCACTCGCGTAGCGAACGACAAGTACAGACAGCGAAACCTCCCTGTGGCTGCGCTCATGCCACTGTCAGCGCAAAGTCCTGTCCATTACACCAACGCGGCCATTCACACAAGTTTTTAACAAATTGCCGTCAAATGTGAGTTTCGTGTCACATACACACACAAATGCATGTCAACCAGTGACATTAACTTGGGGGAGGGTGAGAGAGAGAGAAAGCGAGAGAGAATGGAAGAATAAGCCCGAGCAGGAACAAAGTAGGGGAGGCACTGTGTAGAGGAACACAGGTAACTGGGTAATAGACATTCACGAACACACAGGTAACCGGAGGGACAGGGGAGCGAGGGCTACACCTCTCTACAAACGGCAACTCTCTACAACTCTTCCTGCCACTAGTACCCAAACCAGGATGGACTTATATGCAACAATCACTTCTGATGGCAAATATCACAATGAATGCCCACAAACCATAAGGCAACAACATCCACATCTAAACATGCGTTCGCGTATGACAACTTGATTGCCAACGACCTCCCCCTCTCCCTGGAGCAGGTGTTGAGTGGATGGTATCTGCCTCATCTCTCAGCGATATCCAGCCTTTAAACAGCTTGTTAAATGCACTCATAAAATGAAACTAGCTATAAACAGCACTACTGTTGGCAGGAAATCGGCAATAATAAATGGAAACATGAAGTACTCAAACCCCCACCTGTTAGTAAAGTGTAAGTATAAATTAATCATCAAAAGGTGGCCATTTGCTTTCCTTGCAGCCTTGGTTATAAATAAAGAAAACAATAGTCTCACTTCGCCGTCAATCATTTAGTTGTTAGAGGGGGAGGAGCGAACACGAAAGTGTATCAAGCATCCCTGACAATCACCTGACATGTGGCATTCTTGCTGCTCAATGACACATCATACCTAAAAACTGCAGACGGACTTCTTTTCATCCTCTTTTTATCTCTCTCGTATCACTAGCTAATGGTTTTTCCTCTACCCTGAAACGCTCCGATAAATTAAGAAATAACATAATCGTATACTGAAGGCAAAACAAGCCTACCCACACAATGCAAGCTGGAACTAAAAAAAAAACAAAGAAAGAAAGGTACAGGGAACTAATGAGATCCGGGTCTTCAATTTGCCATCCATCAAACCTCAGAGATCAGACATTATGAATGTATTCTATGCATTCACAAGCGATAGAAATGCAAACATGATGCGTAAAGGAAAGTGACATATCTAGATATACAAACAAACTTAAAAAGGTAAGCAGCGTGGTTTATATAAATAACTACAAACAAGATCTTGTAAATACCATGGTTTGTATAAATTACAAAACAATATAAGGTAAACAAACCATGGTTTTATAAATTACACAATAGATAAGGTAAACACCATGGTAGAATCTTAACTAAGAGTGTGAAACGACAGTCTTAGCGCACACAGCCACAGTTGTATCAGAGAGGGTGAGTTCTCTTTCCGACCTTTCCTTCAGAGAGAAATCCGTTAGTTGTACTAAACTGGACCCACATCAGAACTGCATATGGTTTGACCAAAATCTAGCTAGCCTAACCCAAACCAGCTAGGCTGGTAAGCCTTTATTGACTATGAAAATATCCCCCCTCCCCCTTTACCAGTACATACAAATAAATCTAAATTCCTTTAAGAAGAAAGGAGGTCAGGATGTGTGACTTGATGAGCTACTAAACCAAACTTTCCTTTATATCCTGTTTCCAACCATATAACATATATATCTGTTAACACATCTGTAAATTAACAAGAGTTTACATGATATATCAACATTAAACAAATACAGAATTATATTAAATATCTACAGTAGAGACTAGAACCACCACAGAAAGAATAAATGACTTTCTTAAACATGTACACAAGAAACAAGATGGACAAAGACTACTGTACTTACACACTGCCATCCGTGATGGACATGGTGTCATCTGTGAGGGCATCGCTTGACAAGCTCTGCAATTCACTATCCTGTGCTGACACTGGGGCGTATGATATGTGGGTTGGGTAATAAGGCCGTTTCATGGGGTATAACGACGTCCTGGAAAACAAACATTACAATTAGCCCAGTAGTGGATTCAATCAAAGATTCCCACCTGGCAGGTACTGCCATAGTGGCGCGAAGTACTAGGTCTTCATAAATATATGACATTATGACATTATCAAAACCCACTTTACGAGGCAGGGTCCACCTCAAACCACTGTGTAGGGTATGTAAGCAAGTACACTAACAACTATGACTCATGATCATAGCAAGCAGAGACCTATTATAATACAATATAAATACCAAAAGATATGCACATCACATAAGAAGTTAGTGGCCAAGAAAGATGTTTACCCTGACATGTTGAGGTCGGTCAATTTTGACATATGGAGTGTGAACAGCTGTAGAAGACACGGGGAAATACGTCTAGCAAGTTTCAAAACCAACACAAGGGATGATGAACTGAATGAATATATATAAAACACACGCCATTCTGTAAAATCATTAAAAACAACGACTCCCTATCCAACCCTCAATTTAAAAAGACAGTCATTTAGTTGGACCAAATGAACAAGACTCAATCCATGTGATCTGAATACAACTCAATCCACGCCATCTGAATACAGTCCAATTCTTGCGCTGAACAACACTCAGTTCAGTCACCTGAATGAAACAACACACATCTTAACTATGCTCAGCCAAATGTCTGTTCTATTTTAGTCACACATCAACTGCATCCTTCAACACTGTTTACATCAGTATTTAGGTACAGCATCAGAATGGAGATGTGGTTTCTGAGACGAATGTTGCCTAATACAATTAAGTAACTGATTGCCTGCAAAAGGCTAAATAAAACACGTTAAACAACTGGAGGAAAGAAACAAACAGTATATGTAAGGTCATAAAATGAAAAGAGTGAGGAACTGAAATATATTACGACAACTGGAGAGAGATGCTTGAAGGTTTAAGATGGTGTCAACGACAGAATTGATCCAGAACACCAAGAACTGAAGACCATGAACGACTTAACCATTTACAAGGCATATGGTGATTGTCGGAATGTAACACCTGCTCCTTTCTCCTAAGTTACGATTCACACACCAAATGAACAATACACATATGTTAGCAGATTTACTTTAATTTATTGGAAAGAAAGAAAACATACTATGAGACAAATTTACAGGTATTGACACTCGTAAATAAGTCACATCAACTAAGTTACATCAACGATGTGTAAATCAAAGGAAGCACATTAACGAACAGAAAACGTGATAGCTAGGTAGACATCTGGATTGAATGCTAGCCACTAAAATTGATCACAAAGATTTAGAGAATAAATAAGCTAGTTGTCTAGCTGGTTAGGCATCGAAGTACACTGGTACCTTGAGCAAACAGTTTTACATTTTGGTGTAAATAGAGCTCTACAATATTCTACTGTCTCTTCTGCATTCTGATTCCTTCTTGTTTCTTGAATGAGTGATCAATATCTATGAATTTATGCCCTATATTTTTGCAATAGCTTTTTTTAATGTATCTCCAGCAAGTAACTGAACATAGTGATCAGACAATTATTAATATACTGTACAAGGCATTGACAGCAACAACGTTCAACACAGCAATGTTTGCAGCATTCAGCTTCTTATAATATGAAAGAATACACTCTTTGTGGCCTGGCCTTCCTTCCCAGACACAAAGCAATGAACCTCAAGGTTTATGATGAGCAATGGGACTGTTCATTTCAATCTCTAGTTAATGGTCTATGTAATTCATCAAACGAAATGCTTAAAAACTGTTACATCACCAGTGTTTGCACGGTGAAAAACAAATAGGACCTTTTTCCACACCATGAGTATATGGTTCTGACCCCACATTTTTATGAAATTTGGTCCTCTAAGAGTACTGGAGTTTTGGTCATAGACCATAACTTTAGGAAGGGAAAATCCCAACTGCACCTCCCTGCGGTAGAGGATGGAAACACACCACGGTGTGGATAACGTAGCTCTGGGGACCGAGTATCCACCGGAATAAGTGGACAACTCTGCAGCTGAGCAGAGAAGGGTACTCACTTGCCCTGACAGTCGGAAATGGCTGTCAAAGGCAGGGTTAAAAGACCTCCATGTGGATGTGGAAGTCAAGGGGAAACCACCACATTATCTTCCCAAGATTGCATGGCAACACAAATTTCAGAGATATCAAAGAAAATGGTGACACCAAAATGTGACATAGAAATAGAAGGGGAAATTCTTAGCCAAGCGTATAATTTTAAATACCTAGGGGCATTTATAACATCAGATGGTAGATATACAACAGAGATTAAGAGCAGAATAGGGCAGGCAAAAGCTGTGTTTCAGAAAATGAAGAGTATCTTATTCAATAAGTCACTATCAATGAATGTAAGAGAGTGCTGAAATGCTATATAGAACTAGTTATGCTGTACGGCAGCAAATCTTGGAATGTAAATGAACAAATTAGGAAGAACTTAGAAGCAACAGAGATGTGGTTTTTGAGACGAATGTTGCGAATTCCTTGGACTGCCAGAGTAACTAACGACGAAAGAGGCTAATGAAACTAGAACACTATATTCAACAATAAGAAAGAGACAAGGAGCTTTCTTTGGTCATGTGATGAGAAGAGATATTGAAGAACATCAACAACTTGAAAGATCAAGGGGAAAAGAGGCAGAGGCAGACCAAGAGAAATGATGCTGGACGGATTGAGAAGGTGGCATGGAGGAATATCATCAGCAGAGTTGATCCAGAACACCAAAGACCCAGATCTGTGGAGAGCCATGAACACCTACACCAGCTGGCAAGGCACTTGATGATGATGATAACTTGGTAAGTTATGTATGTGGTCAATATCAAGCCAACCACTTTACTTCCCTGACCATTTCTTGTTACCAATTTTAGATCTAGGTCATTTGTGTTTTTGTTGTTTTTTTTCTCTTTTGGGGGGGGGGGGGGTGTTAAAACATATTTTAACGATCTTGCGATTTTAACACACAAATGATACCTAGTAGTCCGGGCTCCCCAACAGCAAAAAGTACTTGTTATATTTGTATTTCAAACTTAGGGCACCTTTAAATAGCACAAGGATATGTGGCCCTAATTGTCCAGCCAGAGTGTGGATTTTAAGTACAGCCATCAATGAACAACAGAAAATCAAGGTAATGCAACCAGGTGTTTCATGAATGAAGACAAATACACTTTCCCACATCACATATGGCAACAAGCCAGCTACAATGATAATAGAATCACAGTGTCAAGGTGACCGTGAAGACGCAGCATAATTAAGCATGCTGCATTTTTCTAACACCCTAAGTCCATGTCGAGCTGCGGTAGTCGAGTGGCTAGACTCTCACCTGACAGTGGTCGTAAGTTCGAATCTGCAACAAGGCAGACTTTGAAAAATGACATGGGCTCCCAGGTCGGCAGGGCCTTAAATGTGTGCCAGGAAATTACTTGGGAAGTAAAGGCAACCAGAATGATACTGACCAGTCCCAAGAAGAGTCATGCCGACTGATATATAAAAATATACCTGGTGCCTATTTGAAGTATTTGGGCCTAACACCACATGCCCAATAAGGCATTTAATAATGCCCTTTATCTCTCTTATTTAAAACTTAAGCTCATGAGATTGAGAAATTATGAGCAGATCTAGTCATCCTAATGATACTTTTTTCAAGAATCCGAGTATATGTGCTTGCTTGCTTGCTTGTGTTCGTTGGCTTGAGCTCCAAATGTCGGATGAAGGCATCCTGTTGTCCAACATCAGTGTGATGTCATACAGGACCTGAGTCTGGCTTATTGGTGTGCAGACTGGTGGTTCCTCGCCGTACAGGCAGACACTCTCCGACTTCGGAGGAACCAAGTATATGTAACAGTGATAATATTGACTGCATGTCTGAATGGTCCCACAGATGAAGTGCTTTTACTACGGAAGGAATGGACACACATCATTCAAGAAGTTATGTCAGTCTGATCAAGAGGGTGTAACATATGCAGTAGGTGTGTCACTGCCTATTTCACACAACTGTGTAAACTGATCATATAATTTCTGTTATACTATTTCTTCTTATGCAGTTTTCACATAGTCAGAAGTCAAACAAAGAGGTGGGCTGCCTTAATTAACTCTGTGGTGAAAGAACAACACAGGGAGAGAACTTGGTTGTGTTGTGGGGGAGGGAGGGGAGAGAAAGGGAGGAGTAGAGTGAGGGATCCCCTAATTGATGTCCCAGTTTTTCTACCTTCATCTGCTGAGGTTAGGTTTGAGTTTTTAGGTCACCAAAGAGGATTACACACATGTGCATGTTTTCTGGAGTTTGAGTATTAAATTTCATAATATGAGGGGTGTTAATAGTACTTGTCTTATGAATGCCTTACTAAAACAATGATACTACTAAGTAAACTAAACTTTCACTGTGAGAAACATTCAAAAATAAATTTGTCAAACTGTGCTGAATGCAATTCATGTAACAAATGAAAAAATAATGAATGTAACAAAATTGTATACAAACTGAGGCTACTACAATGTGTCATGGAAGAAGAAATACTAAATTTCTAAACGGGATGATAATCAGTATTCCTGTTAGTAATTATTATATTATTCCTGTCATACCCTATGATTAATCTCAAACATATATTCCTAAATGGACTTGAGAAAACGAAATTCCTGCTTCCAATATAAGCAATGTTAATGTGTCTTTATGTTGTCTGTTGTAAAGTGTAGACTTCTACAAACAGGAATTCAGCTGATACTGCAGGTGTATTTATGTAGCATAACTCTTAGCTTTGAACTAAGAGGGTCTATGATAATCTTATACAGATAATTTCTCATGAGATGGACAATTGTTGCCTGGAAATTCCAAGTGTTGTGCGGCTGGACTGAAGTGGCTTAGTTGGAATACTGATTACACTGTGTGATTAGGGAGCAAAAACAACTCTTGTCCAATGGTGACCCCTGAGGGTCATGGCTGTAGTTATGGAGTTTGTGCTCTGTGCCGGCTGCTCTGCAAAGATACGGAGCCATCGAGAATAAATCCAGTGCGATGAAGTAGTTCTTCTTGCCTTTAATTTAAACCTGTACAGTAAGCCTAAGTTGCACATGTCGCCAGATGCATACCGACTGTATATCAATGACGGCCCACTTCTTTCTTTGAAACCCTCTTGCTCAGTTATCTTCAATCTTTCCTCCATTACTGTATTCAGTAGATGCTTTTTTTTTCCAACCCTTCCAATCTGGACTTAATTTTCCTCATATTTTATGCACATGTGGTCGAGACAAGAACACCGATCTGATCTACGACTCTGGTGATCGAGTGAGATGGTGAAACATGACCGCCCACGCTTATCAGCAGCATGGCACACGATGATGATGCAAACATGATGGCAGCAGAAATGTTTATGAAGAAAGTGCTAGGAATACCATGGACAGACAGAAAAATTAATGAGGCAGTTCTTCAAAACAGCATATTACTCATGACAGAAATTACATGAGGGTAGTTAAGATTTAGTGAGCATGTAGTGAGAAAAACAACATCAAAAACTTATTAACAATTAACAAAACTTTATAGGAAAAGAAAATCTCATGAGAAAGACAAAATGGCATCAAGACAAGAACAGACCTGACCCAAGAATGATGTAGGTAAAAAATCACAATCACTTAAGCATGACAAGAGGTGATAAATAATCTACGACATGCTGATTGTCAACACGGGTAAAACAACACTTACCCAGTCACTGTTTCTGCATGTCGTACTGAAGAAGATGGTGCTCTTTTCCCAGCTGATGTCCCTTTATTCATCACTGGTATTTGAAAGGACAAGTGTATATCCTCATTTTTCAACTCCTTGTCTTCATGGACAACTGGCAGGAGACCTGTCTGGGTTACAGTTCTGGTATTTTCAGATCCACTGGAAGGACTGGACTTTGGACTGTCTGCGTCAGTATGAAGGTACTCTGTATAGTAGTGTGATAGAAGAAATGCTGGATATGCATGTGTTTGCATAGATTTTTCAACTTCTTCCTGAGCTGCATCAAATATAGCTGGATCTATCAGGGTTTTACTGGAAACCTTTTCAGCTATTGTCCTTTTTACTGTTTTTGAAATGGATCTAACTTTATCACTGCGTACATATCGCTTGTAGATTACCTTCTGGATATTACTGACAGAATGATCTAAACTTGAAGAGTTGCTTATTGTCTTTTTCAAGCCTTGGCAAGCAAACCAAAACTGAAGCTCTTCGGAACCTCCGGGCATTTCATGTTCCATGTATTCTCTAAACAATGCCACACCGTCAGAATCTTCCAGAAGGAATCTGAGATTCTCTGCCCATTTACTGTGAGGTGGCGTGCCATTTTCAGAATAATGAGGCGAGTTAGCCGCACTGCCTTCTGGTTCAAACCCCAGTGGGGCCACAGTCTCCCCATCTTCAGCCTTGACACAACTTGTATTGGCTGCAGCCGTCATGGAATCAGGTGCCTTGTTCCCGTCTAGGTTAGACTTTCGAGGTGTGCTAGCAGGTGACTGAACATGATCCCCTTTGGTTGAGGCAACGCTCTTTGTGGAAGAGTGCGACTTGCTGGAGCTGTGGCTCTTGTGTGAATTGCTGCTCTTTGTAGAGTTTCCTCCATTGGACTGTAGCTCATTTTCCTCGCCATAAGTTGGTGGCCGTGGTGCGCTTTCTGTAAAATTACTCCCACCAGATTCATTCAAGAAGTCCACAACTTTAGTAGCCATGGCAAGACAATGAATGATGTTCCATGAGGCTTTAAAGGTTTCGCACTCAGTGTTGATAATCCATCAATCTTTGATCTGTAGTAAATACAAAGTAACCAAATTAATTAAACATGTTAACATGCATATATTTTAATATTCCCACATACACACAAAACACATTTGCAAATTGGTATACACATACTAGCGTTTTCCACTCCAAGGGCACTGTGTTAGAAATGGTAAGAAACCATTTAAGAAACAAAACAAGTACCTCATGTTGTATTTGAAGACTCAGATTTACAGCTCAGAAGAAATCACAGAAAGATGTGGTCTAGAATTTTCTGGAAAAAATATATACATAGAAAGATTTATAGTCACAGATTTAATTACAAAAAACGTTCAATATTTTAAAGAACATATATGCAGTGGTGGGCGGGCATAAATCATCTGCATAAGAACACACACGTTCATTTTAAAAGGCCAAAGAATTAAGATCTGTCCAGACCTTTTAAGAAGCAATTACCTCAAGAACATTTTTAACTAGGCTAGGAGGCCGATGGTAAGACTGACCAACTCATCAGGTAGAAAACTGTAAGCTGCAAACTTCAACCAATCACAAAGGGCTTTGTTTACGTTAGCTGAGGGCCTACCCTATGCTCTGTTGGGAAATGAAAGACAATAGTCAAAGGAGGACTTATGCAAGGGGCTAATACGTTTATATATTCTAGAAAGTCTGTATACTCGTAGTCAGTAATCTTTATCAATGCATTGTCTGTTTTATCATCCTGGTTATAATTTTTCAAAATGTCCCTGTGAAACAACAATATTTGACAAGGCATGACAATAAATGGCCCTTATCTTCAACACTACATAAATGCTTACAGAGTTAGAAAACTCCTGCATGAAACATGGGAAAACCATCACATCATGCATGAATTAACATAGCTTTGATCCTCCTGGATTCAAAACCCTTGTGTATGCCTACAACAACAAATGTGAAAATCAAAAGAGGAAGCACAACATAAAAACCAACTTTATGACAATTCAACTTACACCCACCTCTATACACTTCATCAGCAATGCATATAATTCAAACCTAACCAGCATCTGTAAACATTACACACTCCCCCCTATTTCTAGAGATCAAAGAGGCAGACACATTACCTGGCCTCAGTCATAACACACAGAAAGAAAATCCATAAACAACAGCTCCCTGAGTATATGCAACATCTCAATTTTGAAAGGAAATTGCTTAAACTTAAAGGCAAACTTTAATATATTTTATCCCCACCAACTCTTTTAAAGCTTTTGATCTAATTTTTCCCCTTTGAATCACATACACAAGCAGAGTGAAAGTGAAGCAGGCTTAAAGCTGTTGGGGACATCAAAGGAGCTGTAACCTCCATCAAATCCACTTTAGGCTGCAGAAAGAATCCTGTACAAGCATATGTCTTGCCACTTTATTATGTTGGGAGTTTGCTAGTTACCTGGTAAAGTATTTAACACTAGTGTGGGGGACTGGTGAACAGGGACCTAGTCAAGGAGTGAATATGGGACATCAAGATGCTTGAATATTTGAGTTAGGAGGAGGCTGATATTTAGGGTTTGAAGTATGTCTGTCTGTGTGTGTGTCTCTCTCTCTCTCTCTCTGTGCATTGGGGGGGGGGGGGGGAGAGGGAGAAGGAGAAGAGGAGGAGAGAGAGTGGAGGAGACATGAGAAATGAATAGAGGAGAGAGAGAAAAGATAAGACAGATAAACAGAGAGAGAGAGAGAGAGAGAGAGAGAGAGAGAGAGAGAGAGAGAGAGAGAGAGAACAGAGAAAGTAGGAGAAAAGAGAGATAAAGAAATTCTATACAGATAGAGTAATGCACACCACATAAATGGGGAGTGTGGTTGTTCAAATGATATAAACATGTGCACTGTGAGGTAACTATCATTACATCTTTTGCACCACTGCTGGTGTCAACAGGAAGAGCTCTTCTGGATTCAGAAATAAAGATTGCTTGCCACTAAGTGTATATGGGGCTAGGGTTTGTATTTACATGTCTCCTGGTGTATGGGGCAGATTAAACACCTCAGGCCGAGCATTCCATGGTGGCCTAGTGGTTAGTGTACAAGCTACCAAGTTAGTGATCCGGGTTCAACACCCAGATGTGACAGTTTTCAATGGTCCCACTAGTATAAGGGTTGACACAGATGTCATAAAACAAGAAGCAATATTTTAAAAATTATTCTAGAACTGCCTGGGAAAGAGTGATGTTAAAGATGAGAATAGAGCAGCCTACCTCGTATTTCAATGATCTATAATATGTGACAGTCTAACATTGTACATCTCAATGCAATATCTGTATTTACCTTTTATTATATATTGCTTCTATAATACTCAATGCTTTCTATTCTTAACATACTTCTAAGATTACCATTTTTTTTTCCAAATAAAAGCAATGCCCTATGAGTCAGTGAAAATACGCTGTAACTTTCTGTAGCAGATAAACACTAAAAACAGGAGCAATTACCAACATAGAAGACAAAGATTGTGCTTGTAACAGGCTCTCCCAGGCTCCCTTCTATTCAACCATCCCTGTCCTGGGGAACATTCAAATAAAAAAAAAAAAAAACAGGATGCCTGACAGGAGCTCTAATTGACATCCCCTTTAAGTTAAAAGCAGTAAATGTACAGTGGAAGCCTGTATATTCAAATATACAGGAATGGAATAGCAGACAGTGTTGTCTATAACACAGAAACAAGTGTAATTGGAAGACACAGGATCTCAAAAGGTAAAATAAAATCAATAACTCAAACTCCCATCCAGGCAAGATCTTTGGTAAAATTGACCAGGACTCCCAGGTGGACCCAACTTAAACAAGGTGCCAGGAAATGTCAGAGAAAGCACAAGCAGTTAGTGTCATACTGACCACATCACCCATGAAGTGCTGATTATCTTTAATAAATTTGCAGCCAGTACCAAGGACGCCTCAAGGTGTCGAAAAGAGTCCTTTTCTAGACCCAAACACAAGAAGGCAAGTACTGTAGTTGTGGACATGAAATGTTAATTAAGCCTTCACATATTCTAGACCACAGCATAATGATAATGAGGTGGTTGTCTGTTTCTTTCCTTCTTTGCTATCTTTCCCTCATAGACAATCCTAAAAATTATCAGGGACCAATTTTGCGATCCTAGGTTAAGGCCATATTGGCTGGCAAAATAAATCTGACCTCTGTTTGGGGACTGGAACTCAAGATCAGTAGAAAGATCACAAACCACAATGCTACCAGAACATATTGGTTCAAGCATAATAAAGATCTCAGTCTTTGCTCAATTTTTGCTTGTATTTGCTTAATTATTTACTATAATACTATGTATTTAACATGTTTTACATGCATGATGTGCTTTTTTATAAACTGCCTACTGTCCCATCTGTAGTTACCCCCAATGCATTACCCACTATGTCCTAAGTGTTCTGTCCCCCAGGGTTATTATTCTTAGCCAGAAAGACTAAATGATTATTTAAAATAATCACTGATTAAAGAAACAGCTGTCTGGCTGGAATTGAAATGTGTGAGTTTGAAAACAATCTGCCTGAAGTTTAAAATGACATCCATAATCAGATGCTGCCAATGTTTGTTTATTTGATAATAATAATAATAATAAGGGAAATCTACCCTATGATGACATTTAAATGTACATTAATATCATCATCATGTAACTTGTATTGAGGTTCATGCCGCTCCACAGATTTTACTTCTTGGCGTGGTGAATTAATACTATTCATCGTTAGATGTGCACTGTGTCCACTAATTCATAATAGAGTACACAACAAAGTAGTAAAGAAAGGCACTGCAAATAACAAAATACACGTAGCTCCGGGTAAAGATGATATTAGATCAACAATTAAACAAGATACACAAATCCCGTAACAAGAACATGCCAGGTTACAAATTAAGTTGAAATACCTTTTAAAAAATGTGTGAGGTAACAGCTTGGATTAGGTATTTGACTATAAAAGATAATAAATGTACTGAATGCCAGAAACACAGTAAAAAGAACAATATTTATTGGAGGAGTATGGAAAATTAGTTGCAAAGGATACCACTAATTGAATATTAGACCTATTGCAATAAGCCTATGATAAACTTGTTAAATAAAGATAGATGGCGCTAGTGAACTGCAAGGAAAGATTTTAAGTATTATATCACACAAACTGAAATGCCTATATAGGGGATCAATACTGGAAAATATAATTTATGTCACTTATTGAAAAGCTGCAAATACACTGACAGGAGTGAAGATGGCTAGCACAATAACATCATCACAAATATCTCAAAGGCATGATCTACACAATATGAAATAGCAAAAAGTGTATGTTAGAAAACCCAGACACTACATATCCCATGTATAACTCAGAAGGGTGGAACAGGGTAGTGTTGATTTAAATGTAATACAATAACAGAAAAATGTGAATAAGTAAATACGATTTTTATTTAGTTAAAGATATGTTTCTTTGTTTCAAGAACGAAAGTAAAGGTAAAAATCCGCATCATAATGTTAAAAAAAATGTATTGCTTGCTTAAACCTAAACCGGAACATCTGAAAGTAGCACAATAGCACACATGTAGGGGGGGAATGGTGGGGGTGAAACTGCCGGATAATGTGGTTTGCTGCACGTTTCTCACACCTCTATCAATGAATACTGATAACACTACAACTGTTGAAAGTTTAAACAACTATCTTTTACTAACTTACAACACTACGCCAGAAAGAAACCACATCACGTGTTGAGTTGTAGAAACTTCGCCAGACTTCATTTTACGGAATCACTGCAAAACCAAGTGAAGGCTAAGATTAGAAAGGTGTTATGGAAAACGGCAAGCAGTTACTCCGATTTTGTTTTAAACTGTACAACAAATGTCTAACTGCTCGGCTCAGAAATCCACGAATATTAAACTATTAACTACATACCAATGAACATCGATCAATAAAGCAAAGCACTGCGGTGTCCATCATCATCCGAAGAACAAATCAAAACCAGAACAAAAAGCTGATGTTATGAATGAACCATAAATATTCAATTGTCAATTTCTTACACCAGACAGACCACAGCCAGCTACAAAGTCTGAAATAAACCAAGCCACCTACTTGTATACACTTTTGGAACAAAATAGACATTTACCTTAAACGGGGGGAAAAAATTAAGCTTATAGAGAAACTCCACTTTCAAGCAAGGTAAAGCCGCCATTGACGCCATCATGGTTCACTGATTGGACACACAGGGGGCGCTACTGTTTGTATTCTTGTGGGGCTGTTTCTTCCCCCCTCCACCATACTGACCTCAGTGAAACACAGGGCTTCTTCCATCGCTTTTCATTCAGAAACCCTCTCTTCCTTTCAACTACATCAAAGACTGGAGGTAATGCCTATAAATCCCCCCATTCCTCTTTCCCAAACTAAGTGTATGACCTAAATACGTGTCGCTATTCGCCTTTTATGAACGACTACTACTACCTAATCAAAAGTTACATGGAGGACCAGCATTATAGTCTGTCCGGAAATTTATGCCGTCATTCAAGATCAATTATTTTGAAAACTATCTGTTGCATCGTTATGAAATTTTTCCAGCCGTCTTATATTTACCCCCACCCAAGGAATATGTCTTTGATAGGTCCCAAAACAACTTAAATCATTAAAAGCGGCATCATTCCTTTGATGTTTTGCTTAACAACTAGTGATTTCTTGTTAAAAATGTTATGTTTACGGTAATGAGGACCTGCAAATTCAGATGACAAACAAAGGCGTATCTGGATTCGTATGGGAGTGGGTGCAATCAAAGAAGTAGCTTACAGTCGACAGAATCGGCTGCATTGCACAGGGTTTTTATCCCATATGGCTCAGTTTCTTTCCGCAGCGCGGAAAGCGTCGCACAAAGCACGAACTCCGTAGCTCCAGCGACGACCCTCGGCAGTCTCCGAATAAAATGAATGATGCGGCCCGGACAGACAGACAGAAAGGTAGGTAGGTAGGCAGAAAGATAGGTTAGTGGATGGATGGCTGGCTGGCTGGCTGGCTGAGTGGGTGGATCGGTCGGTCGGTGGGTCGGTCGGTCGGTGGGTGGGTGGGTGGGTCGGCAGGCAGGCAGGCAGGCAGACAGACAGATAGATTAGATAGATAGATAGATAGATAGATAGATAGATAGATGGATAGATAGATAGATAGATAGATAGATAGATAGATAGATAGATAGATAGATAGATAGATAGATAGATAGATAGATCGATATCGGTAGGTCGGTCGGTTAGTGGGTGGGTGGGCAGGCAGGCAGACAGACAGACAGACAGATAGATTAGATAGATAGGACAGACAGATAGATTAGATAGATTGATATCGGTAGGTCGGTCGGTCTGTCGGTGGGTGGGTGGTCGGGCCGGCAGGCAGGCAGATAGATAGATAAATAGATAGATAGATAGATAGATAGATCCATCCATCCATCATGTGCCATGCCGGTAAGCGTGGGCGGTCATGTTCTGCCATCTCACTCGATCAACAGAGTCGTGGATCAGTTCCGTGTTTCTGTCTCGATAGATAGATAGATATATAGATAGATAGATAGATAGATATCGGTAGGTCGGTCGGTTAATGGGTGGGTGGGCCGGCAGGCAGGCAGACAGACAGACAGATAGATTAGATAGATAGGACAGACAGATAGATTAGATAGATAGGACAGACAGATAGATTAGATTAGATTAGATAGATAGATAGATAGATAGATAGATAGATAGATAGATAGATAGATAGATAGATAGATAGATAGATAGATAGATAGATAGATATCGGTAGGTCGGTCGGTCGGTCGGTCGGTTGGTGGGTGGGTGGGCCGGCAGGCAGGCAGTCAGACAGACAGACAGATAGATTAGATAGATAGATAAATAGATAGATAGATAGATAGATAGATAGATAGATAGATAGATAGATAGATAGATAGATGGATAGATAGATAGATAGATATCTGTCGGTCGGTCGGTCGGTATGTGGGTGGGTGGGCCGGCAGGCAGGCAGAGAGACAGACAGACATACAGACAGACATACAGACAGACAGACAGACAGATAGATATATAGATAGATTGATTGATAGATAGATAGATAGATAGATAGATAGATAGATAGATAGATAGATAGATAGATAGATAGATAGATAGATAGATAGATAGACAGATAGACAGATAGATAGATAGATAGATAGATAGATAGATAGATATCTGTCGGTCGGTCGGTCGGTATGTGGGTGGGTGGGCCGGCAGGCAGGCAGGCAGACAGACAGACAGATAGATTAGATAGATTAGATAGATTAGATAGATAGATAGATAGATAGATAGATAGATAGATAGATAGATAGATAGATAGGTAGATAGATAGATAGAGATAGATAGATAGATATCGGTACGTCGGTCGGTTGGTCGGTGGGTGGGTGGGCCGACAGGCAGGCAGGCAGACAGGCAGACAGGCAGACAGACAGACAGACAGATAGATAGATAGATATATTAGATAGATAGATAGATAGATAGATAGATAGATAGATAGATAGATAGATAGATAGATAGATATCTGTCGGTCGGTCGGTCGTTCGGTATGTGGGTGGGTGCGCCGGCAGGCAGGCAGACAGACAGACATATAGATTAGATAGATTAGATAGATAGATATATAGATAGATAGATAGATAGATAGATAGATAGATAGATAGATAGATATCGGTACGTCGGTCGATCGGTCGGTGGGTGGGTGGGTGGGCCGGCAGGCAGACAGGCAGACAGACAGACAGACAGACAGATAGATAGATAGATAGATAGATAGATAGATAGATAGATAGATAGATAGATAGAATAGATAGATAGATAGATAGATAGATAGATAGATAGATAGATATCGGTAGGTCGGTGGGTCGGTGGGTAGGTGGATGGGTCAGCCGACCGGCAGACATTCAGACAGACAGACATTCAGACAGACATTCAGACAGACATTCAGACAGACAGACAGACAGACAGACAGACAGACAGACAGACAGACAGACAGACAGACAGACAGACAGACAGACAGATTGATTGATTGATTGATTGATTTCCACCAGAAACCGGGCCTTGTCAGCTAGTTTATTTATATAATCACGTTTCATGAAAGAACCCACATTTGGAGACGCCTCTGAATCTTCGCGCTGTTTGTTTGAAAACGAAAGTCACGTGAAAATTTTGAATAATTTGGGTCGAATCTTGGGGAAGCTGTAAAACTGTTAAAATCATGGTCGTAATCTTTAAGTCATAATTAATATACCGTATATAAGCTAACTTTAAAATCTGCTGTAAAATCTCCAGAACAAAAATTGTTTTGTTGGGTGGACATAATGATAACGTTATATACTAAATCTCATCATTTTATCTCAGCCCGTTACTGAGATATTGAATTTTATATTGAGGCAACCAAAAAAAAACACACTATAGCTGAACAGGCAGGCGTTCCAGGCTGTTAGAATATGTAGTCAACACCTCTGCCAGGAGGGGACGCATGGGAGGACGGCTCAGCCACACATACAATGGGTGTTTCACTTAGATTAGTATCCACATCTGCTAAGGAAGCCGAATCACCCACGTATTTGTCCTGAGTGCTGAAAGCCAGTTCTGAATGCTCAATAACCAATCGGTGACTATTGAGAAATAAAAAGGTATCAAGCTGGCTGAGCTTCAAAATATACTTATTCATTCGAAGAGGTCGCGGGGTCAAGTGGAGGTGACTAATTCGAAAAGTGCGTGCTTCTATCTTTCTACTGAGCATTGAGTGTGTGCTCTTCGGTAACAGTTTCTTTCTTCTCGTCTTCTAACTACATATCAATATTTACATCTTTTCAATATGATCGTGTCAAGAATTCCATAAAAATGACAATTGTAATGCCAAAATCATTCAAGTAGTCATTGTGTTTGGAGCTGCTAATAAAGTTCATACTATATCGAAACATACTTAACACCACTTTTGAATGAGCTTCATTAAGTGCTTCTTTTTTCACTTTGCCACAGGAGTACTTTCAAACAGTAAATGACAAATGAGAGGGCACTACGACTCTCAGCCTCACTGTTTGCAATGAGTGTTTGATGACTTCCATATACGATTACTTTCCAAATTCGTAATAAACAATACTAGCTTTTCAAAGCCGCCTCTCTACTTTAGCAGGATCTATGACGAAGGGTTTACTACGAATGCGATTCGTAATCCCCCATACCGCGTTCGAAACACGGCTGCGGGAGATTTGTTCATAGACCGCCTGGCGTTGGTTTCCATACAATAGTATAAGTGCCAGTCGTTCAGAGAGCAATAGCAAAATACTCAACGTAAACTTACCCAGGAATCACAAACATATACAAAAAAATGCTGACGTTAACTGCTACGTCCTGTAAAGGATATGCAACTAACTCTCTACTTTCAACTCAACGCCACAAAGTTAGAAATATATGAAACAGCGTGCCGTGGCTTCTTGGTTCTCTTCCCAACGAATAACGAGTGGTAATTCCTCGCATTAAAATTGTACCCGACTAATGCTCTAGCAGTTTTTAAAAATGATGCGTGTCCTTTGCAGAACGTTGCGATAAATCCCAAACCCAAGTTGATATCTTTGCAATCTTATGTTCAGTAGTTTGCCATTGCCTTCTGAATGAGAAGTCATCGTTAAAACCCAACCAACCGATGTAGGGAATGACTCCAAAATAAAGAGAAGGGAAGTATTCTTACGTCATTTACAACGACACACACAAAAAAAAACATCAAAAGAAACGGACAATTTGTTTCTCACGTGTGCATGAAATGTTCTAATTACATTCGATCTTCAATTGAGCTTGTTACACAAATATTGTACAAGATATTCGAAATAATTATATTTGTGAAGAATCCATGATTTAAGTCCACACCAATTTCCTTATTTGCCCTGTCCGCAAGTTGCCAGGCTGGCTAGCGATACGTGTGAACAATTGTGTACCAACGTTTCAGTTTAATGACCTCTAGTTAAATATGTGTACCAACGTTTCAGTTCTTCTTCTGCGTTCATCCGGAGAATTTTTTTCGAACGTGATTGCGTTATGCCTGTTTACAGCAGAGCTGCGCTCTTGCGCCGTTCGGCCGACACATCTGACTTCTACTGGCATTTGTTGACAAGGTTAACCTTCCCGGACGTTTCAGTTTAATAACCTCTAGCTAAATTTAACAACATCTTTGCTGTAAACACTATTTTTATAAATGCTCTTCTCTCCCCCCCCCTCCCCCCCCCCCCCCCAAACGATTGGCTTACTTCTGCTTTGTATTATGTGCTGATTTCACCTTCATTATTAAATGGCTGGTGTTGACTGCAACGTCCCGTAAGGGATACGCAACACAATTAAATTAAATTTAAAAAATTAAATTTTAAGTCATTGTCTCTTGAAACATTAAATTGGTGGAACTGCAGTAAAGCTAGGGGGGAAATGAGTAAATCAACAAAAACGAGCAGGATATTTAGCCTTTTCTTTTCTGCTCCTCACAACCATTTACTACCGTGTGCACCTCTTTACCAAACCTATGCACTCATTTACCAACCGCATTACTGAACAGCATTAATAATCTACAAGTCCACAGTACGAATCTAATTAAAAATGTCCATTGGAAGCCCGTATGACATAATCTTACCATAACTAACAGCAGATGTGTGATATGGGAAATTTACTAATTTGTGTGCTTCACGCAAAGCAATAAGTAGTCTAAGTAAATGGTTTGCCATCTGTTGCCCTGGTGTTTATGAATAGCTGTTTGGTTACGGCTATAAATGGATTCATTAATAGAATGCATTGCTGATGAGGATACGTTTAACGGCACAGAGTTCTTTGTTCCCCCATCCCCACTTTAAATCCTCCAATAATGTAGTTTACCTGTCATTTGTGCAATAATCTGAATATAATTAAACCAAAAAAGTAGTCTCTATTAGCAGATTTGGGTGATGCGTGACGATACATTCACAGATCATTTAGAATTAAATACACCATCGTATATACTTGTACATATTTTATCATCGTATAGACTTGTACATATTGTACTTGTACAATCATCAATACCTATCTACGTATATTTGAATGAATGCTATTTTCGTATTTTTGCGCGCTTTCTCTGAAAGAAGAACAATTTATACACTTTAATGATAGCCTAAGCTGTGTTAGATCTTATTGTGTTTCACGTGTGCATTAATTTGTTGCATACTTCGCGCCATCTTATGTCTGACATATCTAAAACTTAAATCTTCACTTCAAACATTCTGTTAATAGTCCATGCCGTGCGGTGTTGGTAATCATGTCTACCCAAGCCTTCTATCTCCTGTGCTGCCACACATTTTTTAACTAATGTCATAATGTCTTGTTTTGCTTCGTCTCTCTCTGGTTCTCCCTTCCAACTTTACCGTTGTGACGACATACTTCAGTTTTTCCTTTCTCGCGGCATGTATAAAAAATGTCGACTGCCTTCTTTTGATGTGAGTAACCAGTTCTCTTTGCGAGTTCTTTTGATGCGAATAACTCATTCTCTTTGTGAGTTAACTTCTTTCAAGCAATCTTTATTGCTCTTTCTATAAACCCACGGTGTTATCATTTCTTCTATAAAACCACATCATTCCCCACTTGACTGCTGTCAGTGATTTGTTCAGTACATCAAGACTGGCTCAACTCGTTTCCTTACCTCGATAAAATAAGAACCAGACAGATTAAAATGGAGCAACAATTGAACTCCTAACCGGTGGCACCAAGACGACCTTTAAACAAAACGACTGCTATTCCTATTTGCGCCAATGAATGAGTTTGATTGGTATTCATAAACCTCTATATATTGGAAGATATCCATCAAGCGACGTGTCTGGGATGATTTCTTAAACTGCTGCCGAATATTTATGTCGTTTGCCAGATAATTTCAGCCTGCTGCGAACATTTTTCCCAGAGATGAAATAATTCGTTGAGTACAGCAGCACAATCACAATGTGCGTATTTTAACGTTAATCTGGGCGTGGTTACAGCTATGGTGTTAACCACTCTTTACATAGACTGGTAAAAAAATTTGTGGAATTACGTTTTCAGGCCATCAAAAAAAAATAATTGTTAAATTGGTGGAAATTACTTTTCGGTCTATTATTTAAACAAAAGACACGTGTGTGTATATACAATGTATCCATTGTTTATGGTTTCTCGATATTCAAGAAACGTATTTTCTGCACAATGTCCAACAGCTGTTGCAGCTCGTTTTGTATTTTCAGCTATTAGCACTGTCATATGCATAACGCAGATTGGTTATAGTATAGCCTATATACTATAGACGCTGGAAGAGACACCCATTGAGAAAACTCGAGAGTAGTATGGCTAGCAAGTACTTTTCTTGAACTCAAAGGACAATTGAAATAGTGGGAGGCCCACCCCCCCCCCCCCCCACACACACACACACACGAAGCGAAGAAGTAGTGACAAAGAATAATAATACCAGAACTTGGCGGAGACAGCAAAAGATAAGTCAACTTAGAGTGAGTTGCTAGAGGACTTATGCTCGACCAATGGGGGATAGGAAGGAAAATAAGATAACCGCCAATTCGTATTTTGGCCTACTTTGGATCTTTCAGATGATTTCGCTTAGAAGAGGTCCGATGACCAAAACAAAACAATAAAAAATAAACATCCTTGTCTCTACAGAGAGATTCTGTGATAAAATACATCTTTGTATTATTATAGCATTATTTGTTCATGATTGCCCTCTTTGCCAGATGATTGCTCGGAGTAAATATGTTTGTATGATTATTTTATTATAATTCTGATTTCTTTCTCATGAATTTTATCTTCCAACATTACGATCATTTCTTCACTATGCATCACTTTATAAGATGCCTAGGTGTAATTTATAAAGCACAAGTACAGGCCTCTGTGTGGTTCAACTGATGGAAATGTCCTCTTTCTTTCACCCTGTCTTCATTAGGCCATATGACCTCAACACACTCACCCCAGGAAGTCACACCTCACACCGTTATAACTTTTAGCTACACATGCGGCTAGCTCCTACATATTACACATTTCTGTCTCTACTTCTCTGCTGTGTTTCGTCCTGAAGAAATTAACATGTTGATTCCAGACAGAGGGCTTTCTAGTTATATTATTTAATTTCTCAAAATATGTGCATTTTTCTTGTCTTCACCATTTGAATTGATTCACTGAATGACATACATGTTTTTTCTCTAAATGTTGCTGTTATTATTCTCAAACTCACCACTTCATTTTCTATTAATATGCCTGCTCTGTCATATTAGATCATTGGGGCACTTCTTCACTTTGTGTATGATTATTTGTGGAGGCACCTTAAATATAAAGAAACCATAAACAATCTGCAGGGGGATTCTGGAAAGGTGGGGGGGGGGGGCATTTTAATCTTAGTGGCATCAGAAACAAATGTGTTCACATTGTATAATTTGCTTTATGTGCTCCCTTTCCTTCCACAAATCCATATTGTTCTTGACTAATTTTCATCATATTTCCGCCCTTGTTCTTCACATTATAATTTTAAGTATATATGCCTGCTCCGTGGCTAAAGGCTTGCGAACGCGGTTCGTGAGCTGGGTGGGTACCAGGCGTTCGAAGCTCAGCTGCGACCGATTTGTGCAGCAGACCGTGTCGCGTTGTGTTATAACGTGCTGGTATGGGAGCCGGTCGTTCAGAAAGCAATGGCAAACTACTGAACGTAACACTTGCCTAGTACATCAACAGCAGCTGAAAAATGCTGGTGTTGACTACATTAAAAAAAAAAATTGTGGTGATATATTTATGGAATGCATGGCATTCAATTACTGTAGCTTCTTGGGTAAGCAATACATACAGGTGTCAGCAATTCACTATGTATGTATTGTATCCACTGTTTTAAATATTCAACAGGTTTGTTACTATTTCTATTTCAAATTCTATCAGAACGTCTAATTCCTGTTATGATTTTGTCTGCTCCGGCCATTTTTCCTCTTGATATTTGACAGCATCAGTAGCTTGCTTCGTTTATCTGTTTATTCTGCATCATAAATCTCTATTCTGTACGATGATGATGACAGCTGAATTAATGTGATACGTGAATTATATTTAAATGTACACTATACAGTATGTAACTGCGATATAGTATTACATAAGTGTTCCATATCTGAGATATTATCCTGAGATAGTCAATGCAAAACATTGTTCCATGTGTGTGTTTGTGTGTATATGCGTGAGCGCGCATTTAGTTATGTTATATAGCAATTACAGCTCTATACACCAATGATCCGAATATTTTGTTCACTGTAAAACTAAACAGTGAAAACCGCACTTCATCCTAATCAATGTAATCCTTTTAAGTTTCCAATCAATGAAGTATCCATGAATGATACAATCAATGAAGTGTCCGCGAGCGATACAATCATGTATGATGTAGTATTCCATTCACACAGGATTCCAACAAATCACAAATCAATAAACATTATTATTCAACCACAGCGGAGAGTGAAAATCTTACCTTTGTTCCAACACACACATTTGTTATACAAGAATGAAGTAAATTCGTGTGATAAATTTCCGATTTCACAAACAACTTTGTAAATCCTGCGGTTTACTAAGAGTTCAGACGTAAATCCAAGATATGATCATGAAATATAATAAATAAACCATAGCGATCAAGCTCATTCTTACAGAACAAGGGTCGCATAAGAACAGAGCTTTTTATTTTGAACTTGCATTAACTTTCTAGTATTTAAAACACACATGATAACTACATAACGTGTCTCGACAAATGCACCACAATTCGCACTGAAAGTAGTAACACGGTGAAATCCAGAATCAGCACACTTGAGGCTACACAACACATGGGGGTCGCCCTAACACATGTGCCTGGACGCCGAAATATGCCCCAGGGTCTGACGTCACGACCCTTTTAAGAATCGCACCAATCAAATCGCGGATAAAATAAGTACCGAATAAGATATGACCAACCGGGGGGTGACAAACTTCGTCTTAAGACATCGCAAAATTCACAAACATAAGTTAGGAGAATTAAAAAATCATTTAACATGTGGTAGAAAGTGATCTGCCTGATGATGTACACTTTATCTGCACATAATCTGGCAGAATATTATTTCCGTTTCAACTAGGTCACAGGCCTGCTTACCTGCTGGCGTAGACGAATGTGGTATCGTCGGTAGTAAGCGTGGGAGAGGGCTAAAATGAATGAACGGTTTCTCCCCTGCCCTCCCCCAATTCTACCCTACTTGAGAAAAAGTTTCAGATGAAAATGAACTCTACGCTCAAAAAAAAAAAAAAAAGCAACTGACAAAAATGTATAAAGGTAAATGATATGGGAGACTTGATAGATTACCGAAATGTATCTCAATATTCCTTGTTTTTAACTAACTATTTATTGCATTTTTTTATTTATTTTTTTTATATTGGACCTAACCCACCCGCTCCCTTTATATTCCCTTGCCCCTTTCTCTACTTCCCCCCACAACCTGGTTCGGGAATGTTTAAGCTTTGTGAAGATAACTAGGGGAATGGCGTCCTTTGAGTGGAAACCCCCAAGGGCCCTATAATTTACACATGTGTTGTGAAAAAAATCCTTTGAAGTCGATGCGGTTCGCCATTTGCTTTCGCACTAAATCAGAAATGCCAGTGAGCTGAGGAAAAGGGGAGGCCATTGGTTAATAACATTGGCGACTAGATGTGGAAAACACACCTGCCGAGATAGAAATCACTCACACAGAAGTACACTTGTGATTTCAGGACTTGCGTTTAAAACAGCTGTATGGGACATTGAACATTGATCTTAAATATGTGCAAAAGGCTACAATACGAGTACTGGTTTCAAAGAATGAAAACAAAACTACAAGTAAACGTGTAAATGGGTCTCAATTGTTAACAAGCAAATTAATGCGCTGTGTGCATAACTGGCTAATTGAAAAAGCAGCATTTCACAAAATGAAAAGTAGTATCTACAATAATGACTGTTAATCGAGGTAAGAATCTTGAGCCAATCCTGATGTACGAAGGCGAATCATGGACAATTAGCAAACTAGTGAGGAATTACGTGGGAGCTACGGGGATGTTTTATAAAAGAATGAGAACACCTTGGACGGACAGAAAGAGTTACGAAGATATCGTGAAAGAAGTTAACTCACAAAGAGATCTGATTACTCGCATCAGAAGATGACAGTCCACATTCTTTGGATATGTAATGAGAAAAGGAAAGATATAGCATGCCGTTACAAATGGAAGGTTGGGGCGGGTGAGCTGGAACGAATACCAAGAGAGAATATGCATCATAGTCTGGAGAAATGTCGGTATCAGAAACAATTGGCAGCACAAGAGATAATAGAAATCCGTGGACAGACATGGTCACCAACGTCACACGGCATGGTCAATAAGAAGAACATTGATGTGAGAATTGAAACCATGGTGTCGTACTGCCCCGATACACCTGACTTTACCACAAGCAAGGAGGGGGAAATGCACTAGACTGGTCTCATAGTCTCATAGACATCGCCTGTCTCAGTCTAGCTTTTTTATCCTGACGTCTGCACTTGCTGTGGGATTAATGTTGCCTTTGTTGCTCTTTGCAGAGCTTGATTGCCTATTATACCGATATCCCTCCTCCTCCCCCTAAATAATACACTCAGTCTGATGTCTGTTCTATAATCTAGCTTGTTTTAAGAAACTGCCTGCCGTGAGAATTGTTCCATTGGAAAAGAGGGGAATGTCCCACCCAGTTGACAAAAGACACTTGAAGATGACGATTTTAAGGGTCTATTCCGGTTCTTCGCCTTCTTATTGTATTGACCCTCCCTCCCGGTCCCTACCTCCAAAGGTGGTGCCGATGCTAACATAGCCACTGGTAGTGTCTTGGGGCCAGAGTGTGAGAACCCGACTGGAGTAAACACAGGCCTGCTGATGTGCAGGTAGACTTGGAATAGTCCGAGATACACCACACCTGTTGGACGGGGTGAGATACGGTGGGGCTGACATCTGACGCAGCAGTAGTACAACATGATTGTATTTATTAGATAGCATCTCCAACATTAGATAGACGTATGCAGCTTTCCCTTCACCTTCGTCTAAAACCTTCACCTTGTCTAGGTATACGCTCATGAATGTGATCTGGTTGGCTGGTTGTGACTCCAACGGAAGTCTGTGTTAGCTCGTTAAACCCGATGCATTGACGCTCAAGTCGTCTGATTAGCTAGAAAAGGGTTTCTGCCATTCGACGTGAGGCTGATATAGAGTCTTTTCAAGACCCGGTATCAAAGTTCCATCTCTACTGGAGTGGTGCAGAGCACTGCTTTCCCTCTCCAAGCTCAAAAAAAAAAAAAAAACCAGCCGGCTGTGCAAAACTGGTGGTGGAAGACTGGTGGTGAACCTTGACATCTGAGAGGGGGGGGGGGGGGGGGTATATTAAGACCAGGTCATGGATTCAGTACAACATATGGTATAACTGGGACAGTATGTATCGATTCCACTGATACAATCGAACAACAAATCTCGGTTGAATTATTCCCTTGTATGCGTGCGCGAGTTTTACAGAAAGCCTCTTCTTCTGCTTCTTCTTCTTCTGTTTGTGCTTCTGCTCTTTTTTGCCACTGAGACTTCCGTGAAGTATAGACCCACTACTCTGCATGACACTTTGTGGCCCAGTTTCTGTTTTGTTGTTCCTTCAGTGTGGGGTAGCCAGTCTCTGGGCAACCCCATTTAGTTGCCTATTACGACATGCACAGGAGGTTTACAGTATCATTATACGAGCAATATTTCCGGCTGGTCTATTCTCGCTGGTCGCGAGATCCGCACATTGGAAGGATGGGAGATTTGCTGGCAACAGACGAGCAATATCTCCGGCGGGTCTATTCCCGGTGGTCGTGGGATCCGCAAAAGTCAGGCCGGACACTATGACTATGGTCCAGGCGCAGGCGCGTACGAGGCCCTCACCTGTGGGACTTGGCTTAACGCCTTTAAGTCGCGTTCCTTGGGTTCTTCTTCTTCTTCTTCTTTGTTCATCCGGAGTTTTTTTTTCGGATGTGATTGCGTTGTGCCTGTTTACAGCAGAGCTGCGTTCTTGCGCCGTTAGGCCGACACATCCGACTTCTGCGGGCATTTGTTGACCGGGTTAACCTTCCCGGGGGTTCCTTGGGTTCCAGGGTCTGGCCACCACTCGCCACCTACTCGTGGAGGCGAGGTCTCGGAGGTTTGACGCTGAGCCGCCAGCGTCTGCAGCCTACCTTGTTCCAGACGTATTGGTTACCCATTCCTCTGGAACACAAGGCAAGGCCGAGAGAGAGAACGTGTCGTTTGTGCACCACATGTTTCTCTGAAGCTCTGCCCAGGCATTGTGATAGAATTTTGGCCACATTCCAACTCACATACTTTGGTCTGTCAAGATTGTAAGGTGCCACTATACATTGCTTACCCCTTTGGGCCCTGGTAACTCAAGAGCGTTACAAAGAAGACTTAAGGGCGTTACAAAGAAGACTTAGGGGCGTACAATGCAGACTTAGACTACAAGTAATACGGGCAGCTACTCATTTACTGTATCCTCATCACCTATGCCTTGCCAACTAGAGTAAGGGATTTTGCTTCAACACAACTCGCGATTTCCAACAGAATGCATGCTTATATTCTGCTATGCCACGATGACAAGCTATCAATAATCTTCTCTCGTTAGCTCTATCCACTGTCCCATAAATCGTTCCAGTTGTTACAGTATACTAGTTTTTCTCATTATCAATAATCTTCTCTTGTTAGCTCTGTCTACTGTCCCATTAATCGTTCCAGTTGTTACAGTATACTAGTTTTTCTCATTATCAATAATCTTCTCTTGTTAGCTCTGTCTACTGTCTCATTAATCGTTCCAGTTGTTACAGTATACTAGTTTTTCTCATTATCAATAATCTTCTCTCGTTAGCTCTATCTTTTTTTTTTTTTTTAGCATATCCTTTTACAGGACTTAGCTGTCAACACCAGCATCTTTCAGCTGTATGTTGATCTCTTGGCAAGATTACGCTCAGTAGTTTGCCATTGCTTTCTGAGCGGCCGGCTCACATACCCCGTAAGTTACCGATGCGATTCGAACCACTGCTGATTTGAACCGTCATCACGTTACCGACGAGAGTATACGAGATTACGGAGAAAAGTCATAACCTCTAAGCCACGAAGCCGGCTAGCTCTATGTACTGTCCCATAAATCGTTCGTTGTTACAGTAAACTAGTTTTTCTCATTAGATATGTTGGCCCCAAAAAAATTTCGGCTGTCTCTTTTATGATTTTCATGAGATGCCTTTTTACGGTCCAAGCCACACATTTAGTTCATGAGTTCGAATCCGGAACGGAAACGTTGGGGGGGGGGGGGGAGAGAGAGAGAGAGAGAGAGAGAGAGAGAGAGAGAGAGAGAGAGAGAGAGAGAGAGAGAGAGAGAGAGAGAGAGAACCACTTTTAAACTAGACTTATGCTCCTCGGTCCAGTTAGCCACGGTTCCAACTTTACACAACGAGTGTTCCCCATAATGCTCCGTTCATGTTCCAATGAATATCAAACAAAATGCTTCACACTGCCCCATGTGAAAAGTGGAACAGACAGGAGTCTTGACAAATCAACAGCACGCACAGGCATACCATGCATAAAGCCGCCGTCAGAATGCCAACACGGAAGTCCGCCACGAAAAATACAGTTTATTGTGGATGGAAGTCATTAGAAAACCAGCAGCCCCTTGGTGGTCATTGTGTTGGACTTATGCGAATCAAACTGTTAGGGGGTCAGTATGGGCGAATGGATCACGGCGCTCCTTTTTAAACTGTTGGTGTGCTGATACCGAGGTAGCAGTTCAACTCCTACACATGTCAATTGGACTAAAATGTGGTCTTCTCGTCCTTCCTTGGGGACGTAAATTACATGTACGGCGTCGGCTGTTCAGGATGCCGTGGCAAACATTTGAATATAAAACTGCCTAGTAAAATTACAAACAGCCAATAAATGTTGGGTTTGTTGGCAACATCCCGTAAACGATATGCAGCTAACTTTTAGTGATCAGGCACTGAGAATTCACTGTCTTGTGAACGCTGTATAAGGGAGGTAAGCGCCGATGTGCTGTAACGGGCATTTACACAGAAATAGATGACGACACACCGGAAACATGAGCACCCTTGAACAACGGCACAGCAATTGTTGGTGGGAGCTATTGTTACAATGGATACAAAGCTTGCTAGTTATTCATATTCTTCGACTGGAACAGGGCATAGACTGTAAATAATGATCTTTACTATTTCTCTTGTAAGAAAGCACGGGAGGTTCAGCGATTGCCGCTCCTCCGTCTAAACTGGCACGACAGTACACGGGCTATTTAAAAAAAATGAGTCTTCTACCACACCTGTTGTTACCGGCTATTATTTGAGACTTCTGCCACACCTAGTGTGGGATTGATTAGCCTTCCTCACATAGTACTATTTTTTAAGAGCGTCCGACAAAGGAGGCTGTAAAGAGACGAGCTATGTTCTCACGATCTTCCCAAGCGGTTCACAAGGGAGTGGAGAGACAATACAGTTGTAAGATTATGACTTATAACAACAGGTTCGTCATCAGCCTGTGTTAGAAAAAGGCACATCAAAACAAGAGGGTAAAAGACGAACACGAACGCACACAATAAATAGATTACGCAATCATACATATACAAGACTCAAGGCTGGCGAATCATCCATGTACACATGCAGATTGGCGCCCTAGACAGCAAATCACATACTCCAAGACATACTATCGGCATGGGACATGTTGATGATAAGTATAATTTGGAATCGCGATAAACCAATGGCAAACTACTGAGCGTAATCTTGCAAAGAAATCAACAGACAGCTGAAAGATGCTGCTGTTGACAGCGATGTCCTGTAAAGGATATGCGAATTTAAAAAATCAACCAATTGGAGAACGGTGTAAAGCAGTGTTTCCCAACGTGGGGCCCACGCCCCACAGGGGGGCAATTTGACTGTTAAGGGGGGGGGGGGGGCAATTCGAAAATGGAAGAAATCGGCTGAATATAACAAAACGGGGAGACTTGAGACTGAAGTTAACTAAATTGGAACCTGACATAAGATCTCTTTGCAGCAAGCATCAAGCGCAAGGATCTCACTAAATTTAAATAATAAATAATTACTAATAATTAAAATAATATAGAAAAATCTTTCATTAAAATTATTTTGTACTTGAATTTCAGTTCTCCATTATATGTTTTGAAAATTTACTTACTGTGTTTGCTCAATAATTACCTAGTGATTTCTTCCTAAAACCTATCATTCAAGTTTCTTTAGTGAACATTTCAATTTTTGAATATTAAAAATAATGTATATGTTGAGGGGGGGGGCATGGGGCGGGGGAGGGGGGCAATATGAATTTTAGAAAGGCTTAAGTGGGGCATGGTACAAAAAAGGTTGGGAAACACTGGTGTAAAGGGTTGGGTTGCCAGACGTCCGGCAAAAAGAAGACATGTCCTCCTTTTTAGTCTAATATTCTCCGTCCTGCAGGCAAAGCTAAAAACCGTTAAAATGTCCGGCTTTTCTTATATTTTATGTTTGTTTTTTGTTTTTAAAAAAAAATATTTTATGAGTAATTAATGAAGATTATAGGTAATAATTGTACGATCGGCTGTTTAAAAGATGCTTTTTTTTTAGCATTTTGAAAAAGGCCTCTAATTAATTTATATTTTAACATGATTGTTTCTTGGTCGATTCACTAAGAGTAAGATACACTTATTGGCAGCTATTCTAATAAAATTGTACTGATTGTGGGTTAAATCTGGAACGACTCAAATGAAACATTCAATATGTCCTCCTTTGTCCTCTTTTTTTTGCCTTATTATGTCCTCCTTTTGGTGCCCACGTATCTGGCAACCCTATGTAAGGGGGAATATGATGCAATCTACTGAGGATTATATCATCGTGATGTCAAGACCCAACAACCTGCAGTGTTGTTCGTCGAGTGGTCACTTCACATGAGAACACACTCGCAAACAAGGCCGCCAAGTATCTCTTCACACAAGTCGGCAAATGTTTATTTTGGCCGCAGTCCGGACAACTACAAGAGAAGACCATCCCGTGTTAGATTACTGTCGCAGCAGTGTGGAGTGGTGGGCCTTCCCAACATAATGAACTGTGACGGTCACTTCCATTATCACCTTTTAATCCTGAAAACACGTGTGTACCTATTTTAAGTGGATCGACCTTGGGATACGAACAATACCACCCCACCCTAGCGTGGGATTCAGTCTAGACCGTTGTGTCAACACTTGATGTTTTATTGTTAGAATAGTGAGTTCAAAGCAAGGGGGGCAATCGGAAACAGGACAAAGATGTATCACAAAATTGGTGACGTTTTCATTTAAGTACACAGCGGCCATCTGACGTAAAATTCTGTGTTTCACTCATTATATAGTAAACGATATTGCGTCTTGCGTATTGATTTTTCTTTTCAGTTCACTCACTCTGAACTCAAGCGTAGTCCATACAAGTACCACTACACTTTTCGCACTAGACTCATTTATGCGTGTGGATTTAAAAAAAAAATGTTTCGTATATCCTTTACAAGACATCGCTGTCAACACCAGCATCTTTCAGCTGTATGTTGATTTCTTGGCAAGATTACGCTCAGTAGTTTGCCATTACTTTCTGAGCGGCCGGCTCACATACCCCGTAAGTTACTGATGCGATTCGAACCACTGCTGATTCTCACCGTCATCACGTTACCTACGAGATTACGGAGAGAAGTCGTTAACCTCTAAGCCACGAAGCCGGAGCGTGTGGATTAGCTGTCCCTATTATGTGTCCTTCGCTATCAGGCAAATCCTACTTTTGGGGTACTTGCAATTTACGTCCCCAAGACAAAGACGAAAAGTTAACATTTTAGTGCAACTGACCAGTGTAGGAGTTGAATCCGTTACCTCGGCATCAGCACACCGGATGTCTAAGAGCACACGTTCTTATCCATTCGGCCATGCTGATCTACATATATATGTATTATCTTTATCATAGCGAATTCTCATGTGCAGTACTTCTCACACACCCCTCCATCCAGTAACAATCTTTCGAGGCAACTCTCTATCATAAGTCGTGTCATAATGTCCTGCCTCTGGTGTTGCCATGTGTAAATCGCCTCTTGCATCAAACGACGTTTTGGTCTTCCTTTTCCCGATTACTCCTCCTTCCATTATCTTTCCCCCATAAAAATAGTTCATTTTCCTCAATTCATATTAGTCTTAATACCAAACTGTCTTCAATATTGAGGTTTTGTTGGATATATCTGATTGCTCTCTTTTTCTGTATTTAGAAACTAAATACGAAGGGGCTTCACATAAACACCTTCAATGTGTGTGTGTGTGTGTGTGTGTGTGTGTGTGTGTGTGTGTGTGTGTGTTTCGATGTAGTCAGCACTGCGTCCAATGCAAGTTCTCCAGCGCTGATAAAGTGCTTGGCTTTCTGTAACCACTCGTGCACCACGTATTGTGCATCTTCTGATCGAAACGTTTTGAAACTACTCCACTGATACACTTGCTGGACTGACAGGCATGCACCACCATACTGAACATTCATTCGCCGCTGATACTGATGAGGGGAAAAAAATAATTCGAATAACAGAAGGCTAAACCTCTTTGGTGTGTGTCAAACTTGAGGTGGCCATCTTTAAACTGTCCTTATGACCGTGTTCGTCTGCACTGTGATGTCACGTGGTTAATGCTCTTGACGTCCTTGACTTCGGGGCGTAAATTACAAGTACCTCTGATGTCGGAGTGGGTTCGCCTGATGGCGAGGGTCACTGTTAAGAGTTAAAGCTAATCCACACGCAAAATTCAGTCCAGCATTATTAGAAGTAGTGTGTCTGGACTTCGCTTGAGTTCAAAGCGAGCGGGCGCAAACACAACACACACACACACACACACACACACACACACACACACCGTTCAGTTGGACTTACATGTTGACGTAAGTCTATAAAGCAATGGCAAACTACTCAACGCAAAGTTGACTAGTAAATCACCAATAAAAGCCAATACAGGTTGGGGTTGAGTGCAACGTCCTGTAAAAGGGCATGCGATATTTATTATTATGTTACAGTACACCCTCTCCCCGACTCCAAATATCCACTTCTATATCTATCTCTCCACCGTATGTCTTCAGTTCTCCAACCCCCTCTCTAGCTTCCACTTAACATCAGGAATCTCAATACGGGTGCCCCGAGCATTCTCACCCTCTCTACCTCTGGGAAAACGTGCACGGTACATCTGTATGCAGATTGGCGAGGCAGAACGGTGGGCTTCCCCTCAGCCCGACTAAGAAACTGGAAAAGATGAAAGCGGCCGACTGCCAGATTAAAAAGAAACTCTTCGTATTAATCTCCCTTGTATCCACGATACACATCTTCACGGGCTGGGAGATCTGCGAAGCAAATGTGACACGCAGGAGGTGTGGGTCCGGGACCGTTCTTAGCTTATAATTAATGAAACCAACGCAAGACGGTTCATTATCAAGTGTCTTGCCGACTGTCGCGGGTGATCATGCTTTTTCACATTGTGCTATCTTCAACGGCATGTTCACATTCGTGTGCTGACTCCCTTCCGTGCCATGACATAAGACTCAATAATTTTCTCTCGCTGTTTTCCTGTCTTTATGTCCATAAATCTTTCCGGTTGTCCAACATATTTGGGTTTTGGTTTTCTCATAATGTGGTCACACACAAAATGAAGACTGCCTCTCTCTCTGATGTTAGTCATAAGTTTTATCTTTGCAGCAAGCCTCATTTTGACTGTCGACGGAATTTTCAGCATTTTACAAGATTTTTCATTCAACTTTTCCATTCAACATTATTATGTTTATTTACTTCTTCTTCTTCGTTCAACTTCAGACGTCAAAATAAATAAATGCAAAGAAAGTAGTAGTCAACTTAAGCTTGTTGATATCCCCCATAGTTTGTCTTCAATTAAAGCCTGTGTAAGCTAGAATAATTTTCTGTTCTGCATTTGTTGGATACTCCATCATCAAAAGTGTAGCTGTTATTTTACCAGTTCCACAGGTATTTTCATCAGTATCTCCTTGTAATATAAATATCTGGTGTCCTTAGTTTCCTATGAATGGACTTCTTTGGTACCACATCTTGGAGGGAAATGAGCTAGACGTGGTCTGGATGACGTCATAATTTATATGGCCTTTAGTTTAAATCAAATGCGAGCTAAATGATTGGTCGAGTACCCGGCCAAGACAGTACCGCTTAAATTAGCAAGACTATAGTAGACACTTGTAGTCTGGAACGTTCGAGAGACAAGTCGCTTCCCACCTGGGAAGGCAGTTACCCCCCCCCCCCCCCCAATAATAATAATAATAATAATTCACTCTCTGGAGCCTAGGTATGTTTGTAAACGTATTATTATTATGAATGTGTAACCATTTCTTTTGGTAAAGTGCATGTATCATTGTGTTTCAATATGAATTGTGAAAACTGTTAGATCAACAATTCATGTGAAAAGATGGCCTGAGTGATTGCTTTCTACTGAGCGGACATCTTTGTCTCACTGTCGATTTTCCTATGCATACAGTTTCAATCCCTATCACTGCATATCAATCTGAAAATGTGCTGTAGAGTCTTCACTCTAAGTGCATTTCATGACTCATTTTTCTATGATGATGATAATGATGATGATTAAGAAGCCCTTGTGTACGTCTGTACACCAAGAAGAGAATGTTGACTGATATGGTCGTTGGCCTCTGGCCTAATGCTGTTTGCAACTATGGAAAGGAGATGGAGAATTCTGGACAAAAAGCCTATGTCTCGGAGATCCTTGTCATGTTATGACAGGTACAATATCAAGATGTTTGCAGAGTTAGGATGTCTTTAATCATCAGAAAGTCAAGTAGCAATTTCAGAAAAGAATACTGAGTGAGGAGATACCCTACTCACTTTTGGAGTTAGACTAAACTCCACCATCAGAGAAGAGGGATGGGAAAATAGAAATACCCTCTGTTCTTATTCCCCTTTGTTTCTGTGATTAATGTTGTGGTAAGGATTACCACGACATGAGTTTGTATTAATGGTTGGAATTGTGTTCTTTTGTCATTCCCAGCTCTAGAGAGGCAGGTGATGGTTAGGACGTTACTACCGAACAGGAACCTGTGTAAACAGCCTGTTTCTGGGTAGTAGTAAAGGAATGAATTACCTTATCCATACAGTCTGGACCTATAAAACAAGGTTGACTGCTGCACTTATTAGCTGCCTTTGTCAGCGAAAGACAGGTTCGAGGCTGATTAGCCAAAAGCTATTGACACATTCCGACTTCTGTCGGGATACTCCAGGACGGCGTTCCTTATCAAAATGTCTACCAAGACAAACGGATATATATATAGTACACAGATACCAGGGTATTTATCCGCCTTTTCCATCTGGGTGGTACTGCCTGACGCACCATCAATTAGCAAGGTTAAAGAAACTGCAGGATAATCCAAGTTTGAACAATACTAACAGCAGTGAGACACCCCAACAGTCTGTTGGATGCCCAGTTTCATATTCAACAATGAATAACCCTTCGACACAAATCATGTGCAGGCACGTTCAACACCAGGCCCTAGATATGAACACCATCGGGAAGACACTACGAAGGAAGAGGAGTCAATGTTTATCAACAAGTGTGGGATGGCCTTATCGACCCCGAGACTGGGTATATGTAAAAGCCTTGTGGAAAAGAGCTGAGATTCAGATTTTAATTTTTTTTTTAAAGAAATGCTGGAAGGTCGTCATCTTTTTCATTGTATTCGATGATGTAGGGAAATACCTTCTGCCCAGTCTGAGGAACTCCTAAAAATTTGACTGACCAACGCCTCAGTTTCACTAGGACACAGAGCTCATTAGCACAAGAGTGTTCTTGATTCGGCCCCTGGATAATAGGGATTATGATGTGTTCTAAAGCCAAATTAGCAATGGATAATAGATGGGTGGACACAACTGAGTGCAGTCATTCAGTCCCTGGATAATGGGGATATAATCAGCCTGGCTTTGGAGAGGAATACATATCGGCATAACAAGAGGAAAAGAAAGAATAGGACTGGTTAATTAGTCTAGTTATTGTGTTTTGAATTTGGAGTGTTGTTTTGGTTTTGAGTGCACTGAATTTGGGGACATGGGGTTATCACATTTGTATGTTCATGATATTTCATATCATTCCGTGGAGTATCCAAAACTCAATACTGTTAATACAGGTTTATATGTACTCTGGATCTTGATTTGATTCCTGGTGAACGGTTTGTTTTAACATGCTGTATACGTCAATTGCTTGTTGAAGTTTGGTCAACAGTGGTTGTTCTATATGTTGTAAACAATCAATGTTCTCTGACGCTATGTAAAATTCAAACAGTGATCGAGTGGGAGGGGATATATACACATAGATACCATTGTCAAAAGGGGTGAATTGTTTTTCCCCTTGTATCTGTGGTAAATTTCCCTGACCACCTCGCCTTATAAAAGTGAGTGAAATGTAAATTCATCCCATCCGGGATCCCCTAGACAAACTTAGCAAATATTCTCATATGTTAAATCCTACATCCCACACTCCTATCTTTAGTTTATTTAACACGCTGCATTATTTGATCCGCCAACAGATCCCGTGACTACATTTTGAATTGCATACATCTTCTAGCAAAATTAGGAATAGCTATCGTCAGAAGCAATGGAGACTTGTCGAGGGCTGATAATTGACGGGACGGGCGGTAAACGGTAGCAGATGTTATCAAATGTGCACTTCAAAGGATTCGGGACAGGGAACCCCTGGTTCCCATTTTGTTTATGGAGGAAATCGAATCTTAATCTGCACATCTGTCACTGCATGGGAAATATGTTTGATAGCAGTATCGTCAAGGTCTGAACACCGTTGTATGTACATACCTATGTAGTATTTACTGGTGACTTGTGTGTCAAACTACAGCGATTGGCATTAGATTGAACTAGATAGTAGAGAGAGATATGGGGAGAGAGAACCAACGAACAAACGAACGAATAAACTTTATTTTCAAAGGTTAAGAATTGGGCACACAGGCCCGTCTGTAACTCTGCCCTTCCGAGAGAGGAGGGGGGGGGGGCGGGAGAATCACACTGAATTAGGGTTAAAATGGAGAAAGATCACATTATAGACTGAAAACTGAGACAGAGAGAGAGAGAGAGAGAGCGAACGAACAGACTTTATTTGAGAGAGAGAGAGAGAGATTTCACACTACACTAGATTGTGAAAATGTAGAATGAGGGAGTTACACTACCCTATCCACACACACACACACACACACACACACACACACACACAATGTGTCATCTACTGCCTATAGTGTCTTGCAGAGTAGAGCAGGAAAGAAATAGGGGGGGGGGGGGTCTTGAGCCAGAGGAATGAGGGCCGCCTGGCTAGTGCAGTCGCCGGGAACTGTGCAGGTTAGGATTTTCTTTTTTGCCGACAGAAAAAAATCCACACCGTACCAATGATTCGAACCCGGGTCTTTCGAAGGAGGACACGGTGTTCTTAGCCACTCGGCCAGCCGCTCCTCCACACTACACTAGACAGTGTTAAAATTGAGAAAGAGAGAGAGAGATAACTAACCAACACAGTGTCAAAATAGAGAGAGAGAGATCACACTAAACACACAGAGAGAGGAGAGAGAGAACTAACCAACACAGTGTCAAAATAGAGAGAGATCACACTAAACACAGAGAGAGAGAGAGATAACTAACCAACACAGTGTCAAAACAGAGAGAGAGATCACACTAAACAGAGAGAGAGAGAGAGAGAGAGATAACTAACCAAGACAGTGTCAAAATAGAGAGAGAGATCACACTGAACACACAGAGAGAGAGAGAGAGATAACTAACCAAGACAGTGTCAAAATAGAGAGAGAGATCACACTGAACACAGAGAGAGAGAGAGAGATAACTAACCAAGGCAGTGTCAAAATAGAGAGAGAGATCACACTAAACACACACACACACACCCACAGAGATCGCACTAAACAGAGAGAAAGAGAGAGATTGAGATATATATATATATATATATATATATATATATATATATATATATATATATATATATATATATCACACTAAACAGAGAAATAGAGAGAGAGAGAGAGCACACTAAACAGAGTTAAGAGACTCGTGGCATGACAAATGAGCATAAAGAGTGGCACAGGCGATCACAACCATTCCTTCCCCGTAGTGTTCAACCTCTGGGTCTTGTCTACCGGACCAGCACTTGCCCTGCTTGTCTCCCACTGTCTCCCACGCCCTCAAACTTCGCAGCTGTCACCTTGTCTAACAAGAGTACCAGGAAGTGTCGTGGGAAGTAAAAGAGACCGTTTTGATACCGACCGCATCACCCATTGTATGACGATTGCTTTATAACAAATGTGCGGCTAGCACCATATACCAAACTCATCATCATCATGTGCCGGTAAGCGTGGGCGGCCATGGTTTGCTATCTCACTCGATCACCAGAGTCGTGGATCAGCTCAGTGTTCTTGTCTCGACCATGCCACGCGGCCAAGCCAACCAGGTATTTACTTCTCTGTCCTCTTCTTGCTCTCTTTCCCCTCGATCTTGCCAGTTGTCACCAAGTTCTCCAATTTATTTCTTATAACGTGACCAAACAATTGGGACTGTGTTACGTCTATTTTCTCTAAATAGTTTTACGGTTTTCATTTGTTTCTTCTATGTCGTGGCCATTGGTTTTTCTGTCTACCCATGGTATTCTTTGCATTTTCCTCAGAAACCACATTTCCACAGCCATGAGATGTTTTTCAGCTTGTTTGCTCATTGTATACCAAAATGCGTGTAACGAGTCCTCTTTTTACTGTACCAATCCTTGGTGTTGTGGAAGCACTCATCTCAGTATAAACTTAACGGCCATGGCATTTCAGACTGGCTGTATTGTACGACCAGATTACTGAAGTAGAGAGAGAGAAAGAGAGAGAGAGAGCGCGTGTGAGTGTGTGTGTGTGTTTTTTTGGCAGGGAACGGACCCGTTTTTCCCCCCTCCCCTTATTGGATTTCTTCTCAGTTCCCCAGTTAATTAAGTAACCTTGATTGTTTGTTTGTTATTTTCCCTGCTGGTTGATAAACTTCCGCCGAACTGCTCTCCTGTATCCGGGAGTCTTTTTGCTTTTGTCGAGCCTCCTAGAGATAGTTTGTTTTATTCGGATAGCAGCTTAGTGAGTACGTCAACATTTTTGTTTCAGTTCTGCATGTTCTTTACAGGCCGTCGCAATCAACTCCCTTCCCCAGGTTGATTTTCTATATAAAAATGTCCTTCTTGTGTGTTGGGTATAAAACAGTGCATGTCATGTGGGGTATAAAACATAGTGCATGTTCTTGTATGTGGGGTATAATGCATAGTGCATGTTCTTGTGTGTGTGGGGTATAAAACATAGTGCATGTTCTTCTTGTGTGTGGGGTATAAAACATAGTGCATGTCCTTGTGTGGGGTATAAAACATAGTGCATGTTCTTCTTGTGTGTGGGGTATAAAACATAGTGCATGTCCTTGTATGTGGGGTATAAAACATAGTGCATGTCCTTGTGTGGGGTATAAAACATAGTGCATGTTCTTCTTGTGTGTGGGGTATAAAACATAGTGCATGTCCTTGTATGTGGGGTATAAAACATAGTGCATGTTCTTCTTGTGTGTGGGGTATAAAACATAGTGCATGTCCTTGTATGTGGGGTATAAAACATAGTGCATGTTCTTCTTGTGTGTGGGGTATAAAACATAGTGCATGTCCTTGTATGTGGGGTATAAAACATAGTGCATGTTCTTCTTGTGTGTGGGGTATAAAACATAGTGCATGTCCTTTGCAGGACGTTGTGATTAAACCCAGGTTACTCTTTCCGGATAATTTTACGTTCAGCTGTTTGCTATTGTGCGGTTTGCACATGGCAAATATAGCCTTTTGCAACGAGAGAAATAGTGTTGAAGTGCTATTTTGTATGTATGTGAAGCGTGGATAATAGCAGACAAGCTGAAAAACATCTAGTGGCTGTGAAAATGTGGTTTCTGAGGAAAATGCAAAGAATATCATGGACAGAAAGAAAGATCAAGACAAGTCGTACAAGAAACAAATGAAAACCGTAAGCTGTTTACAGAAATTAGACGCAAATTTTTGAATACGTTTTGAGAACAAATCTTGGTGAAAACTGGCAAAATTGAGGGGGAAAGAACTATGGAAATGCAGAGAAGTAGATATCTGAATTTCTTGGCCACATGGCATGTTCGAGACAAAAACACAGAGCTGATGGATGACTCTGGTGATCGCGTGAGATGGTGATACATGATCGCTCACACTCATCGTCATGGCACATGATGATGATGACTATATTTGACTACTTCACTAAACTCAGTTTGTCTGCTCTTTCCGCATGGTTACCGCCAGGTAATCGTCTTTGTTTCACTCACTACCTTGCAAGCAGACTGCAATCTGTTGAAAAAATGCCTGCGTGACTCGTTCTTCATTAGTAAAATGGTTTGCTATTTGTGGCCATTCATGCGTTCACAGTTATCAACGGCCTCATCCCTTCCGTTGCTGACGATTCAGTTATAGATTTAAGCTTCCATTTTTATGCCTGCCTGCTTTATTTATACATGGTATAATATATCATGGATGGTCTATGATTATTTCGGATACTTAATAATACTGAGTGTATGGGATCGACATTGAGGACATAAATAACTAACGCCGTACGACATATTTATTAAACAACTAAATCCGAAGGTTCGCAGATGTTGCCACTGGCGGATGCGAACAGAAGTAAAGGAAAGGAAAGGACCCCTTTATACAACGTAAAACGCATTGGGTATATGGTGCTGGAGCCATGTTTTTATGGTAACTTTGTGGCAGTGACGTACTGGGGCTACAAGTCGGCGGGAGACACCGATCCAGAAAGGACTTGAACCATTTTAAATTAGTTGTCTAATGTTTGGAGGAGTGGCTGACCGACTGGCTAGAATGTCGGGCTACCTTCGGGAGACGAGGTTCAAACTCTCGGTAAGGTGTGGATTTTTTTTTATCTGACGGGGGAAAAAAGGAAACTCTAACCTGCACAGTTCGAGGCGACTGCTCTAGCCAGGCTCATCAGGCTCAAGATTTCCCCCCCCCCCCACACACACACACACACATACACACCCTGTCCTACACCACAAGATACTATAGGCAGTAGATGACAACCTGAATGTTTAAAGGGACCACTTTTGAACATTGATGAACTGTCAGAAGTACACCACAAGACATCGATGGTGGAGTAACAATTACATTGTGGTGGTGTGATGTCTACAAGGAGTAAATACCATGATGTCTGCTAATTTGAATAGCTAAAGGTACCATGCGGAAAGGGTCTTATGAAGAATATGCTGCTACATTCGCTCGGGATGAGTATACGATCCGAACATCAGTGAAACCCAAGAGTAACCAAAACCAGTTAACCAGTGCTCGAGAGTATTCTCTTCCATAGTAGACATTGGAGCTAAGTTAGTTCCTGAAACATCACAAAACAGAACCAGTGAATCTTAACTCCCGAACTTCTAACTTGGTATATAAGCTGATTCTGTACATGTGCACGTTGTAAAAATCGCATAGACAGTCAGCAGTTGCAGGTTATAAATCAATTGCAGCATCCTGTTTCAGATTAACAATATATTTCCTATGCATAATAATTTAAGAATGAGTTATGTTATCATTATATAACCTCATTGAATGATTACGTAAATATTGCTTTAAAATAATGATAAAGGGGTCAGCTGTGGGGAAAATATGGTGTAATTCACTCAGCCCCATACGACTACCAACCGAGTGAGTAATACCCTATTTGGAAGCCCGTTTCTTGGTCTCGGGATCAGGGGTCTTAGGATGAACTATTTATTACACGAGACAATCACCCCATGTCCCTTTTTGATGAGATTTACTAGGCAATCGTATGCGCAGTAGAACCCTTTCTGAACCCGAGATCAACGTTGAAATCCAACTGATCGGTGTAGGAAATGAACCCTCTGCCTAGATGTAAGCGAACCGGAAGTATAAACGCTAGCTCACTAAACCCCGCGCCCAGAAAGACCTCTTTGTGTAATATATATCTGTGTGCGTGTGCGTACTCTCTCTGTCTCTCTCTCGACCCCCCCCCCCCCCCCCCCCCCCATTGCATTCAGTCGTAGCGTAAGTTGTTTTAAATTGCGGAGCCTGTTTATTTTTTCCAGTAGCAGTGGGAAGAAAATGGCACCACACGCGCTCCCATGTAATTTTAGCCTGCTGTCGCGGCGACGCGCCTTTGATCTTTAGTTCACCTTTGTTCAACGCCTCACATGTCTGCTTTGATGTCACTCCACTGGCGGCCTCGGCAAACCCTCCCGCCCCACAATGCGTGCAAGCGTCGATTCGCCTGGGATATAAATATTGCAGTGGGCGATCCCGATTAGTGAATTCGAATCTGTCGTGTCTAATCTGTAATATTTGCAGCGAGCGGATATCAATGGCCGGGAGGGGGCGATCATGAATGTCACAGATATATATGTATTTGGGCGTTTGTTGTGGCAGTAATGGTGGTTGTATGTTGAATAAACAGCTGCCCAACGATTTCTCGACGTGGCTGAAAGCATAAGAGCTCTCGCTGTTACACTTCCTGCGCGCTGAAGGCGAGGTAGAATATGTGTTGCATATTCTTTTGCAGGATGTTGCGTCGCTATCAACCCCAGGTTGATATTCTAGACCAGTGGTTCTCAACCTTTTTTGGCCCAAGCATCCCTTCACCATATGTTCAGAATGGCATTCCCCTCTGTTAGTATTTCCCCACTACAACCCCTCCCCACACCCACCCCTATAAAGTATACATACAAATGGAAGCTAAATTTAATAACACATAATATGAACTAGTCTAAACGTCTACATAAAACATGATTTGCGGGTCTACTTATGTTATAAAACTAATTTCATAAAGGCGAGAAGTACAGAACTGTAAAGTATGGAGGGAAAAACAATATCAAGTAATCGGTTCTTGTATTAGCGCGATCTTGAAATAATCTTAATTACCCCCCCCCCCCCCCACCTGTAAACCCTAAAATTCCTCCGGAGGGGGGAGAGGTGGGCAGTTTGCAACTGCTTTTTTAATTAGAAGTCAACGTCCATTTTAATGCCGATGTAGGGGTTGAACCGCCTACCTCGAAATCAGCGCACTGGAAGTTTAAGAATAAGCGCTATAATCGACGTCTAATAGCAAACAGATCATCATCATGTGCCATGTCGGGGAGTGGGGGTTGTCGAACTGGTCATATCGCCTGCCCCGTGCTCTGAAAGTCTCCAGACTCCGTATTTCGTTTCACGAGTGCAGTTTTCTTGGAGACTCCTGGGGAGTCGCCGCTAGAGCTACGGATTTCGTGCTCTGTGCAACGGTTTCGCCAGGCCGCACTGCGGAAAGAAGTGGATACTCTTTACCAGTGGTTCTTAATCTTTTTTGGCCCATGCACCCTTTCATTATATGTTCAGAATGTCATCCCCCCTTTCCAAAATGTCACCCCCCACCCTTTTTACATACACTCCCACACACTCACACACACACACACACATATATATATATATATATATATATATATATATATATATATATATATATATACCCACGCACACACATATACACACCCACACGCTCACACATAATTGAAGAAAAGGGGACGATCGCGTTGTGTGTCGTACTGAAGCCAGTTTGAGTGCCAATGTGATCTTAATTGCCCTCCCTCCCCCTTTGAAGACCCTGAAATTCCCACCGGTTGAGAACCACTGCTCTAGACTAACCACGTACCTCATTAAACACTGGTTGCTTGGATGTACTGACTACATCAGGACACAGCAACTGAAATCAACAGGCGGTGGGGGAACCAAGGAAGCAGCTTAGGGTTTCCGCCTAAACAAGACCCAGTATCTTGGGATTACCCCCCCCCCCCCGACACGACCCAGCAGTGGCTTGGGATCCCCCCTCCCCCAGCAGTAGCTGAGATTTCCCTCTAGACACGACCCAGTAGCTTGGGATCTCTACCCCCCCCCCCCCCCTACACGACCCAGCAGTAGTTGGAATTCCCCCTAGACGCGACCCAGCAGTAATTGGAATTCCCCCTAGACACGATCCAGTATCTTGGGATTCCCACTCCCTTCCCAGATACGACCCAGCAGTAGCTTGGAATCCCCCCTCCTCCCCCAGACATGACCCAGCAGTAGCTTGGGATTCCTCCCCCGACACGACCCAGTAGCTTGGGATTCCTCCTAGACACGACCTAGAGAGCTTCGGATTCCCCTGTAGACACGACCCAGTAGCTTGGGATTCCCCTCTAGACACGACCCAGTAGCTTGGGATTCCCTCCTAGACGCGACCCAGCAGTGGTTGGAATTCCCCCTAGACACGATCCAGTATCTTGGGATTCCCACTCCCTTCCCAAACACGACCCATCAGTAGCTTGGGATTCTTCCCCCGACACGACCCACTAGGATGAGCCCCTCCCCCCCCCCCACTCCCCTCAACGCGCTCCTTCGCACGAAGTCATTGGAACAATGTGGGGTGTCAGGTTTGGTGAGCGCCGCCCAACATTCGGAGCTAACAACAGGTAGCACCGTGCCTTCTGTCATAGGGTAGCTCAGTCATATCGGCTCTATCTGTAAAACAAATGCTGTAGAACAATTAAATGAATATGACACAGAGCACAGCACAAATAAATGCCTACTATAGAGACAAACTAATTCCACACGCAGGAAATCATGAAGCATTGTCAATGGTCAAACACCACAAGAGTGCTTGGTTTGAACATGTGGGCATTCGACATACATCACGAGACCCCCTCAAAGGTAATCGTTCGGGGAACAGTTAATGACAAACGGAGAGGAGGAATGCAAGAGCAAATTCTGTACTAATCACATTTCACAAGTGAACACTGTTGTGAAACACTGAGCAGGATGTAGTATGTCCACACTTGCAGAGGGTAGAGAGAGTGGAGGATGACGCTTGTCTGATACTTTCTTCCATGTTGACACCTACGACGAGTGGCGGATGTCTTCTGAAAAATATCGGTTACGATACGGGCGGTCATTGCATGTTGTAAGGGGGTCTAATTCATTAGGGGCCCACAAAGCTCACTTACCATTGGGCAAGCCGACACACTGGCCACTACGTAACAAACGACTCACATCCGGTGCTACAGGACGAGATGATGATGATGTTACATAAAGAACGTGCACTTACAAACAAAAAGGAGGGGGGGGGGGCGCAGGTAAATCTGATTACCTATCAATATCATAAAGAATTACACAAGAAAGATATACAAATAACAAAAAGACAAGGCATATTAAATTAAAGAAAGGCAATTCATAAGCATACAACTGTTAACATTGTGGCAGACAAAGGAAAAAACCTGCTGTGATGTGCAGATTAGACTGCCACCGTAAGTGTCTCAAGTTTATTTCTCCGTTAGGTCATTCAACTTTGATCGGGAACATGGCTACAATTGTGAGTGCATGTGTGTGTCACAAGAAAACACTCCGGTAAAAGACCGCTACACCCCAGGGTAGAAAAAGACGAGATAAAATGAATGAAATAGTATTATTAGCAATCCTACTTGAGAAACTACTGACAATAATTGTTCCGATCACATTTGAAGTCGGAGTGGGTTCACCTGATGGCGAGGGGCACTGGTAATTAATAAATAATAGTATTTATTAGGCAAAGTTAATCAACGTGCAAACAAACAGCAGTGCACTTGAAGTAGTACGAGTAGTATGCGCATGGACTACGCTTAAGTTCAAAGGCAGCGAGCGCCAAACAAACAAACAATATTCCGATTACTTACCGCTGCGATTAGTCACTTTTGACGAGCATATCACAGGTCCACGGGAGAAAAAAAAGCAAATATGAATCACTCGTTTGATACTTTATGTGTTTTACACTGAAAATGTATAGTCCATGCTCAAGTCACACGAAACGGGTAATCCCAAAGACGAGATATTCCGGCAACGTTTATATGCAGTATGGAGGCGCTAAGATGGAATCTTGTTCAAACGGAATATCTGAAGCAGCCAGCTAGTATATCTCCTTGAAGCGATCAAAGAAACTATTAAACTGCTAACGTTATATCATTTATATGCAACTGTCGAATAACCTCTCTTAAGAACTCAGGATACATCCCGGAAATCACACTTAAATAGTATTAAGTTACTTTTCCGATACCCGATACCACACTTAGTATTAAGTTAATACACTCTTTAGAAGCTAGAACTTTCACACATAACAGTAACACGGCTGCAAGTTTCCTCCTTTAACTAAACTTCCTATTCACCGGATTGAAAACAGTACCAGCCCGGGCCTGAAGCCTATGCTCAACTGCACCAAAACAACCTAAACTTTAAAACACCGCTTGATGTGTTCACCAGAATGCTCAGGCCTGTGAAAAGAAACATACAACCCTTGTCCTCGCTTCCCCCAGGCCCCTACCTTCAGCGATCCCCATTCCCTCGAGTTAGCTCCCCATTACTGCTGATGTACAATCGGCGGTGTAGTTTTTATTCTGCGTTATTGCAGCTTCAAAGGCGAAGATAAAACGCCAGCTCTCGGCGAGACTACAAAGGCACACTAGACTTCAAAGGACTGACGCCGAAGGTAGAGAGCGCAGGGGATGGGAGTTGTGTGGCGGGAGCGATTACATTATCCTGTTAAGTGTTATATTTTTTAAACATTTTTTTTTGTTACCTCGGCGGTTCGAATGGTGTGTTAATTTGTGCTCTATTTTTCTCTACTGCTAAGTACTTGAGACTACTTCTGCAGATATGGTGTTTGTTTTAACGTGTTCTTTTCGCAGTTCTTGTTTAAATAACTACCCGGGGATTTTGAAAGTGGACAAAGGAGATATTATGTCTCGGACATATGGTATCACCACCTTCACGTGCCTTGCCGGGCGACGTCGGTGATCCTGTTGCTCTAGATCAGTGGTTCTCAACCGGTGGGGAATTCCACCCTCCCCCCCCCCGGGGGGGGGGGGGGGATTTTAGGATTTCCATGAGGAAATTAAGATTATTTCAAGATCGCGTTAATACAAGAATCGATTACTTGATATTGTTTTTCCTTTCATACTGTACGGTTCTGTACGTCTCACCCTTTTTAAAATTCAATTTCAAAATTAAAACAAACTTTAAGTATATTACTTGTGCCTGTTAGACCTTCCCTTTATCCTCTCCTTTAGGTACATCTAGCCTGTTATGTCACTGCTTTGAGATGCACTGCTATAAAACTCTTCTCACTCATCATCTCATCTCATCTCATCTCATTTCATCTCATCTCATCTTGTTCCTCTCGTACCTTGCGGTGTCGAGGTGAAGCATAAACAGCGGGAGATTGCCCGCTTATGGGCTTCATGTATCGAGATTCCTATGGACTCTGTTATTCCCTTTGGTGGAGTATTGATACATGACAAGGCAGACATAAATGCGGTCTTGTGCGAGCACGTGTACACCTCGGAGGAGCAAATGGATTACCATGGTCTGGCAAGAATGAAACAGCGAGGAGTGACGAGTGGATCTGGCCAACGCTCAACGCTCAGAGGAAAGGCGAGACGGACATATAATCAGATTGCTACTGGTACTATTGGTGTTGGAACTCTTCGCTGGCTGCTGAGGATGGGGACGGAGCGCTTATGGGAATACCCCGAATGCTGTGATGTCGATTCCTAAATCAATCAATCAATCAATCAATTCCCTTTGTCCATCGTTTACGCTGTCGGCCTCTTCTTCTGCTTCCATTTGGACTGTACATCATTGCTTGTTGTGGTACACTGTTAGTTGGTAATCTAGTCATATGGCCAAATCATTTAACTTGCTGTTTTCTGATGACATCTAGCGCTGTAACTCCAACTTTAGTCCTAATGTCTTCATTTCTGATGTTCTCTCTTCTTGATATATTGAGTAGTCTTCTCAGGAATCTCATTTATGTTATTATAATTTTTCATTTCTCTTTTTCTGTCATTGTCCTGGTTTGGCATTAGTAGCATAGAGTTGGTAGGGAGATTGTGTTGTAGAGTGCTATTCTAGTATCTACTGACACGTGTTTGGTCTTAAGTATTGGTGCTATTTGTCCAAAGAGTTAGTTTGCTTTTTGCATATATTTTCAGTCTCACTTCTGATATGCCATTTGATGATTTTATTCTTCCTCAGTACTTGAAGTGCTTTATGTGTTTCAGTGGGTGTTTTTTTGTTCTTTGATTATAGTTATTGTCTTTGTTTTACTGATGCTAATAGGCCAAAGAGGTTCTGGCTCACCGGGGGGGGGGGGGGGGGGCTCCTCTTGGTCAGATGGTCCGGTCCTAAACCTGCGACTGACCTAGCAAGCTGGCAGGGATTTTTTCCTATAGCCCAAAGAAGAAAAAAGAAGCATATTCAAACTGACTCTTCTCACTCAACTATTAAATAATGGATTTGACTAGTGATAGCACGACACCAACTATTCTTTCTGGGGAAAACGTGCAACATGTTTTGCTATAAGTTATCGTCAATATTTAGCATGTCCTTTGCAGCACATCGCCAGCATTATGGCCGTCTGAAAAGTGCCTCGATCCTTCCCCAGTTCTCCTGCATTACAGACCTCCATGTCCACTGTGTCTTGCAATGTTTAGTGTCCAGCTTTGTACCCTTCCTCTTCTTCCAGGCACTATACTTCCCATAATTGTTCCTTGCGACCTTTAATGTGGCCAAAGTATAAGGTGTATTTGTAATGACAGTGGGGTTTTTGAAAATATTGCCGTTCCAAGTTTTGTATTCACCTTCTGTGGAGTTTATGTAACATAAAAGGTAAATACAAAACTTGGACCGGCAATATTTAAAAAAAACCCACAGTCATTACAAATACACCCTGTATTTCAGTATTTGAGATATGATGCTGAGTATGAGCCGGATTCTTCAATATTCAGATCTTACAGACTGACATCATGTGTCCACACATTCTAAAATGTGTTCTGTAACATTTTAGTTCAAAAGCCTCAGTCTAATTGCATAGCTTAGTTTAGTCATTGGATCAACATCACGGCACACGAGTTTAACCCATAAGTGCTCCGTTTTCCTCCAAACTCAAACCTGAGTCTGGAGAAACTCAGCTCAATGCACGAACTCCGTAGCATCGGCGACGATCCTGAAATACTTTGGGTCGATTTTTAACTCGAAATTTTGCCCGGGCAGCGCCGTTAGGCTACTCTTTTCGATTTCCAATTGCCAAGGGATCTTTTTACGTGCGCAACAATACACACGGGCGTCCGATCTCACTACCCAGAGACCAGGGGAAATTTTATTACTGGAAGTCCACGTGGATTTTTTAAATAAATCCCGGTCCTGTCACAAAATAAAACCTTGCGTTTAACCAGTGATTATTATAGAGGCTTTCTGATTAAACGGACTATCTGCCAGCGACAACTATTTTAACTAACAGTAAAAAACAAATTGGATGTCAAAATCCCCAGGACGGTCAAAAGTTGCAGCTGCACGTGTTTACATGGTGTCGACAAAATGGGAACATTTGGAAGTGAGTGAGATGAATCTATACACCACTTTGACAGTTCATAAACAGGTCGGATTTAAGCGGAAGTACTCAGCTCGGGAGAAAACAGTCCCTTCTGTCATTTAGAGTTTCCGGACATCACGCGGATTGGCAGCTTGTTATTGAAAACTGTTGTTGGAATTACAGTAACTCGCTAGCTTGTTTTGGGAGTCAAGAACAAGTGATGACAACTCTGACATTGATGGAGCCATGGAAGATAGATTCTTGACAATGGATGATATGCCCAAATAACACCTGTGTGGACATATAGAATACGTCACGTGACCAATTTTAGGCGGTTGCCAAAAACCAGATTTTGGGACAATTAGTGTTGACCAAAACCGTGGATTAGGATGGACGTGTTTGTGGGAGAGCTCTACAGTGTTAGATTAATTTAAAATTAACTAGCATGTGTCGTTATGACAAAGTGTAGCAGCCATCCCGGAATGAGGCGTTTTTGCATAAGGTAGTCAATATAGTCTATTTAGGCCTAATTAATATAGGCAGTAGTCTTGTTAAAACAAGAGTATGATGATTAGCACTGTTAGTTGATAACTAGTTAGAGTAGTGAAGTGATAATTGGCTCTGCTAGGATGAATAGGATAGAGGGGTGATAATTGGAGAGATTTAAGATGGGGAAAATGTCCAATTGGGGGGGGGGGGGATCTTTCAATGGTTTGCCCACTGAAGTTGTGCACTCTGTTTATGAGTCTTTCCTTGTCATCGCCTGATTCGGACGTAGGTGAGGAGCTAATATGCTCTATGACAGAGTTTAGTTAGCTGTAAAATAACTGAGCAAGGCAATAGGCTTACACTCAGCCGGTAGGATCAGTGACTAGTACTATCACAGGATGTGTTGTTTCTCTCAAAGGTTCCATACCAGTTACGAGGAAGTTCAACACTGGGTTTGATGAAGTGCAACGTCAATTAGACATAACACCAGTTGGACACTCAAATGTTTCTTACTAAAAAGGAATAACGTCCGAGAAGAAAGATGGTATTATGTTTACGCTGGACTCATAATCAGGAGGGTTCACCATAACATGACTCAGAAGAGCCAACCAATATGACGATTCCTGCGTGTTAAGGTTCACCTAGGATGGGTGATGATTGCTGATGCATCACACAGCATAAGAACATTAGTACCTAAACAAGAACATTAAAATATAATAGTCACATGGTGTGATATATTCTAGTGAAATAGTTCAAAAGACATGATACCTGAACCTAGATAGACACTAGTTAGGTTCAAGTATATTAACAATAACAGTGATACCTAAATACTCACTACAAAGAATTTGTGCATTCTTTAAGAACGATAGGAAATTATGTGCATTGGGCAACCGGTCCATGATCAGCTGTAATTTACAAACAGTATCTATTTCGGATGATCAGGAAGATGGATTACCAGGTAGCTACAGATGACAGTCGGTGTCCGGCAGGAGAGATACAGTACCGGGTGAGATGGACTTGTGCTGACTTAACGTGCTGTGGTGTGTCCTTGCAAGGATGAACTGACTATGCTATTATCTGAGAGTCCGATCCTATACACATTATAGAACACATCACACATTTTCTTCGCATACACGTCTCACGTACATTACACTTTTCTTTTAATAAATTAATCTGTATTAATTTTTAGAAGCAAGAGTTGTTTAATATGTTGCGTTGGGGAAGTATGAGAGGGGGCATAGTACGACAGTGAGAGAGTGATAGGAAAAGGTGTCCATGGGCTGATGGAGTGTGTTGGACGGAAGCTGGTGGATTCTCCAGGATATTGATAGGAAAGAAAAATTATAATGTGGGTGTTGACTCTCCTCACTCCAGGGACGACACTTTATAGGAAGACACGACAGGTCCTCATCGGAGCCTGAACCCGGAACCTCCAGCACTCGAGGCGGACACCATTCCTCGATACCACTCAGCCCCTAATTGTATAGAGATGGTGAAATGATCCATGACCCACGTTCATTGTAGCGCAACACAATCATACCGCGATAAATCTTGTTCTTTATTCTTGATGGCTCTATGCCCAAAGGTGTGCTCTCTGTGAGTCCGGTGGGTGCTAACCGACAACAGTATGGAAGAACGCATGGGGTGGAGCTTGAACCTATTGCCGCGTTACAGAGCGTTGCTGTTGCGCATAGTGGCTGGCAATGAGTCGTGGTACTACCACTTTAAGCCATGCAGCAAACCAGCCAGCATACAAGATAAACATCCGGGATCACCAAAAACACAAACAATTCAAGTCACAGGTTTCCTCTGATGAGGTTATGCTGGCCGCATTTTTATTTAAACCATAAAGGGGATTTTTACGGCCATTAAAGAGCCTGGCGTGAACATCAATGACGCCAGTTACAAGCACACACACACACACGCGCGCGCTAGAGGAAAATCCATCAACAGTAAGCGAACCACCATGCTTTCGTGATGTGTGTCTATTGCGCGTCAGCGTGGCTTTATAACGGGAAAAAACTCACTCCAACATCAGAGAAATTAATTGGGGCATAGTTGGAACAAGTGAAATCATACTACAATGTTGTGTATTGGCAAGCTCGAAGCTTACCTGCTTAGCAGTGGTATATTTGCAGTCATGCAGGTTGATCAATCAATCAATCAATCATGTGCCATGCCGGAAAGCGTGGGCGGTCATGATTCGCCATTTCACTCGATCACCAGAGTCGTGGATCAGCTCAGTGTTCCTGTCTCGTCCATGCCATGTGGCCAAGCCATCCAGGTATTTTCCTCTCGGTCTTCCTCTTGGTCTGTTCCCTTCGATCTTGCCAGCTGTCACTAAGTTCTCCAGTCCATTTCTTCTCACAACATGTCCAAAAAATTTTGACTGTCTACGTCTAATTTCTCTAATCAATCTACGATTTTGATTTGTCTCTTGTAGAACTTGGTCATTGGTTTTTCTATCTGTCCATGGTATTCTTTGCATTTTCCTCAGAAACCACATTTCTGCAGCCATCAGATGTTTTTCTGCTTGACTGCACATTGTCCAAGTTTCACATCCATACAAAAGAACAGGCTCTATGTATCCCCTCAACACTCTTTTTCTCGTTTCAATTGACATCATTTTGCAAGCACAGTCCCAGCTACCATGCATTGAGCTACATTTAACCCAGTGAAGTTCATGACCTCTACAGCCATATATCCACGCGAGGAACACTTATGCGCGAGATTCGGCAGCGGATCGCCTCGAGTTGGTTATTTACGGGGAATGTGAGCTGGTCGTTCAGAAAGCCATGGACTTGATATCGGTGAGGTTTTGAGACTAAGTATTTCATGAAAACGCACTAACAACTGCATTCGAAGACGTTTTGTCGTCGTTGAAACTACTAACACCTTTTTCAATTTCACTATAGTTCATGCAGTAATAAAAATGTTGCTTAAAACCACATTGCGTTACGGGTGAAGACTGGTTCTGGATGCTGTCACCGAGAGGTGATTTGTTTGAATTTCTGCACTCGCAGAGAAGCTTTGATATTTTGTTGATATTAACTGAACTAATAAATGAAACATAATTTTTGTACTTATACAGGCCTCCTTTCTTTCGCAACGTCACCAGGTATACTTTTCTCCAATCTGTTGGTATTTCTTAAGTTTCCCAGATTCTGAAAAAAATAATTTGTGCATCAATTCAGTTGTGGCGTTTATGTTAATTTTAAAGCCCTCTGTTGAGAGACCATCTGGCTTAGCAGCTTTCCTATCCTTCAGAAGTTTGATAGCTTTACCATCCTCTTCTTTATATGGTTTCTTACAGTTGATATACAACTTCACTTATTCAGGCGGAGATCTAGAGTGTCTTCTAGAGCTGTTTAATTTAGGAGTTCTCAAAGTGTTCAGTCTATCTGTTTGGTTGGCCTTTTAAGCTGGTGAACACTTTTCAATTTCTATTTTTGTTCACTCCATATGGTTAATTATATTTTTCTAATATTTTTTGTGTGGTGTAATAATTTTTTTTTTTAAATGTTTCCTTTCGCTTCCGCTTCTTCTGCCTCACTTGTTAGGTCAACTAAGTATAGTCTTTCATTTGTCTTTATGCTTTTCAATTTATATTTTTAATCAATCCATATGGTTCATTATATTTGTCTAATATTTTCTGTGTGGTGCAATAATTGTTTCCACCCGATGTTTCCTTTCGCTACCGCTTCTTCTGCCTCACGATTGCTAGGTCAACCAGTGGCGTCACTGGGGTTGGTGTCACCCAGTGCGGTAAACTCTTGGTGTCACCCCTCTAGACTTTCACCATGGTCTTCTTCCGAGTGTTCCTGTACCATATATAATCGCATATAGTAATGTTTGTAAAATAAGTCAAAAAGTTAATAAGGACATAAGAAAGAAAACAAATTGAACAATATAACTTCAATACTTCAGGTAAAACATAAATAAAGAACTTCGACAAACTCGGACAAAGTTAAATTTTTGCTATTTTGCTATGTCTGCTTTGTCAAATTTGCAATTTTTTTATTTTGGTGTCACCCCTTGATGGTGTCACCCGGTGCGGCCCGCACCCCCCGCACCCCCGCACCCCCCTAGTGACGCCCCTGAGGTCAACTAAACATAGTCTTTCATTTGTATTTATACTTTTCCTAACTTAATGATTAGCTTCTGTGTCTTTATCATATATCCCTGGCTTTATTAACTTTGGTTTTGCTATCATTTAAGTCTGATTTTCGATTTGTCCTTTTAGATATATTTTGGAAGAGCGTTTGGCGTTATCTAAGCTGTATGTTTTCGCTCATGTTTTAAATAACTTCCATACACGATTTGTTCCAAATGCTTTTAACATGCTGCCAGCAATATTCCGTACTTACCTGTCTAATAACTGTTGCAGAACCTAGTATTTATTAACGACTGTGAGGATAAATCCCTCCTTTGTTGATTGATTTCAGAGATATCATTCTTTGCGTTGATTTCCATGTTTATAAATTGGTATCTATGTCTTGATTTTCAACATAATTTTACTAATGATCAGATGGTTATCTGAAATTACATCTGCACTCTAAAAATGTTTATATCATATAGAGATTATATGAATTTCTTTTTAACACATATGTGGTCGATCTGGTTTTCTATTCAGTTGTCTAGTGATACAAACATTGATTTGTGAATTCTTTTATGAGGACAAATATTGATTCACTGCGAAAAGTATTGAATAATCATACATTTTTGTTCATAAAACCCAGTCCTTATTTCTCTGTTATATTTTCATAATCCATGCTGTCCAATTTTATCTTGGCATATAGGTCACACATCAGCATTTTGATATTGCCATTTCTTTGTTTGGGGGTGCGTTAGCATAGTCAATATGGCCCCTCTGCTGTGTGTCCACCGTGACGAGGTAGAGGGGCTTGTGCGTCCCAATGATCCCAAGAGCTATGCCGACGGTAGCACAGCTACTGGTAGGGCCACCCATGTCGGACAGGTCAAGGGAGAGGGACCAGACGAAGAGACACACAAACCTGCTGCCTTGTAGGTAGACTGGGGACAGTCAAAGGCTAGGGAAAGCACCCCGAATACATGCTTGTCGAAATCGGATGTACTGAGCCACAGGCTTGACAAAGCAGTGCAACGTAAAACCTGCTGCCTTGTAGGTAGACTGGGGACAGTCAAAGGCTAGGGAAAGCATCCCGAATAAATGCTTGTCGAAATCGGATGTACTGAGCCACAGGCTTGACAAAGCAGTGCAACGTAACTTAATTCATGATGTCACAAATCAAAATTAATCGATATGGTGCTAATCCCGTGAAGTCCCATCAGGCGGCGATAGTGCCGGGCCCCCTGCCTCGAGGGGGTCCACCCATGACTACTGGTGGTCACCTTCCCCTGTGCTGTGGAGTCAAGGCACAGAGGAGTAGGTTAAGAGCTATTGACCAAATACCCCGGACACTCAACATACTACAGTGGAATGCCGAAGGAGTTTACAAGAAGAAAGACTCCCTAACACAGCGTCTTCATAAAGATATAATAGATGTGGCATGCATTCAAGAGACACACCTCAACGCCAATCACAAATTCTCAGTCAGAGGATATCAGGCCACACGTTTCGACCGTGAAGGACACAAAGGAGGAGATCTAATACTTACACGAAATACAATACCTTGCAGCGAAGTATCTGTGATCTCTGACAACCAAACGGAAATTATAGGTGTTGATATAATGATAAAGGACGTGAAAATAAGAATCTACAATCTGTATAGCCCAGCAGATAAGGACCTTACACTCTCAAACATGAAAATAACTGACACAAACTGCATTATTGTCGGAGACTTTAATAGCCGTTCTGAAAGATGGGGATACCCAGATACTGACAAAAGAGGAGATGAATTGGAGGACTGGGAAATAGACTCAAATCTCCATCTACTCAACAAAGCGGATGACACACCGAGCTTCTACTCCAGAAGATGGCTTACCACTTCTACTCCAGACTTAGCTTTCTGCACAGGAGACATCCTCCACAAAATCGATCGCCATGTGCTGGACCAATTAGCAGGTAGTGACCACAGACCAAACAAGCTTGAAATGAATATGGAGTATGTTCCACAGGAGCAAAAGCCCTTGCCCCGCTGGAATTACAAACGAGCAGATTGGGACAGATTTGCCATACTAACAGACAAATATTGTGAAAACATAAATACACGATATGGCAACATAAAGCAAATGGTGGAAAGTCTAAACAGAGCGATAATACAGGCAGCCACTGAGTCCATTCCTAGAGGAGCGAGGAAAAATTACAAACCATACTGGACTGAAGAACTACAAAGTTTGGAGGACAAAGTTGAAGATGCCAGGAAGACAGCAGAGAGAGAACAAACAATTGAAGCGAACATCTCTCTCAAAGCCATCTCAGCAAAATATAAAAGAACAGTAAATCAAACAACAAGAGATTGTTGGAGGGAAAAAACAGAAAACCTGAATTTTGACAGGGATGGAAACAAACTATGGAAACTAGTGAAAGCCATGAACAATGAAGGACCTAGAAACAAACAAATAACAATTAAACAAGGAAATGCCTTGCTTACAGGAAAAAAGGCTGCAAATGCACTAATGGAACACTATGCAAATGCAAACCACATTGATATTACAACCGAACAGAAGAAAGCAATCAAAGACAAACAGATACATCATAGAAATACAGAGACAGCAGCAGAATATATGATGGCAAATCTAACAATGGAAGAAATGGAACAGGCAATGAATACCCTAAAAAAGAAGAAATCACCAGGAAAGGATGGAATCACAAATGAAATGCTAATAGGACTAGGCACCAAGGCAAAGAAGAAACTACTAGCAGACCTAAATAACAGCTGGAAGAGAGGAATAGTCCCACAGGCATGGAAGGAAGCTATACTAATACCAGTCCCAAAGAAAGGAAAAGACCTGGAAGAACCAAATGGCTATCGACCTATCAGTCTACTTAGCTGTGTAGGAAAATTAATAGAACGCATTATCAATGGCAGGCTAACATGGCATCTGGAAGAAAACAAACTCTTAACACCACACCAAGCAGGATTCAGAAAGTACAGATCCACTGAAGATCAAATAACCTATATAGCTCAGGAAATAGAGGATGCCTTCCAAGAGAAAAAGCACACACTAGCAGTCTGGATAGATTTAGAAAAAGCATTTGATAAAGTATGGAAGGAAGGACTGAAAGTAAAACTGCAAAACATGCATGTTTGTGGAAAAATGTATAAATGGATCAGCCACTACCTTGAGAACAGAACTGCCAGGACAAAAGTACAAGGACAAACAAGCAAAATGATGCTGTTGGAGCAAGGTGTCCCCCAAGGAGGAGTTCTTTCACCAACATTATTCCTAGCATATATAAATGACATCACAGAAAATTTTCCAGCCAGAGTACACACATCCTCCTTTGCAGATGACCTAGCCATATGGACATCTGAAGAATATATTAGTACAGCTAACAGCAAAATACAGCAAGCCTTATTAGCGCTAGAGGACTGGTCAAAATCATGGCTAGTGAAGATAAGTGAGGAGAAAACAACATGCACAGTGTTCTCCCTCTCAAATAAAACTCAGCAACATAAGCTGGTATTGAATGGAAAAATATTGCGCCATGAAGAAAATCCAAACTATCTAGGAGTCACCTTTGATCGTCGCCTGACATGGAAGACACAGGTTGAGAAAAATCGAACAAGAGCAAGGCAGAGAATGGCAATCATGAAAAAGCTTGCTGGTACAACATGGGGAGCAGATGAGAAAGTTCTCAAGAAGTTATATACTGGACGGGTGAGGCCAGTACTGGAATATGGCATTGCAGCTTGGGCAACAGCAGCTAAGTCAAACTTTAACAAAATAAGTAGAGTCCAAAACCAAGGAATGCGAATCATAACTGGAAGCCTGAAGACAACGCCTATTAATGAACTAGAAAAGATCACTTGTTTACAACCAATGCAGGATAGAAGAGATAGCAGAGCCCAGCAACGAGCAGAAAAATTCAGAAGATTGACAGACCACCCAATGTATAACAGATTTAATGGTTTTGGAAAGGGAAGACTGAAGCATACCAACTTTGTAGAAACTGCAAAACGAAGGATTAGGGCAGATCCTATAGTTAACATATCAACCGTCAAACCCATTTACAATGCACACAAGTTCCCAGCTTGGAGACAGCAGCAACTGCCTGAGATGATAGAAAACATTCCTGGTATTGAGAAAAAGAACACTCAGCATGAAACCGAAAGAAGAGAAATAACCCTCAACTACATAAAAGCAAACTACATACCGCAGCTTACTTTAACTACATACAGGTTGACATTTAAAGGTGCATGAAGACCCAGAGGCATGAAATGGAATATTGCTTGGATAGCAAATCCATTATGTGGAAAGTCCAAATCGAAAGCTCGCTGTGTGGGCTTCATAAAAGGTGGAAAAGTGTCCTAGTGGCACGAAATGGAATATTGCTTGGATAGCAAATCCATTACGTGGAAAGTCCGAATCAAAAGCCCATTGTGTGGGCTTCATAAAAGGTGGAAAAGTGTCCTAGTGGCATGAAATGGAATATTGCTTGGATAGCAAATCCATTACGTGGAAAGTCTGAATCAAAAGCCCACTGTGTGGGCTTCATAAAAGGTGGAAAAGTGTCCTAGTGGCACGAAATGGAATATTGCTTGGATAGCAAATCCGAATCGAAAGCTCACTGTGTGGATGTCATCTGCAGACTGCATACTTCTGGTTTCCGGAAGAACAGCCTATGGTATATGGCCCAATATACGGAAGTGAGGCTAAGCAGCCATGTGCAGGACGTGACGATTCCTTGGGTGAGCCCAGTACCAGAGCGCTATGTATCGGCTCTGCAAGTATGGAAGCCTCCTTGGATGGCGGGGAATGCCCATGGTCTGCCCCTGCCTTCCCTTGAGGGCTGACCAGGATCTTTGGCTGTTCTATATGGGCCAGCTGGGATGGGGGATAACACCACAACAGTGAGAGTCAAACGTCCTAAGAAACCCCCGGGAAGGTTAACCCGGTCAACAAATGCCCGCAGAAGTCGGATGTGTCGGCCTAACGGCGCAAGAACGCAGCTCTGCTGTAAACAGACACACCGCAGTCACATCCGGAAAAAAAAATCCGGATGAACGCAGAAGAAGAAGAAGAATAGTCAATATGGAGCTTCGCTAAGTACAGCCTCGCTAAGTGCAGGAATGACTGACCATCTATTCCTCCATGAATTCATGTCCAAAAAACGTTATAGCGCTGTCACAGCACTGACCCATAAAAGATTCCTGCTTCGGGGCATATATTTTGTGTAACTAATTATATTTATTGGGTAAACCTTATTATAAAGGAGAGAGGTTGACGTTTAAGGACATATGCGTTGTAAATCTCTATGCCCAAACTCTAGCCGACTGATTGAGTGAGCCTTATTTGTAAAAACAATTCCTGGCATGTGATTTATTATGATTAACCCGCAAAAGAAGACACTTTAAGTGAAAATAAAAATCCCCAACCCATTCTAATCGATGGATTTATCATATTTCCTCCGTCTACCTACAAAGGCATGAGCCGAGAGGACGGAGATCGATGTGTGTCTTGGTGGCGTGGTAGAGGAGAAGACCATTCATCGAAAGTATCCAGAAAACTTTAAAAAAAATTGTTGCCTAGGAATATGATCCTTTGCGTCACCCGGTACGACACCTGACATTGATTAACTTCTCCTACATCTGGATACATGAAACTGTGCATTCACACCAATATCCATATATAACTGTAAATCATCATTCAAATTGGAAATGCTCACAAGCATCATTGCCGAAATTGCACGAGGTTACATCAGTCTACCATCGAAAATCCAACCATTAGGGAGTGCATATTTGCCGTCCTCTAGAAATAGTCAGAAAATGAACCACAAGTAGTGATGTAAGTTATAAGTCCATATCATTTCAGGTTGGGGGATCAAGGTTGGGTGGCTTGTGGCTGTCGCGAATTCACTGCCGGTTACAATCAGATGTCAACAATACTAAGGACAGTCTGTGTTAGCAGCTGCAACTTGTTGGGAGCGGTCGGGAGACCTTGAGAAGTTTCTGACATCAAAAGGAATTGGCGGCTTGCTGTTGAGACAATGCAGCAACGCGGGCTTGTTTTGGGTGTCTAACCAAGAAAAGACCACTCGTACATTTGATTAAGTCAGGGGGAGATAGGATGCCTGACAATGGATAATCTGCCCTTTGAATAACACCAGTGTGAACATCAAAAGAACGTCACGTGACCAATTCAAGGCGTTTGCCAAAAAACACGATTTGGGGACAACTAGTGTAACTCTGACAGCTGATGTGGGCAGAAGTGATAGCTGGCTTGATCCGTGTGAATAGAATCGCCTGTGTTGGTTGTGCGTAACATGTCTTTTATGGCAAATGGCGTATTCAATTCAGAGTTTGAGTCCGAATGGCATAAGGTATTTTAAAGATTGCGCTAACTATAAATAATGTGGAATAGCTTAGAAATATAGTTTAGAACTATATCATAGTGTTGTTACATTGTGGTTAGGTAGTCAAGGAATATCACCGACAATAGGTAGTCACATTGTTAAGATTAACTAGTGTAAGAAGGCAGGTGGCTCTGCTGATGGGGAATAGTGAAATAGGATGATATTTGGGGAGATTGGGGATGGGGAGAATGTACAATGATGGGATCTTCCAGTGAGGTCTGCTAGGGGTCTACACTTTACATTTTGCTCTGTCCTGGTCTTAACCCACTGCAGACCGGAGTGAAGAACTCCTATGCCCATGACAGCGTTGGTTCACTGTCATGTATCTGAGTGAGGATGTCAACCTACCCCCATCCAATGGAGGTTAGGGACAGATGCTCTCACCAAGTGTATTATTATCTCTTTTACAGGTTCCCTTAGGTCACTCAAGTCAATGAGAATGGAGACATTGGTGCGGGCAGTTAGTCAGCAAAGTTTGCACTTAACCCATGATGAAAAGGGTTTTAAAGGAAAAATCGTAAGAATGTTTATTAAACGTCACACGTTAACAGACTACTAGAGATTGTTTTCTCCGCATCATTTTGGAGAAGGACCAATCGTCAGATTAATGGTTCAAACATCACTTGGGAACAGAAATAATAGAAAGTGATTTTTTTACACCACATGGGAAAGTCCAGTGGGTATTATGTTATCATACGACAGTTGAAAAGACTAATAGGTACGGGGTTTCCACATGACATGGAATAGAACAGTATGAACTTATTAGGAAGTTATTATAACAATGGTCGTGTGAACAGTAGACACTTGAGACAGGAAGTACATGTATTTCAAAGAACAGTATTTTCGTGTCCTCACTAGACAAGGATGTTATAAGTCGCAGAACAATAGGGACATATAATAACGGTGTGTGATCCAGGCAGGATTCAGGGTCAGACTGTGACTAGATCTTTTGAGTGATCAAACAGCCACCGGTGGAAGTCGACATCTAGCAGGATGGATTCATGCCTTGATGAGGTCATCGTGGACTGAATGAAGATGTGGTGTGATCCTTTCTGGGATGATCGGGCTGGGCTCTTCAGCTACTTGGTCTAAGTCTGCACCCACTAGAATATTCGACACACATTCTACACATTACACACACACACACTTCTCACACCTATACTCTTTGCTTAATAAATTATTTTGTATTTATTTGTTAAAGCTAGAGTTGTGGAGTATGTTATGTTGGGGAAGAGTGAGAGGGGGCATGATCTAAGGGTGAGTGAGAGTAAGAAAGAGGTGTAGACAGACTAATGGAGTGTTGTGGACGGAGTCTGGTGGTTTCTCTAAGACAACAATATTGGGGTAATAAAAATGTGGTGTTGATTCCCATCACTCCAAGGACGACACTAAAGTAAGTAAGAAAGACTTACGACAGTGGCTAAGGTTGGTGCCTGCGATATCATTTCAGATCGGTGGATTAAGGTCGGTGCTGAGATGGCGTTGTGTATGCCTTGTGACTGTCGATCTTGAGATGGGTCTGAAGTCGGGATTCGAACCCATTTTACAATTACTAATACATATGCTACCACTACAACACCTATACTACTGGGACGTAAAAATCTGGTGGGGTGGTGTGAATCTTAGTGTACGAAATAATAAGATTGGTGAATCAGCCATGTGCACATGTGGATTGGCCTCGCAGAGAGCAGAGCACATACTCCAAGACTGCCCAAAATACAACATTATCAGCGGACAAGGCACTTCTTTATGTTTGCTTACATAGCCTTTTTCGTTGCAATGCTAATCATCTTCAAAACAATTCTCATCTTCTGAACACGATATCGGTTTTTTAGTTTAGTTTAGTCGCTGGATCAACATCACGGCACACGGTTTAACCCATAAGTGCTCCGTTTTCCTCCTAACTCAAACCTGAGTCTGGAGAAACTCAGTTCAATGCACGAACTCCGTTGCATCGGCGAGGATCCTGAAATACTTTGGGAAGATTTTTAACTCGAAATTTTGCCCGGGCAGCGCCGTTAGGCTACTCTTTTTCGATTTCTAACTGCCAAGGGATTTTTTTACGTGCGCAACAATACACACGGGCGTCCGATCTCACTACCCAGAGACCAAGGGAAATTTTATTACTGGAAGTCCAGGTGGATTTTTAAAATAAATCCCGGTCCTCACCGGGGCCCGAACCCGGGACCTACAGCATTCGAGGCGGACACCATACCTCGAGACCACTCAGCCCCCCACGCGATATCGGTCTACCAAATAAACGTGTCATTGTGTATGATGAGTTGAAGACTTCATGGGCAGTTTCAAATTTAGGATTACAGGATGATACTGTGGAAGAATCTGATTTATTTGTCTGATCGTACACCAATACCATGCTTTGGGAATGAAGTCTTTTCTCTGTGTCACATCCAGTGTGAGTTGAGTCAGGAATTTCTTTCGTTGGCCAGGGTTGTAATCCATGTTTTCGTTTTTCTCGTTAACGTTTCTTTTGCTTTTTGGAAGAAGGGCATCCTTTCTTGACAATTTTTCTAGGTGGTGACAAAACTGATGTCAGGTTTTAAATGGGTTGTAAGACAGGCTGGGATGTGTTCTCACCCACTGTGGGTTCTGACTCCACAACTAACTTAAAGTTATGTGTGTTAGAATTGTTGTAATTGCTTTCATGCCAGCAACAAGTGTCAACTGACAAGTTTGACAAATATTCATAACGTGAAGACATTCCTATTGGCTGACTGCTTTCCACGGAAACATTTAAATTTGAACATCATGTAAGATTACTTTCTTCAGTAGAGGTTGATGCCATAGGTGTTTCTGTATTATTATACTGCATTGTTTCCTTTAAGAATGCACAGTCACATGCATTATCTATCGTAGCCACTGCCAGGCTGCTATTTTCTAAAACCGAGGAGTTCACAGGTTCGGGAGCAGTAGCCTTGGCCAACAAACTTTGCTGGGCACGGCTGGACCTCTCATTAACAGCTGGAGCAGCAAAAGTGGAGAGGATGAAATTATTGCTCTCGTTGACCATGGGCCTCATGTTTGTGTACCTTCTGTTTACACCGTTGTTCAAATTGTGAAACATATTGTCCACGTCTTTAGCTGGATGACAACTTTCACAATCGAACAGGTCTCTGTTGCTTTTAGCAGGCTTCAAATGCGGATAAAAATCGAAGGGTAAACTATTGGCTTTTCTGATTACATTATAGTGCATTCGCCTCATTTGAGGTGTAGAGATATCTTCTGAAAAGGAAAAGGCCTTCCCTTATGGTTGGTTAGTGCTGTGTGTTAATGCTTGAACAGACTGATAGGCTAGCAGGGAACGCACCTGGTGGTAGTTTGCCTATGGACAAAGGGGGGAGGGGTGGTCTTACACTTGTGGGACCAGGTGGAGGAGGCAGAAGAACAGATTGAGGACCCATATGTGGAAAGAATAAGATTGTGGGGGATCGGCAGAGGTTCTGGAAGAATATCAAAACTGAGACGGAAGACCAGGAGAACGCTTAATCAGATAGCCATGGGAACGATTAGTAGTATGACTCTTCGCTGGCTGTTGAACGAGGGGACGGAGCACGTATGGAATTGTCCTGAGTGCAGTGATGTCGGTTCTTAACTCAACTCAAATCAACTCTTGTGTGATATTTTACAAGTGTATGTGTCTTTGTTCTTGTGTGTATGTGTCTTTGTTCTTGTGTGTATGTGTCTTTGTTCTTGTGTGTATGTGTCTTTGTTCTTATCTGAAGGCATGTGCCTTTGTTCTTGTGATGTCTTTGTACTTGCATGTGTGTGTGTGACTGTGTTCTTGTCTGTATGTGTGTGCTTCTGTTCTTGTGTGATATTGTATAAGTGTATGTGTCTTTGTTCTTGTGTGTGTTTGTGTATCTGCCTTTGTTCTAGTCTGTATGTGTGTGCCTTTGTTCTAGTCTGTATGTGTGTGACTTTGTTCTTATCTGTATGTGTGTGACTTTGTTCTTATCTGTATGTGTGTGACTTTGTTCTTATCTGTATGTGTGTGACTTTGTTCTTATCTGTATGTGTGTGACTTTGTTCTTATCTGTATGTGTGTGACTTTTACACATTCCGATAAAGAGCCTTGTATCTCTACCAAACTACCAATGCTACAGCTATTATTGCTTCTATTATTGCTACTACTACTACTACTACTACTACTACTACTACTACTACTACTACTACTACTACTACTACTACTACTACTACTATTACTACTACTACTACTACTACTAATTCTAATAGTAATACTACTACTACTGTCGCTACTACTGGTACTATCACCACCGCAACTATTACTACTACTTCTTCCTCTTATTCTACTACTACTACTACTACTACTACTACTACTACTACTACTACTACTACTACTGCTATTATTACTACTACTACTACTACTACTACTACTACTACTACTACAACTACTACTACTACTACTACTTCTTCTTATTCTACACCTAATACTGAAACTATCATTACAATCGCTACTACTATTATTACTACTATTAATATTACAACTTCTTCCTATTTTTCTACACATACTACTACAAATATCACTCACCACCACCGCTACTTCCTCTTCTACTACAAGTACTACTGCTATTACTACTATTACTAATACTGCTGCTGCTATAACTACCACTACTATTACTACTACTAACACCACCGCAACTATTACTAAAACTTCTTTCTCTTATTCTACACCTACTATTACTATCACCACCATCGCTACTACCATTATTACTACTATTAATACTACCACTGCCACTAATACTACTTTTTATATTGCTACTATCGTGAATAATACTACCACTATGATAATCAGCCATTCATTCAATGCCAATGTTTAACTGGTAACATTTCAAAACGTTTTTAACACAACACTCCTGTACCACAACACCAACTCAGCACCAAGCGCTCACTTAATGACTTTTTCCGTACGCGACCGCTGATGTACCCCTTCACGTGTTTTAATGGCTATAAACCGACCCCGTGCGACCTATGAATCACTTCTCTAATCTTCTATTGCCCGCCCACCCCGTCGTCCCCGCTACCGTTAAGTCGCACACAAGCCACCCAACCTTAGTCACCAACCTGAAATGTTAAGGGATTACAACTTACATCACTACTACCACCACTTACATTATACAGCTGACATGTGCTATGTGTATAAGAAAGCATGTGTAGAGTAGTGATAAATGCTCGCCTGGTTTCATCTGCATCTAGACTTACTCTAATTTTTTTTTAAATTATCTGGGCTCCATTAGGTCTAATGTGTAGAAAAAAATATATTGGAGATGAAGGCATCCCGCGTGCCCTATATTTTTATAGAAGATATGGCACTTGATGGTTGATATGATCAAATCATGCCGACTGCCTTTACTTTCTAGAACATTTCCTGAGACCCAGTGTAGGCTGGGTCGACTTAAAAGCCTAATTCTATTTGAAGGATAAACAAATAAACAATCCCCGTCTTGACAGGCATTCGAACACATGATCATGGGGCGGACAGGTAAGCATGCCAGCCACGTCACTCCCCAAGTGCTGATTCGTCCTTAAATATATGAAACTAGCACCATATATCAGGTGCGCCTCACGGCGAAGGTAAGGGCCCTTTACTGAACTGTAATTAGTGGAAATCTCTTCCTTTCTAATATCAAAGGGTAAAATGACGCAGCAGATAATTTTCCCGCTGTTCAGTTAGAGGATGTGAGCTATCTGTTGAGCCATTTGCTTGTGGCATTGCTATTGTGTGACTCATTGTTTATGCTATGTCCTTTTAAACGCTATAATTTCATCTATTTCTTTGATCTTCTATTGCCTTTGAAAACATTATGTTAGATGCTTGAATGAATGTTCGTCGCTGATTATGTATAATGTTTGAAAGGCGAATGAAAAGAACAGATGCCATGGAAGTCTTGCAGCAGGATAAAAAAAAAATATAATTTGCGAATATAGTATGAGATATAAGATCCCAGTAAATAAGATAAAACAGAATACAGCAAAGGGCGATGCTTTTAATGTCACCAATATGTAGATCAACTTCAAAAGACGACCAGGGTAAAGCCTTGGAAATAATATCTTTGGAGTTAACAAGGCAAAAGAAACTTGAAAATTATTGTTCAGAGTTCGGATGAAAATAATTAACTGGCAAAATCGTTCTTTATAGTTGTAAAGTGGAATTAATTTTCCAGTTATGCCTTTTATAAAAGAAGCCCGATTAAGATGTACTTATATGTGAGTCGTGGACCAATTCGGAATAACTAAAGGAAGAAAATCTGAGATCTGAATTTAAATGTTACAGACTCAGAATACCACGGAACGGAAAGGAAAACAAAAACATACTGATAATTGAAAACTGGACATAATCAGCATCATTCATTCATTCATTCGGTAGCATGTCCTTTGCAGAACCTCGCTCCCATAACAACCTTCCGGAAAACCTCTCGATCATAAGCAAGATGTCCCCCGCGTCTGATACACCCATCTGGAGATCCTCCGCCACATCCTGAACCCATCTTCTCTTTGGCCTTCCTCTTCCTCTCTTTCCAGGCATATACCCTTCCATTATTGTTCTCTCCAAACTTTTGTGACGTTTAAAGTGACCAAAATATTCCAATTTTCTTTGTTTTATCGTCTTTAATAGGCAACCTTCTTCAATATTCAACTCTTGAAGTATGGGTGCTGTGACAGGTTGGCCCACCTCTCAGATCGTTTTGTTACTAGATGGAGATAGCCCTCAGTAAACCCCTCTATGTATCCTGTAGTCTTTTTTATTTTTATCTATATTTTCAAATATTAGATAAAATCGTCTTTGGTTAGTGTATTTATATACATAAAACTATAGAGAGAGTTAAATACTATTTCTTCTTATAGTTAGAAGTAGATGTAGGGTAGAGTTCGTTTACAAGCCAAGAAATCAAGTCAGGCTGAATTTTATATTCAGGTTTGGCTGTGAATAATAATTTGGCCACAGGAAGGGAACTCTCCTGGATGAGAAGTTAACTTCCGGTAGCACCCTAAGATCTGCCATTTTTTTTTCCAGCAACCTGGAGGGAGCAGGAGCTACTATCACGTCAATTGGCTAAAATTGGACACCTGTCTGTGTTTAAACATATTTTATTGCTGGCTCTTGTTAAGCCGAAAAAAACCTCTAAAACATAGAAAAGCCAATGATAGTCTCCACTCCCGATAGGCCAGTCAAAATCTAGTTGCAGGGTGAGTTAATAATAATTTTGTTAAATATTTTTCTGTGTGTCAATCTGCCGGCAAAATCTAAAGGCCATGCCGATCGATAATAGATACTATTAATTAAAACTAGTGTTAGTTAACTAATAATAGAATTAGGACCATGTTTATGCCATGTGGCTTGCCGACAAGGGTAAAACGCAAAGCTCGTCACATGTGGCATTAAAACCATGGATAAATTACATTACGTGATTCTCGAAATTAGGTATTCGCCTGCGGAGGACACCTGAGTTAGTCAGTAGACGATTAGAGTTAAGATAATTTAATTATGTGCTTAAACTTCGGAGCTAGCGTATTTCTCTAGATAAAATACTTATTAGTTGAAGGAATTAGTTCAGAGAGTGAATAGTTACAATTAATTATTCTTTATTAATCTCTTATCTTGCCCATAGTCAGATTACTACCATGTGGTCCAAGATGGTCCACTTAACACAGTTCAAACCTTGGGGGAATTCTCCAACCCTAATATTGTTCTTGTGTATAGTGAAAGTAATCTTAAACCTAGCTAAGAAATCTTCTAGATAATTAATTATGTTGTAATTAATATAAGGAGGACTTGCTAGTAGTACAACTCATAACTCTTTAAGTGAACGTGGGGTGTTTCATGGATGTAATGGTTCACTCGTGTACATTGTGACGTTATAGTTGTTGTGTGTGATTTCATTGCACTCTATGTAATTCATTAATATGTGATGTTAATTCATCGTGTGGAGTGTAGTTTGTGTGTTTCCATACTTGGAAAATGATGTGTGGTGTTTCATCGATTTAATGGTTTGTTAATGTATATGTGACGTCGGAGTTGTGGCGTCTGAGTTTCATTCCATTGAAGTCATCCTATATGTACTGTTAAGTCATTATGTGAATTGTGGTTCATGTTTCCATGATTAATCATGACTTAGAATATATATTTGGAATGTGGTCTTTTAAGTAGAGCATTGTGATTGTACATGTTTGATCTAAATATCAGCAGAGAGAATAGGATATCATTTCTGTGCTGTTTCCATTAGATCAGTGTGCTGTTGTAGATTTCAGATCAGGAATCAAAATATGTAAATTGAGATAATACATGCTAGTGAAATTTATGAGACAAGCATGCCATGCAGGACATGGCCAAAAGAATTTACAATTCTGTCTTGAAGGATTATTCACTCCTTCTCACTGTCATTCACAGAGCCTGCACCCTGATCATCTGTAGCCGTAGTCACGACCGGTGATTGAGCTACGAACCACTCACTTGATGCAGCAGAGAGTGGAGTCCACACCACGATCCAGTCAGCACTGACAACTTACCATCCAGGAGGCTAAGGATTATCAGATGAGTGACTACCCACCCGTTTGCCACTGCACAGCAATCCTAATTTGTCTGCTATCGGCTAGAAGTCTATGATATTATCCTCTAGCTGAACATTATCTTGTAGACATTTCAGGGATCTGCGTATCTCTTATGTGTCAGTGAGTTCCCAGTGGGGCTCACGTAGTGTTCTTTAGGATTAAACGTTATGTTATATTTGTAATTTTAACAACTGCGTCTGTCATTATAGAATTAGAATTAGCATCATCAGATTGTGTGACGAGTGAAAGGACTACATCTATACTTATCATTCTGTCTTATCTCCTGTTGTGTGAGAATACATTAGGCAGTGGGGGCTCATTATTCATCCAGGCACGTTAGCAGGAATAACTTGACATACTGTCTTCGTGTGTTAGTACAGTTAGTCGTCATAACTTTCCGCCTGGCACTGTTTAGAAGTAGTGATCCATTCTGGGACTTTGATAATCATTCTTCTAGAATTGCGAGCCATTTGATCGCTTCTTCAGCAGTGGTTAGATTCTCTATTCGTAGAAGTCTATTTAGTATCTACTTTGATCCAATTCCATCCTAGTAGTATACGTTACGCGACAGGTGCATTTGTTCTTTTCTTTACCCAAGATATTCTTAGAACTCGCCTATAAAATTTATATTCAAAGGCGTTTATGCATCATGACTCAGAAAATGAAACATTTTGACCATGTTAAACGTGGCAGTGGTTTGGAATGGGCATCGATGAAAGGCATAGTTCCTGAAAGAAGAGACCAGCGTGAAAATGGGCGTGAAACATTGAAGGCAACCTGGGCATGAGGATGTACGAGGCTGGGGGATTGGCAAAGGATCGGGAATCTTGTTTGGGTGCGGGAAGAGAGCGACGTTCTGCAAAGGTCTTTGGAGAATTGTCACATGATGATGATGATGATGCATGACCAACACGCTGGTAAGCGTAGCCATTACGTTTTATCGTGTGGTAGAAAGAAATACTACACCACCGGTGTATAAGATTCTTCTTCTATCTACTACGTCTTTTTTAAACACAATCTTATCTCATCTTATTCCAGTGTATCTTGCGGTTTATGGGCTTCATATATCGAGATTCCCATAGTTATTCCCTCTGTCCGTCGGTAACGTTGTCGGCCATACGATTCTTCTTCTATCCACCACTGCGTCGTTTTTAAGCACAATAACACAGTAATAAACAGGAGCATGGAACGTGAAAAGGAAATCCCATATACTAAATACACTAACAATGGTCCGGGGTTTTTATTTTCTTTCTTTCATTTGAATAACGAAGACGCAAACACAAGATGCTCGCATGTTAAAGTGGTAGAGGCAATCGCCATTCATTTACAGAAACCAACTTTGTGCAAACAGATAGACATGATAGTCAGTTTAAAATTACAGTGGTGGACAATTAAATTACTGTGTGATTAAAAATTTCAGCTTAAAGGATTTATCTAATTACTTTAGTTTATGTTGTGTGATTTCTGAAGTATGCACCTGACGTGATGCAACGAAATATGCCAGGCAATAAATCGTGCAATCTATTGTTTGTGTCCTCGTTATTCAAATGTGCTTAGGGAAAACATTGATTTGACTCTTTCATTGTCTTGACGGATAGTTAAAAGCTAGTTGCATATCCTTTATGGACGTAGCAGTCAACCCCAGCATTTTGTGGCTGTTCGTTGTTTCTGGGCAAATGTTCATTCAGTAGTTTGCCATTGCTTTCTGAACAACCGGCACCCATACCATTTCATAAAACACCAACGCAGTTGTGTTTCAAACGCGGTATGCAGGATTACGAACTGCGTTTGTAACGCCTTCGCCACGGAGCCGGTGAAGGTAATGTATGAGTTAAATCCATTCGCTTTTCTTTCTTTCTTTCTTTCTTTCTTTCTTTCTTTCTTTCTTTCTTTCTTTCTTTCTGCTTTTATGTTGTGGTCATCCTTAATGGCTAGGCTTTCTACATCAACCTTACTACGTTAGATGCACGCACTTCTTAGCACTCAGATGACCTGATAATCAACACATTGGATTTAAGAGTTTTAACATCACAGTCTGGGGGTGAGCATGGCTGAATGGACATGAGCGTTCGTTTTTAAACATCAGGTGTGCTGATTCTGAGGTAGCGGATTCAGACCCTACACCGGTCAGTTGGACTAAAATGTTCACTTCTCGTCCTTGACTAGGGGACATAAATTACAAGTACCTCTGAAGTCGGGGTGGATTCGCCTGATGGCGACGGACACCGGTAATTGGGAAAGCTAATCCTCGCGCAACATTCAGCCCAGTGCTACTAGAAATAGTGCTGATGGCCTACGCTTGAGTTCAAAGCGAGCGGGCACAAAGAAAAAGAAAAAAAAGTCTTCCAGAGAGTTTTAAACTAATGAGCCAACCAAACAACCGATCAATCAGTTTCCACCTAGAGTTGTTGTAGTCTCTTTCTCCAGCACGTTTCAGTCTTAACCCAATGGCTGCTATAACTGAGTCGCACCCTGCCGTCTTGACAGACGATAGTTTGTGAAATGGAGTTATACCTCTCTATAGCACAAAGTCTAGGCTGAATTTAGAGACCATGTGTTTGCCCGTGAAATATAAATAAGACAAGCTGCAGAAGCTGCCGGATCAGCAAATTAATGCTCTAACTGTCCGCCGGTTGGAGCTTCCATCCTAGAACAGTTGCAGACCAAGAATTAAGACCTGATCTGCCCTGCCATGACATTTAGTCTTTAGGTTGCATTTCCTCGCACTAGGGTACGGCTTGTGACCATCCAATTGCGCTCCTCCACCCAAACCGTTGGCACAATGTGGGGTGTCGGATTTGATGAGCGCCGTCCAACATTCGGCGCTAACAGAAAGCAGGTAGTACTGTCTGTAGAGTTCAGCATGGCAGAATGGATAAGAGCGCTAGTTCGTAAACTTCCGGTGTGCAGATGCTGAGGTAGGGGGTTGTTGTGCTCATGGTTAGTAGACAATAAGATGTTATTGTGGGCGTGGTTCATAGTGGAGTGGAACGATTCTGCCTGTTGTCTGGTCTCTGTGATGAATAATATATCATCCACATTCCGGCGGTATAGAACCAGGTCATTACTTTGCGAAACTCATTGATTGTCTAAATGTGCCATAAAGATGTCCACTAGAATGGGACCTAGAAAATTGAATTTTATATTAGACTAGCTGACCCTGCCCGGCTTCGCCCAGACTCTGGTGGGGAGCATCTCATTTAATTCATATAAGTAGTCATATAAGTTCTCGTTCCGTTACCGACTGACTGCCTGTCTGTCTGTCTGTCTGTCTGTCTGTCTGTCTGTCTGTCTGTCTGTCCCTCCCTCTCTGTCTGTCTGTCTGTCTGTCTGTCTGTCTAATCATTTATTGGTTGCGATTAGAACAACCTTAGATAAACGAAGACCAACTTACAAAAAGCATTAGAAAGAGCACTTGAAAGATCTTTACATATTCCCCCAACAATTAACTTGGGTAAATGGAGCGGCGGCAGCAGCAGCAGAAGAAGAAGAAAAAGAAGGAGGAGGAGGAGGGAGGATGAGAACGCAGGAGGAGGGAGAGGGAGGAGGATGAGGAGGAGAGAGGAGGTGGAGAGAGGAAGAGGTAGAAGGAGGAGGGGAGAAGGAGGAGGGAGGAGTGAGGAGGAAGAGGGAGGAGGAGGAGGAGGAATGATGAGGAGGGAGGAGGAGGAAGAGGAAGAGGAGGGAGGAGGAGGATGGAAGAAGGAGGAGGAAGAGGGAGGAGGAGGATGGAGGAGGGAGAGGGAGGAAGAGGGAGAGGAGGAAGGAGGAGGAAGGAAGGAGGAGGAGGTAGG
>OY992880.1:36092659-36252659 GCA_963921405.1 Cepaea hortensis
AGAAGGAGGAGGAAGAGGGAGGAGGAGGATGGAGGAGGGAGAGGGAGGAAGAGGGAGGAGGAGGAAGAGGGAGGAGGGAGGAAGAGGAGGAAGGAGGAGGGAGGGAAGAGGAGGAGAGAGGAGGAGGGGGGAGGAGGGAGGGAGGAGGAAGAAGGAGGAGGAGGAGGGAGGATGAGAACGCAGAGGAGGGAGAGGGAGGAGGAGGAGAAAGAGGGAGGAGGAGGAAGGAGGAGGGGGAGGGAAGAGGAGGAGAGAGGAGGAGGGAGGAGGGAGGAGGAGGGAGGAGGAAGAAGGAGGAGGAGGAAGGATGAGAACGCAGGAGGAGGAGGAGGGAGGAAGAGGGAGGAGGAGGAAGGAGGAGGGAGGGAAGAGGAGGAGAGAGGAGGAGGGAGGGAGGGAGGGAGGGAGGAGGAGGAGGGAGGATGAGAACGCAGGAGGAGGGAGAGGGAGGAGGATGAGGAGGAGAGAGGAGGTGGAGAGAGGAAGAGGTAGAAGGAGGAGGGAGAGGAGGAGGGGGAGGAGGAGGAGGAGGAATGATGAGGAGGGAGGAGGTAGTAGGATGATTGATTGCCATCCCACCAGGTTAATATGTTATCGCGGACCTCAGAGAGAACTATCTATGTAGAAGACCATTTCCTGGACGTACGTATTTTGGGGAGGGGGAGGAGGGAGGAGGGAGGAGGAGGAAGAAGAAAAAAAACTATGACAGTGGGCTGCACTGGAATGAAAGGAAGGCGTGTAGAAAATTTCATCTCAATCGGATGGGCCGTTCGCGAGCGCATAAAGGACAGACGGACATACGGACAGACGGACAGACGGAGATCCTTTTTTATATATAAGATGTGCACAGCAGTAGTTTATCGAGCTTGGATATCGGTAGGTCTAATTTCAATTTCTTCTCTTTTATGCGATCCCAAATCATCTTCTCTGCTTTTTCTAGGGAAACGTTAGAGAAAAGAGACGCAATGTCCATTTACGCCTTGTAATTTTGTTTAAGATCGATGGTATTCAATAGTTTGAATAATTCAAATGAATCTTTTAATATTAAGGGGTTGAATGATTGTCGTACTGGTTTGAGACTATCGATAAGCCATTTCGCCATCCTGTGTTGGCAGAGCTGACCAAAGATAAGACAGGTTTAAGTGATAACGCAGGCTTGTGCAAATTAGGGAACCCATAAAGCTCGGGAGGGGGGGGGGGTGTTGTGAGCTCTGTGTAGTGACTAGCTGCTCAGTGGCTTCACTGGTGAATTTACTATCTAGCAGTGATCGAATTCTTTTCCTCACCTTTCCACCCAAGCTCCATGGGTTGCTAACTTTTCGATCTAATGGAAAGCTGGAAGGATCCGATAAAATGTCTTTCATTTCCCTTACGTAGTCAGGTTTGTTCATAACCACTGCACCACTCCACTTGTTTGGTTTTAGTATTACCAGTTGTTCTTTGTCTTTTAGAGATTTCAGAGCGTTGATGTGGTCTTTGGTTAACGGTCCAATCCGAGTCAGCAGAAGGTGGTGTCACCTTTGAGATGTTATCAAATCGCATTTCGACTTAACCCTGTGACTCAACCTGGTAAATACGTTTTTGGTTGTATGTAGAACTTCAGTCTAAATGCGAGAGCTTCAGTAAGCATTTTATTGAGAATGGTCAAGGAAATATTATGCACATATTTATTGGAATTGTCGAGCACCGAGGTTGTAGGGAAGATTATGTACATATTTATTTTGATTGTCGAGCACCGCGGTTTTAGGAAAGATTTTACACATTTTTCCTGGGATTGTCGAGCACCGAGGTTGTAGGAAAGATTCTGTACATATTTCCCGGGATTGTTGAGCACCAGGGTTGTATGAAAGATTATACACATATGTAAAGGTATTGTCGAGCACCGAGGCTGAAGGAAAGATTATACACATTTTTTAATGGTATTGTCGAGCACCGAGGTTGTAGGAAAGATTGTGTACATATTTACTGGGATTGTTGAGCACCGAGATATACACAACAATATATAGCGTAACATATCGCATGGATATACATTATATAGCATGGTATATAGCATAGTATACAACAGTATATGTATACACAATGGCATATAGCGTAATATATTGCATAGTATACAACAGTAAAGTTATACCAAAGTATAGGTATATAACAGTATAGGTAAACACAATATAACATAGTATATAACAGTATATTTATATACAACAGTATATAGCATAGTATGTAGCAAAGTATAGGTATACAACAATATATATATATATATATATATATATATATATATATATATATATATATATATATATATCACTTTAACATACTTTTTCTCAGTGTAATTGACCACATTTTATTGGTGGATAATTGTCGACGCCATGCTTGTTTGTTACTTTATGCCACCTGCCCATGGGGAATAGGCTTTGGAATACGGCCATCTGTCATGCCACAAAAGTGGTCACGCCTGTCCAGTTGATGGTGTCTAAGCTTCATTAGTGTACTAAACTGCGAGACATAGCAGTGTCAGAAATACACCAGAGGGTACTCGCAGACAACTTATGACTCCCAGAATATTGATTTCCGTGCAGCGGACAAAAATATTAATGAAACTGGCACAGATACCATCAGACATATATTCAACAATAACATACGTGCAGAACAAAGGATGGCTGAGCGGCGTACACAGATGGGTCCAAACGTGGGGATGTCATTATGGGGATGCGTGTTCTAAAACTGACACATCGGACAGAAGATTCCAGACGATATGTTGCATTGAGGCTGGGGTACAATGGCAAAAACTAATAGCGCTGTACTATTGACTTTTGTTGTGTTGGGGTTTTGTAGTCTGTCTGTCTGTCCGTCTGTCTGTCTGCTTCTTTCTTTCTTTCTTTCTTTCTTTCTTTTTTTTTTCTTTCTCAGAACCGTAGCATCATTGAGGCTAGTGTCTTCCAGGTTCTAAAGAAATGTCAATCCCACCGCTCCATTCGAAACTGGAACTTTTCATAATCACGTGACTTTGGGTTCAATCAAGTCTCAGAAAATAAGCCAGAAAAGTCAGAAAAGTTGCGGGGTGGTCAGTGGACCCCCATGATACAGACGACAGCACATATCAAGTGTCGCTTGTTTCAGAAAACATTGACCTATTGACCTATTGGCACCATACATCCAATAGTCCAAGATCACATGGAAATAGCGCCCTTCATCATTTTTCTATTTGGCTTTGTGTGTGTGTGTGTGTGTGTGTGTGTGTGTGTGTGTGTGTGTGTGAAGGATCAGCTTTACTGCGCATGGTTATCTTCACAAGTGTCCCAGTTTCCTGCCATAGATCACACAAGGAGATTTTCAGTACAGTGCACGAAATCCGAATCACTCACCAGAATCCAAAATGGTGCATACAGAATCATAAATCCCCTCTGCCGTGCGTCCACCTTGACGAGGTAGAGGGGCTTCCGCGTTCCAATGACCCCAAGAGCTATGCCGACGGTAGCACAGCTACTGGTAGGGTCACCCATGTCGGACAGGTCAAGGGAGAGGGACCAGACGAAGTGACGCACAAACCTGCTGCCTTGTAGGTAGACTGGGGACAGTCAAAGGCTAGGGAAAGCACCCCAAAATATGCTTGTCGAAATCGGATGTACTGAGCCACAGGCTTGACAAAGCAGTGCAACGTAACTTTATCATTTCATGATGCCACAGATGAAAATTAATCGTTATGGTGCTAATCCCGTGAAGTCCCATCAGGCGGTGATAGTGCCGGGCCCCCTGCCTCGAGGGGGTCCACCCATGACTACTGGTGGTCACCTTCCCCTGTGCTGTGGAGTCAAGGCACAGAGGAGTAGGTTAAGAGCTATTGACCAAACACCCCGGACTCTCAACATACTACAATGGAATGCCGAAGGAGTTTATAACAAGAAAGCCTCCCTAACACAGCGTCTTCATAAAGATAGAATAGATGTGGCATGCATTCAAGAGACACACCTCAACGCCAATCGCACATTTTCAGTCGAGGGATATCAGGCCACACGTTTTGACCGCGAAGGACACAAAGGAGGAGTTGTAATACTTACACGAAATACAATACCTTGCAGCGAAGTATCTGTGATCTCTGACAACCAAACGGAAATTATAGGTGTTGATATAATGATAAAGGACATGAAAATAAGAATTTACAATCTGTATAGCCCGGCAGATAAGGATCTTACACTCTCAAACATGGAAATAACTGACACAAATTGCATTGTTGTCGGAGACTTTAATAGCCGCTCAGAAAGATGGGGATACCCAGATACTGACAAAAGAGGAGATGAAGTGGAGGACTGGGAAATAGACTCAAATCTCCATCTACTCAACAAAGCGGATGACACACCGAGCTTCTACTCCAGAAGATGGATTACCACTTCTACTCCAGACTTAGCTTTCTGCACAGGAGACATCCTCCACAAAATCGATCGCCATGTGCTTGACCAATTAGCAGGTAGTGACCACAGACCAATCAAGCTTGTAATAAATATGGAGTATGTTCCACAGGAGCAAAAGCCTTTGCCTCGCTGGAATTACAAACGAGCAGATTGGGACAGATTTTCCATATTAACAGACAAATATTGTGAAAACATAAATACACGATATGGCAACATGAAGCAAATGGTGGAAAGTCTAAACAGAGCAATAATACAGGCGGCCACTGAGTCTATTCCAAGAGGAGCGAGGAAAAATTACAAACCATACTGGACTGAGAAACTACAAATTTTGGAGGACAAAGTTGAAGATGCTAGGAAGACCGCAGAGAGAGAACAAACAACTGAAGCGAACATCTCTCTCAAAGCCATCTCAGCAAAATATAAAAGAACAGTAAATCAAACAACAAGAGATTGTTGGAGGAAAAAAACAGAAAACCTGAATTTTGACAGGGATGGAAACAAACTATGGAAACTAGTGAAAGCCATGAACAATGAAGGACCTAGAAACAAACAAATAACAATTAAACAAGGAAATGCCTTGCTTACAGGAAAAAAGGCTGCAAATGCACTAATGGAACACTATGCCAGTGCAAACCACATTGATATTACAGCCGAACAGAAGAAAGCAATCAAAGATAAACAGATACATCATAGATATACAGAGACAGCAGCAGAATATATGATGGCAAATCTAACAATGGAAGAAATGGAACAGGCAATGAATACCCTAAAAAAGAAGACATCACCAGGAAAGGATGGAATCACAAATGAAATGCTAATAGGACTAAAAAAGAAACTAAGGCAAAAAAGAAACTACTAGCAGTCCTAAATTACAGCTGGAAGAGGGGAATAGTCCCACAGGCATGGAAGGAAGCTATACTAATACCAGTCCCAAAGAAAGGAAAAGACCTGGAAGAACCAAATGGCTATCGACCTATCAGTCTTCTTAGCTGTGTAGGAAAATTAATGGAACGCATTATCAATGGCAGGCTAACATGGCATCTGGAAGAAAACCAACTCTTAACACCTCACCAAGCAGGATTCAGAAAGTACAGATCCACTGAAGATCAAATAACCTATATAGCTCAGGAAATAGAGGATGCCTTCCAAGAGAAAAAGCACACACTAGCGGTCTGGATAGATTTAGAAAAAGCATTTGATAAAGTATGGAAGGAAGGACTGAAAGTAAAACTGCAAAAAATGCATGTTTGTGGGAAAATGTACAATTGGATCAGCCACTACCTTGAGAACAGAACTGCCAGGACAAAAGTACAAGGACAAACAAGCAAAATGATGCTGTTGGAGCAAGGTGTCCCCCAAGGAGGAGTTCTTTCACCAACATTATTCCTAGCATATATAAATGACATCATAGACAATTTTCCAGCCAGAGTACACACATCATCCTTTGCAGATGACCTAGCCATATGGACATCTGAAGAATATATTAGTACAGCTAACAGCAGAATACAGCAAGCCTTATTAGCGCTAGAGGACTGGTCAAAATCATGGCTAGTGAAGATAAGTGAGGAGAAAACAACATGCACAGTGTTCTCCCTCTCAACTAAAACTCAGCAACCTAAGCTGGTATTGAATGGAAAAATATTGCGCCATGAAGAAAATCCAAACTATCTAGGAGTCACCTTTGATCGTCGCCTGACATGGAAGACACAGGTTGAGAAAAATCGAACTAGAGCAAGGCAGAGAATGGCAATCATGAAAAAGCTTGCTGGTACAACGTGGGGAGCAGATGAGAAAGTTCTCAAGAAGTTATATACTGGACGGGTGAGGCCAGTACTGGAATATGGCATTGCAGCTTGGGCAACAGCAGCTAAGTCAAACTTTAGCAAAATAAGTAGAGTCCAAAACCAAGGAATGCGAATCATAACTGGAAGCCTGAAGACAACGCCTATTAATGAACTAGAAAAGATCACTTGTTTACAACCAATGCAGGATAGAAGAGATAGCAGAGCCCAGCAACAAGCTGAAAAATTTAGAAGATTGACAGACCACCCTATGTATAAAAGGTTTAGTGGTTTTGGAAAGGGAAGACTGAAGCGTAGCAACTTTGTAGAAACTGCAAAACGAAAGATTAGGGCAGATCCCATACTTAACATATCAACAGTCAAACCCATTTACAATGCAGACAAGTTCCCAGCTTGGAGACAGCAGCTACTGCCTGAGATGATAGAAAACATTCCTGGTATTGAGAAAAAGAACACTCAGCATGAAACCGAAAGAAGAGAAATAACCCTAAACTACATAAAAGAACATTACCCAGGCAGCAATTGGACCCATGCATATACAGATGGATCAGCCAAAAATTCAGTAGAGAATGGAGGAGGAGGAATTCTCCTAAATTTAAAAAATGGAGTGAAAAAAACACATTCAGTGGCAACTGGAAAGTTTTCAAGTAACTTCAAAGCGGAGGTAGAGGCTCTGAAAACTGCAGCAGAAATGCTCTTGATGGAGGAAAACAAAGAGACGCAAATAGCTATCTTTACAGATGCAAAGTCAGCTGTCTCAATACTGAAGAGCAATTACAGCACAGAAATAGCTGACCTAAGAGCAGCACTCCATGGTCTATGCCAGAAATCCAAAAAAGTTGTAATACAGTGGATACCATCACATTGCAGTATACCTGGAAATGAAGAGGCTGACAGACTGGCAAAAGAGGGCGGACGACTACCACAGCCTGACATAGACATAACCTATAATGAGGCAAAGAGGTTGATAAAAAGTACTTATAGAACCAAATGGGAATCAGAGCATCCAGGTCACCAGAAGGATGATGCATATTACAAACTCGACCGAAGAGAACAAGTAGCAATCTTCAGACTCCGCACAGGACATAACAGGCTGAAATACCACTTGTTCAATAAACTAAAGATAGGAGATACCGATGAATGCAATTGTGGAACTGGTAAAATGACAGCTAAACATTTGCTGCAGGAGTGCCCAATATATGCAGAACAGAGAAAGATATTTTGGCCCACACCTGCTTCATTTGAGGACAAGCTCTATGGAGATATCAACAAGCTCAAGTTGACTGCAGCTTACTTTAACTACATTCAGGTTGACATTTAAAGGTGCATGAAGAAGTATTTAGACTGCCACACTTCATACCACAGGTATGTCGGTTACAAAAGCGCCCCAGAGGCATGAAATGGAATATTGCTTGGATAGCAAATCCATTACGTGGAAAGTCCGAACCAAAAGCTCACTGTGTGGGCTTCATAAAAGGTGGAAAAAGTGTCCCAGTGGCACGAAATGGAATATTGCTTGGATAGCAAATCCATTATGTGGAAAGTCCGAATCGAAAGCACACTCTGTGGGCTTCATAAAAGGTGGAAAAAGTGTCCTAGTGGCACGAAATGGAATATTGCTTGGATAGCAAATCCATTACGTGGAAAGTCCGAATCGAAAGCTCACTGTGTGGATGTCATCTGCAGACTGCATACTTCTGGTTTCCGGAAGAACAGCCTATGATGAATGGAAGGCCCAATATACGGAAGTGAGGCTAAGCAGCCATGTGCAGGACGTGACGATTCCTTGGATGAGCCCAGTACCAGAGCGCTGTGTGTTGGCTCTGCAAGTATGGAAGCCTCCTTGGATGGCGGGGAATGCCAATGGTCTGCCCCTGCCTTCCCTTGAGGGCTGACCAGGATGTCTTTGGCTGTTCTATATGGGCCAGCTGTGATGGGGGATAACACCACAACAGTGAGAGCCAAACGTCCTAAGAAACCCCCGGGAAGGTTAACCCGGTCAACAAATGCCCGCAGAAGTCGGATGTGTCGGCCTAACGGCGCAAGAACGCAGCTCTGCTGTGGACAGGCACAACGCAATCACGTCCGAAAAAAAACTCCGGATGAACGAAGAAGAAGAAGAAGAAGAATCATAAATGTAATACATGTTCTTGTACTGGGTGAGTTTTCCGAATGCGCAATTTCACCTTGATAAGGCCTGTATGTGTGTGTGTGTATGTGCGTGTGTGTGCGCGCGTGTGTGTGTGTGTGTGTATGTGTGTGTGTGTGTGTGCGCGCGCGTGCATGTGTGTGTGTGCGTGCGCGCGCGTGCATGTGTGTGCGTGCGTGTGTGTGTGTGTGTGTGTGTGCGTGCGCGCGCGTGCATGTGTGTGTGTGTGTCGCTTTCTCGCTTTGAACCCAAGGGAAGTACATACACACGCTACTCCTTCTAGTACTCTTGACTCATTTTTGCGCGTGGAACAGCTTGCCCTTTTACTATTGCCCCTCGTCATCAGGCGAACCCACTCAGACTTCTGCGGTACTTGTAATTTACGTCGCCAAGTCGTCAACAAGAAGTCAACATTTTTGTCCAACTTACCGGTGATGGGATTGAACCCATTGCCCCGGCATTGTACGGCAACCTGTTTGAGTTTCTGACAGTATACGCAGAGTGGTGCTCTCGGGTCTGTTAGTTCTGTGCTGCATTTTGGTCCTCAGTGTTGAAACCTAACATGACTGATTATACCTCGACACCGCAAGGTACAAAAGGAACATGATGAGATGAGATGAGTGTTGAAACCGGGAACGGCGGTAGTGTGGGGGATAGACGCTCACTTGCTGAAGCGGTGGTCATGGATTCGATCCGGCTCGAGGCGAACTGGATTTTAGAAATTGACCCAGCATAAAATGGGCACCAAGAAATTGGCCAAGCCGAAAATGGGCACCAAGAAATTGACTCAGCCTAAAATGGGCACCAAAAAATTGACTCAGCCTAAAATGGGCACCAGGAAAATTCTTGGGAAGTAAATGCGGCTGGTGAGATACAGATCACATGACTCACCGAGCTCCGATTGGTCTGTAGAAAATATGGATGCACCTTTGTACGTCTCTGTAACTGTTGCTACAAATAGATGTAAACAATTGCACACCTTCGTAATTATTGCTAAACATAGACGTAAAAACGTGTACGTCTTCGTAAACATTGCTGCATATAAATGTAAACCATTGCACACCTTTGTAACTCTTGCTACAGATAGATGTAAAAATTTACACGTCTTCATAAACATTGCTAAAAACAGATGTAAATGATTGCACATTTTCGTGAAAATTGCTACAAATAGATGTAAACAATTGCACATTTTCATTGCTACATTGCACATTGCTACAAATAGATGTAAACAGTGGCACATCTTCATAAACATTGCTACAAATAGATGTAAACAATTGCACATTTTTATGAACATTGCTACAAACAGATGTAAACAATTGCACATCTTCATAAACATTGCTACAAATATATGTAAACAATTGCACATCTTCATAAACGTTGCTACAAATATATGTAAACAATTGCACATCTTCATAAACATTGCTACAAATAGATGTAAACAATTGCATTTCATAAACATTGCTACAAATAGATGTAGAAGCTTACACGTATTTATAAACATTGTTACAAAAAAATGTGAGCAATTGCACATATTCATGAACATTGCTACAAATATATGTAAACAATTGCACATCTTCATAAACATTGCTACAAATAGATGTAAACAATTGCACATCTTCATAAACATTGCTACAAATAGATGTAAACAATTGCACATCTTCATAAACATTGCTACAAATAAATAACACACCGTCTGCTTCTTTATACCTGTTGGTACACACATACGTAAACCTTTGTACACCTTCATGACTATTACTACAAATAGGTGCACATCTTCACTTGATTATCGAACCGTAACAAGTTCACTAGACCATAGTCCTGTACAGAGTGTCTGTCTGCCTGTGGTTTAACCATGCCCTTTGTTCCCCTCTTCCACGCGATAGTCCAGTATTTGCACTGTCTGCTGATTGCCTCTTTGTTTGATCCTGCATCTCGCCCAGGAGACAAAGGTATCTGTACAATCAGAATCCCCGGTTCTGGCTGAGACGCCCATTAGTGGCGGGTTGCCCCCGTATTTGTGCCTGGAAAATCAAAGGTACCCGGTATTAAAGATGAAAGGGGTATGGTCTTCCCACTTTAAATTACGCAATGGATGGTATATAATCATTCAGAAGCGTATCAACAATGTAGGTTGCTGTACAATCGGGTGTCAACATCGGCCTGTGATGTGCTGGACAGCACAGGCGATCATGTTTCTGCATAAATATATGTTGTCTGTGCTTTTGGTGTGTGCTGATTCTAGGCAATGAAGTATGCCTTCATTATTTAGTCCATGCTGTAATTGGACACAATGAGCGAATAATGTTATTGTACGGAAACAGAATTTATGATTATCTCCACGAAGAAAAAGCTACCGCACTGCAGTGTTTAATTTAGTTCACTGATTCAGAGCCGAAGGATAATATATCGCCACATTTGATCTCCCATTTGAACGATATATCGCCATATGATGGTCACTTCACCAGTGAAGGTCGTCTGTGCGGGGTATTGGGAATAGTTTTCAACTAGCAATAACCACGCCTCGGTAAAACCTTTTTTTTTTTTTTTTTAAACTTTTATTGAGTGTTAAGAAACATTTGCATTTGTATTGTTCGTGTTGTTACAGAGCGTTGCATGTGGAAGTGTAGGTGACATATGCGCAAATTTTTACAACATTTGTTTCAACCTTTATACATTTGAAATGAAGGGTAACGGAAAACGGGTACAAACAACAACAAGACGTTAGCATTATTTTCCCTCTGCCACCCTTTCACCTGTCAGCTCCAACCCCACCAATACCATCATCACCACTTGGTAATGAGGAAAATGGCAGTAAAACTTGTTAGAACCGACCGATGAAGGCAGCAGCAGCATCAAAACCAACAGTATCGAAAAGGTTGGGGGGGGGGGAGGGGGGGGGGGTTTCAAGGAGTATCCTAGTTTACAATGCAGGAGGGGTAGTTGTTGCATTTGTATTGTTTGTGTTGTTACATGCGTACTGTGTGTTCAGTATTTGTGTGCGTGTTTTTACAGAGCGTTGCATGTGGGCGTGTAGGTGACATATGCGCAAAAATTACAAATATTTTATACATTTAAACATTTCTCCATTGACATTGTTGTAAGGAAATATTTTAAATCAAAAGCGTGATGGTAGCGGGCTGTTATTATTTCCCCTGCCTCCCCGCTCTCCTGTCAGCTCCAAAAACTCCTACCAAGTACCATCACCCTCGGTGATGATAAACATGGCGGTGCAGAACTGAAACAAAACGGTGAGGGTGGCAGCAGAGACAACAATTACAGTATCAAAAGGGTGGGAAAGGGGGATGAGATTGTATACGTGTTTACAAAGCCATATATATTAATAGTGATTAAAATGATAATAATGCAAAGTAACAACCAAATACACAAATAAATATCATAGTGACAAGGAATAACAGTGCTGAGACTAGTGATAGACTGAATGATAATAAATAATAGTTTTTTTAACATGTGATTTTATGTGCTAAATTGATTACCTTAGGAATGGTGTTTACATGAAATACATCTTATAATAATAATGACAAGGAATAAAAACCTACTAAGGGTGATGACAGCAATGCTAATATTAATAAACACAATGGTAGGATTTGTTTTGATAATGATCACATTTTCCAAACATGTTATTCCATTTGCTAAAATGATTTTCTTAGACATGGTGTTAAAATATGGCAGGTACCTACAATAACAATTGCATCCTGCACTGTTCAATAATATAGTAGGTGTAAAAAGGAGTTGGTTATCTTTTTTTTTCTCCTTGCTTATTTTTTTTTTTTTTAATTATACATATACTTGCAACATGCAATGTTCAATAATAGTAGAAGTAAAAGGAGTTGGTTATCTTTTTCTCCTTGCTTATTATTTTTTTTTTCTTATTTGTAAGGGTTCGTTCATTTTTTCCCTTCCTCTTTTTTTTTTTTTTTTAACTTTATGTAAAAAGTAAACAAGCATCAGTATTTGCACAACATTTTTACAATCTTTACATTTTTGTTTCCCTTGCCATCTTCTCACCAATTTGTTTCACTCCATCAATGCCCTTATCACCACTATCTGGGCAATGATGGTAAAGGCAGGATAGATATTTGAACCAAACCGGTGTGGGTATCAGCAAAGGCAGCAACAAACCATGAGCAAGGGGATGGGGGGCACATGGGAAAGGGATTTTGTTTATTATTAATTATGACAATAATAATAATGACAAGAAGAGACATACTGAGGGTAATAATAGCCAATATAAAAAAAAAAAAAAACTAGCAATGGTAATAATGGTTATGAAAATGATAAACTTTTTGCAAATTGTGGTTTCCATTTGCTAGGATGATTTTCTTTGGAATGGTGTTAACATAGCATAGCAGTGTACATACACAAGCCAAATATAGTTTTTAATAATAGTTGTAGTACAGGGAGTTGGTTTTTTTTCCCCCCTCATTTCCTCAATCATTTGTATTTGCACAAATTTATTTCAGTATTATTGATTTGGTAACCATATGTGATTTTGTATTTATTCCTTCAACACTCCCTCACATGATTCAAAAGGGGTGACAAGGAGAAGGGGAAATCTTTACATTTTTGTTTACTTTGCCGCACTCCCACTAATCGCTTTCACTCCAATGCCCCTCCGACCACCCTTAATGATGGTACAGGCAGGACAAATGTTTGAACTGATCAGTGGGGGTGGTAGCAAAGGCAACAAACCATGAGCAAAATGGGGCACTAGGGGAGATGAAGTTGTAAAATAATAATGATGATATCACTAATACTTATAACATTAATGATACTAAGGATAATAAGGTAGATACTGAATACAAAGAAAAGGGGGAATCTTGCATGTTTCCCCCCCCCCCTCACTATACTCTCCTCAACTGGTTTCACCCCACCAAAACCCTCATGCCAACTCTTAATGATGGTACAGGCAGGACAAGTGTTTGAACCAACCAGTTGGGGATAGCAGCAAGAGTAACAAAACGTAAGCAACAGGGGGTGCAGGGGAGATGAAGTTGTAAAATAATAGTGATGATATCAATAATACTTGTAAAATCAATGATACTAAGGATAATGGGGTAAGTATTGACTGCAAGGATAGGGGAAAGTCTTTACATGTTGTTCCCTCTCTACTCTCCCACCGATTGGCTTCAATCACCAAAGTCCCCATGACCACTCTAATGATGGTACAGGCAGGGCAAATGTTTGAAACAAACTAGTGGGGGTAGTAGCAAAAGCAACAAACCTTAAACAAAGGGGGGGGGACATGGGGGTGAAGTTGTAAAATAATAAAGGTGATATCATTAATACTTATTAAATTAATGATACTAAGGATAAAGGGGGTAGGGTAATGATAGTAAAAAATAAAAAATGATAGTGATAATAATAATAATAATAATAATGAAAACAATAATAATAATAAATATAATAATAATATAATAGATATGTGATTTTCTTTACTAAAATGATAATCTTAGTTGTGGTGGTAGTTTAGCACAACAAATTCATTTGAATCAAGCATTCCATTTTTAGTACATTGGAATGGGAGGAGTTTAGTTTTCTTCTCTCTTTTTTCCTTTTCCCCCTTATCTATAAGGCAACAAATAAAACAAGCATTCGTACTTCCACTATTCTTTACATAAGGGATTTTCCATTGGTCTTTTGACCATATGTGATCTTTTTAATCATTCACTCACAGTTTCTTCTTTCTTTCTCTCACTCATGTATACCAAAATTACCAAAAAAATTACCAAAATTTACCAGAGTTGGTATACCATTTATACCAACTCTGGAAAGAGTTGTGATATTTTGTGCGTGAACATAAATGATATTAAGTGTGTGTTATATGTGCGGTGTTTGTATCTGGCTGAGTTTCTACATGTCCATATGAGCTGTCTATAGTAAGAAAGAGCTGTCAGTAGTTTTGTATGTGTGTCTTTTGCTGATTTTGGTATAATGTTGAGAAAAATTGCTTTATATATGTCGGTTTGTTTGCCTGTGTGCGTTTGTATGAGGTGTTGGAGTGTTGCGCGTATGGCTGTGATTGTTGGACATGTATAATAAATGTGTTCCTCTGTCTCTGTTGTGTTATTTCTACATAGCTGACACTGTGATATTTGTTTGAATTTGTATGCTTCTGTCTGTGTTGTCGGTGTCATATTGTATAACAGTCTATATGTGATCTCTCTAGCTTTTGGTGTTATGTGTTTGTTGTGTAGGTTTGAAAAGGTGCATGTGAATTCAGACATGAAGTATTTGTGTCCTCTTTTAATCCTAAGTTTGAGTGATGGTGCTTGCTCTCTAACTAAATGTTTGTATATTTTGTGTGTTGTTTGCTGTATTAACTGTTCATGTCCTTGTATTGCCTGTATGCATGTCTGGTAGAATGTTGGCAGTGTTCCCTGGTAGTGTGCAGTTGCATTGTTAAGAGGTGTGAGGTGTTTTATGTTATGTGCTATATAATATAAAGCTAATCTATGTTGTTCTGGATGTCTGATGATTTTACCTATGTGACTGATTCTAAGTGACAGTATTTTTGTGTGGATGTCCTGTAGTGCAATTCCCCCCCCCCCTGTAGTTTGTCCTGTATGAGTGTTTTGTGATGTATGCTGTATATTGTATTGGTGAAGATGAAGCGTCTGATTTGTATGTTTATGTCTGTGACGGTCTGTTTGGGAGGGTTTAGTACTGTCGCTAAGTATAATATTTTGGGTATTATGTATGTGTTGACTATTGTGCTTCTACCAAATATTGTGGATGTTTTGTACCTATACCTGTGTAACATGTCTGTGATCTGTTCAGTCAATGAGTGCCATATCTGTTTGTGTGTTTTTGTGGGATCACATGGGAATGTGATCCCATACAGCTTCATGGTGCCTGTGTGTCTCAGGTCTGGAGGGAAATCAGACTTTTGTTTCCACTTTCCTAGTCCCATTATCTGTGATTTCTGTACATTTACTTTGGCTCCACTGCCTTTTCCAAAATGGGTAAAGGTGTGGAGTATGTTCCTTATTGAGATGTTGCTAGTGGGGAAGAAGGCAGTGTCATCTGCATAAGCGACAAGCTTCTGCTCTCCTATCCCATGTAGGAAGGTTCCTTTAATACTAGTGTCTTGTCTTATCTTTTCTAGTAAAGGCTCTAAGGTGAGCACGTACAGTAGTGGTGATAAGGGACATCCCTGTCTTACAGATCTAGTGAGCCTGAAGCTATCTGTCAGTGAGTGGTTCACCAACACTTTGCTCTCAGGGTTTTTGTACAAGATCTGTATCCACTGCCTGTAGTACTCTCCTATGTTGCAGTGTTCTAGTGTCCTATGCAGGTAAGTATGGGAAATTCTGTCGAAAGCCTTCTCTTGATCCAAGGACAAGATGGAGGATGGACAATCTTTCCTATGTGTGTAGTTAATAATGTCTCTAATGAGGTGGTTGTGTTTGTGTATGTTTCTGTCTTTGACACTGCACTGTTGGTCGGGGTGTATGAGTGTTGGCATGAAGGGTTTGAGTTTGTTGGTAAGTGATTTGGCAAGTATCTTATAGTCTGTGTTGAGTAAGGAAATTGGTCTGTTGTTCTTCAGTTGTGTTTTGTCGGTGTTGTCTTTGCGTATGAGTGTGATGTAGGACATGTTACAGCTTTCAGGTAATTGTTGTTTGTCAAAGGCTTCCTGATAGACTTTGAGGAGAAGATTGCCTAGGATAGGAAAGAAATGTTGGTAGAATTCTACTGTCAAACCGTCTGGTCCTGGAGTTTTGTCTTTGTTTAGTGTGCTCAGTGCCTGTGTTATGTCTACCAGTGTCAGCTCTGTGTCCAGTGTTTCTCTGTCTGTGTCAGGTAATTTCTTTGTGTACTGTAGGAAGTTGTCTTGTATCTGTGTGTCTACTGCCTCTGCTGTGAATAGATGTGTGTAGTGTTGCTGGAAAGCGGTCCCTATGTGTAGTGTTTCTGTCTGCATGTTCCCCTGCATGTCTGATATTTGGCTTATTTGTCTCCTATGCTGTATATTCTGCTCTATTGCCATGTATTGTCTACTTGCTGACTCTTGTGTAATAGTGTTGAGCTTTGTTCTGAGAAGAGCACCCAAATATCTGTGTTGTTGGTGTTCTTCTAGCTGTGCTTCAAGTGTGTGTAAATGAAGTGCATCTCTGTCTGTCTGTTTTGTTAGTCGTATGGCTGTCTGTATAATGCGCTCCTGTGTTATTCTGTCTTTGTGAATCATGGTTGCTAAATGTTGTGTTCTGCTTCGTATCGTGCTTTTTAGCAAGTCCCAGTATTGTGTGATGTTCTAAGTCGGTATATTGTCTGTGTATGTGTGTATGAGCTGTGTCATATATTGTACATATCCTGCGTGTTTCAGAAGTGTACAATTGAACTTCCAGTGTGGTGACCGTTTGTGCGGCTGCGTGTCTGTGCTGTTTGGGCTAATGTGTACAAGTGTACCTTTGTGGTCTGTGAAGTCTAGTGTTTCTCGTAGGTGTTGGATTTTTAATATGTGGTGTGTTGTGGGTGTGTAGAATCTGTCTAATCTGGATGATCTGTTGTGTGCTTTGTTTGTGTATGTCGTTTCTCTGCTGTCGGGGTGTGTTTGCCTGAATGCGTCTGTGAGGTTGTGTGTGTCAATGATGTTTAGTAGTGTGTCTAGTTGATGTATACTGTCCTTACCGGTCCTTCTCAACTGTGTTCTCACTTCACCTCCTACCACATCCATTTCTTCAAGAACACAGTTGAAATCACCGGCAAGAACAATATTTTGTCCCCTGTATGTCTGTGTTAGTAAGTCGTCTAACTGTTCATAAAATAGAGGTTGATAGTTGTAGTTTGGTGGTGCATGTATGTTAACAATAGCGTACGTGTGTGCTTCGTTTTTTAACTCAACTGTAGAAATCCTACCATGTGGGTCTCTGTGTGACCTAAAAATAGTCCATGTGTCAGAAATTTGTAGGATCGCTGTCCCTGACCCTGTGTTGTTTTCCGCCAAACTGAATGACGAATGTTTTAATCCTAGCCGTGTTACCAATTCAGCTGCTTCAAACTCTGTTTGGATATTTGTTTCTTGTAATAACAGAAAATCCGGCTTGTATTTGTGTATGAGAGTGACTATTTGTTTTAATTTCATTCTCATACCTCGAATATTTAAACTAATTAAACATAAATCGTCAGCCATTTTTAAAATTTAAATATAAAACAACATGGTGGTTAAGTTTAAATGATTACCTTTATCTTTTCTGTGGTAATTTAATTCTGGGTTGCGTCTTCGGGTTTGATGGTATGTTTGTAGTTTTCGTTTTCCTCGTGGTCTTCGTCGGTGTCTTCGTCAGTGTTTATAAAAAGTGGTCCTTCGTTGTCGCTGTTTTCATCCTGCTTTGTAGCAGCTTTCTTGAATGGTTTGGAAGGAGAAGGGGAAGATCTTCCTTCCTCTTCTCTCATGTCTTTGTTGCCTGAGGAATTTCTCCTCTCTGCCCTCTGTCTTTTTCTGCCGTAGAGGACGGTTTGGAAATCTTCGTCGTTGGTTTCTTGTGAAATTGTTTTTGCTTGAGTTTCTGCGTCTGTCTCCGTGGTCACCGGTCCACCAGCTACCTCGACGTCATCTTGGGCGGCGTTGTCCTCGTCTGGCCTCGTGGTTTCTTTTTGGCCGGCTGTCTCGGCGACATCTTGTTTTTTGTTGTTTGAATTTGTGTGAAGTTTTCCCCCGAGTGAGGGGGACTCCTCTTGCGATCTTTCAGTTGGTTGTTGGTTATTGTCTTTTTTTTTTGTCTCCGGCTCGGGCATTTGTTGGCCCAGTGTGAGTCCAGGCCACATGTAGGGCATTCGGTGCGACGACCCACTATTGTGAACATAATACGGTGGTCTCCTGTGATTTTCCCAGGAGCTGTAATCTTGGCGTAATGACGTATTGGTTTTTTGAGGGTACAAAGAACTCCCCATTTTCCGCCACAGTACTTGATGCGGAATACTTCCGCATTTTCGTCACCCATTGTCTGTTTTACGATGAACTTGACTCCCTCTGGAGGAATCGTGTTGGGCAGCCAATGGATCGTCACCCGTTCTCGTTCCTTTTCAAAGTGTTCGATCGACACTTCGAGTCCCTCGGTCGGCAGTTTTATATTTTTGCCATGCAGGCCTTTGTAAACTGCCACATGGGCAGCTTGGGTCAGATTTACAAACCCGCGTGGGTGTCTCATATCTGTAGATGTCTGCTACTCCGCCAGCAGGCACCCCGCATGGGCCGAGCAACGTGCTGGCAATTAAATGGGGCGTGCCTTTGGCCGCCGCGCCAGGTCCGGTAATAGTGAGAGCCAACGTACCTTTTTTATGAAGCGGTGTCCCCTCGAGAAAGCGGTCGATGTCCACAGATTCCATGTTGTCGAAAACTGCCATGTCTGCTGTTGATGAAGTTCCGGAAATAACACCACAATGAAAAATCTAAAAGGCGAAAGATTTGTTCGTTTGTGAAGAGAAACCAGAGTAACTGCAGGTTGGAGAAGAAGAGAGGCAGGGGTAAAACCAAGAGAGAAGATGTTGGACAGTTTGTCATCAAGTTATTGAAGAACGCCGGTATTAGTAACCCCACGCCCATCTTTTCCTTCTTCTCGCTCTGTTGTTATGCCTTAATTTAGTCACCGTAGTGGCTTCCCCTTGTTTATATGTTGTGTTTTGTCTATTTGTTGGCAGATGTTTTGTGAAACTGCACTAATTCGTGTTATTTTATATTGTTAATATGTTCTGTGCAGACCGTTGTGATTAACACCAATTCCATACTGGCGATTCATGGACGGTCACGAACATCAAATACAAATGATATTGTAGAAGACTTAATTAAGTATTTTATTTTGAGTAACTAAGCCCCCGAAGAAGCCGCGAAAAATTGCAGCAGCCGACCAGTGAAGGTCGTCTGTGCGGGGTATTGGGAATAGTAGTTTTCAACTAGCAATAACCACGCCTCGGTAAATTTTTTTTTTTTTTTTTTTTTTAAAAACTTTTATTGAGTGTTAAGAAACATTTGCATTTGTATTGTTCGTGTTGTTACAGAGCGTTGCATGTGGAAGTGTAGGTGACATATGCGCAAATTTTTACAACATTTGTTTCAACCTTTATACATTTGAAATGGGGGGTAGCGAAAAACGAGTACAAACAACAACAAGACGATAGTATACCATTATTTTCCCTCTGCCACCCTTTCACCTGTCAGCTCCAACCCCACCAATACCATCATCACCACTTGGTAATGAGGAAAATGGCAGTAAAACTTGTTAGAACCGACCGGTGAAGGCAGCAGCGGCATCAAAAACAACAGTATCGAAAAGGTGGGGGGGGGGGTTGTCAAGGAGTATCCTAGTTTACAATGCAGGAGGGGTAGTTGTTGCATTTGTATTGTTTGTGTTGTTACATGCGTACTGTGTGTTCAGTATTTGTGTGCGTGTTTTTACAGAGCGTTGCATGTGGGCGTGTAGGTGACATATGCGCAAAAATTACAAATATTTTATACATTTAAACATTTCTCCATTGACATTGTTGTAAGGAAATATTTTAAATCAAAAGCGTGATGGTAGCGGGCTGTTATTATTTCCTCTGCCGCCCCGCCCTCCTGTCAGCTCCAAAAACTCCTACCAAGTACCATCACCCTCGGTGATGATAAACATGGCGGTGCAGAACTGAAACAAAATGGTGAGGGTGGCAGCAGAGACAACAATCACAGTATCAAAAGGGTGGGAAAGGGGGATGTGATAGTATACGCGTTTACAAAGCCATATATATTAATAGTGATTACAATGATAATAATGCAAAGTAACAACCAAATACATAAATAAATATCCTAGTGACAAGGAATAACAGTGCTGAGACTAGTGATAGACTCAATGATAATAAATAATGGTGTTAACATGTGATTTTATGTGCTAAATTCATTTCCTTAGGAATGGTGTTTACATGAAATACATCTTTTAATAATAAAGACAAGGAGTAAAAAACTACTAAGGGTGATGACAGCAAAGCTAATATTTATAAACACCATGGTAGGATTTGTTTTGATAATGATCACATTTTCCAAACATGTGATTCCATTGGCTACATGATTTTCTTAGGAATGGTGTTAAAACATGGCAGGTACATACAATAACAATTGCATCCTGCACTGTTAAATAATATAGTAGGTGTAGAAAGGAGTTGGTTATCTTTTTTCTCCTTGCTTATTTTTTTTTTTTTTTTTTTTTACATATGCATGCAATGTTCAATAATAGTAGAAGTAAAAGGAGTTGGTTTTCTTTTTCTCCTTGCTTTTTTTTTTTGGGTCATATTTGTAAGGGTTCATTCATTTTTTCCCTTCCTCTTTTTTTTTTTTTTTCTTTTTGTAAAAAGTAACACAAGCATCAGTATTAGCACAAACTTTTTTACAATCTTTACATTTTTGTTTCCCTTGCCATCTCCTCACCAATTTGTTTCATTCCACCAATGCCTTCATCAACCTTATCCGGGCAATGATGGTAAAGGCAGGATAATTATTTGAACCAAACCGGTGTGAGTATCAGCAAAGGCAATCACAAACCATGAGCAAGGGGAGGGGGGCACATGGGAAAGGGTTTTTTGTTTATTACTAATGATGACAATAATAATAAAGGCAAGAAGAGGCATACTGAGTGTAATAACAGCAATTATAAAAAAAAACAGCAAGGGTACTAATAGTTATGAGAATGATAACATTTTTACAATATGTGATTCCATTTGCTAGGATGATTTTCTTTGGAATGGTGTTAACATAGCCTAGCAGGTACATACACTTGCAAACTGCAGTTTTTAGTAATACTTGGAGTAGAGGAGTGGGTTATATTTTCCTACTTGTTTTTTCCTAAATGTAGGGGTTCATTCATATTTTCCTCTGTGTTCTCTCTTTCTTTTGTTTTTTAAATTAAAATTTAACCAAGCATTTGTATTGACACAAGTGTTTACAGTATCATTGGTTTGGTAACCATTTGTGATTTTGTATTTATTCATTTAACACTCACTCACATGATTCAAAGGGGGTGACAAAGAGAGGAAGGGGCATGACCGCTCTTTATGATGGTACAGGCTGGACAAATGTTTGAAAACAAAATAGTGGGGGTAGTAGCAAAAGCAACAAACTTTAAGCAAAGGGGGGGGGGGGAACATGGGAGATGAAGTTGTAAATTAATAATGATGATATCCTTAATACTTTCCAAATTAATGATACTAAAGATAATAAGGGTAAGATAATGATAGTAATAATAATAATGATCATAATAATAGTAGACATTTTCATAATAATAAATATAATAATAAAAATAATAAACAACAGCAAACATATATTAATAATAGTAGTAATATTAAAAATAATAATAATAATAAATAGTATAATAGATATGTGATTCTATTTACTAAGGTGATAATCTTAGTAGTGGTGGTAGTATAGCACAACAAGTGCATTTAAAGCAAAACATTCCATAAATAGTAATTGGAATGGGAGGAGTTGATTTTCCTTTCTCCTTTTTTCTTTTCCCCTTATCTATGAGTGTTACAACCATCATTTTGAAACAAATAAAACAAGCATTTATATTTCCACTATTCTTTACATAAGGGATTTGTCATTTGTCTTTTGACCATATATGAACTTTTTAATCATTTACTCATCATTCACTCAGTTTCATCTTTCTTTCTCGCGCTCATGTATACCAAATTTGTAATACAATAAGGAATACATGTGGTTTAATCTGGAAATAGTTGTGATATTTTGCGCGTGTACATAAATGATATTAAGTGTGTGTTATATGTGTAGTGCTTGTGTCTGGCTGAGTTTCTGCATGTCCATATGAGATGTCTATAGTAAGAAAGAGCTATAAGTAGTTTTGTGTGTATGTCTTTTGCTGACTTTGGTAAAGTGTTGAGAAATATTGCTTTATATATGTCGGTTTGTTTGCCTGTGTGTGTTTGTATGAGGTGTTGGAGTGTTGCGCGTGTGGCAGTAATTGTTGGACATGTAAAATAAATGTGTTCCTCTGTCTCTTGTGTGTTGTTTCTACATAGTTGGCATTGTTTGTCTATGTATTGTCCCTGTGTTGTTGGAGTCATGCTGTATACTAACCTATATGTGATTTCTCTTGCTGTTGGTGTTATGTGTTTGTTGTGTAGGTTTGAAAAGGTGCATGTGAAGTCAGACATGAAGTATTTGTATCCTCTTTTGATCCTAAGTTTGAGTGGTGGTGCTTGCTCTCTAACTAACTGTTTGTATATTGTGTGTGTTGTTTGCTGTATTAACTGTTCATGTCCTTGTATTGCCTGTATGCATGTCTGATAGAATGTTGGCAGTGTTCCCTGATAGTGTGCAGTTGCATTGTTAAGTGGTGTGAGGTGTTTGATGTTGTGGGCTATGTAGTATAGTGCTAGTCTGTGCTGTTCTGGGTGTCTGATGATTTTACCTATGTAACTAATCCTAAGTGACAGTATTTTTGTGTGGATGTCTTGTAGTCCAATTCCCCCCTGTTTCCTGTCTTGTATGAGAGTTTTGTGTTTAATGCTGTGTATTGTGTTGGTGAAGATAAAGCGTCTGATTTGTTTGTTTATGTTTGTGATGGTCTGTTTGGGAGGGTCCAGTACTGTCGCTAAGTATATTATTTTGGGTATTATGAATGTGTTGACTACTGTGCTTCTACCAAATATTGTGGATGTTTTGTACCTATACCTATGTAAAATGTCTGTGATCTTTTGGGTCAGTGCGTGCCATGTCTGTGTGTGTGTTTTTGTGGGATCACATGGAAATGTGATCCCATACAGTTTCATGGTGTCTGTGTGTCTCAGATCTGGAGGGAAATCAGACTTTTGTTTCCACTTTCCCAGACCCGTTATATATGATTTCTGTACATTTACTTTGGCTCCACTGCCTTTTCCAAAATGGGTAAAGGTGTGGAGTATGTTCCTTATGGATGTATTGCTAGTGGGAAAGAAAGCAGTGTCATCTGCATAAGCAATGAGCTTCTGCTCTCCTATTCCATGCAGGAAAGTGCCTTTAATACTAGTGTCTTGTCTTATCTTCTCTAATAAAGGCTCTAGGGTGAGCACATACAGTAGTGGTGATATGGGACATCCCTGCCTTACAGATCTCGTAAGCCTGAAGCTGGCTGTCAGTGAATGGTTCACTAACACTTTGCTTTCAGGATTTTTGTACAAGATCTGTATCCACTGCCTGTAATACTGTCCTATATTACAGTGTTCTAGTGTTCTATGCAGGTATGTGTGGGAAATTCTGTCGAAGGCCTTTTCCTGATCCAGGGACAAGATGGAGGATGGACAGTCTTTCCCGTGTGTATAGGTGATTATGTCTCTAATTAGATGGGTGTGATTATGTATATTTCTGTCTTTGACACTGCACTGTTGGTCAGGGTGTATTAGTGTTTGCATGAAAGGTTTAAGTTTGTTGGCAAGTATCTTGTAGTCTGTGTTTAGTAAGGAGATTGGTCTGTAGTTCTTCAGTTGTGTCTTGTCAGTTTTGTCTTTGCATATGAGTGTAATGTAGGACATGTTGCAGCTCTCTGGAAGTTGTTTTTTGTCAAAGGCTTCCTGATAGACTTTGAGGAGAAGATTGCCTAGGATAGGAAAGAAGTGTTGGTAGAATTCTACTGTCAAACCGTCTGGTCCTGGGGTTTTGTCTTTGTTCATTGTGCTCAGTGCCTGTGTTATGTCTTTCAGTGTCAGTTCTGTGTCCATTGTGTCTCTGTCTGTGTCAGATAATTTCTTTGTATACCGTAAGAAGTTGTCTTGTATCTGTGTGTCGACTGTCTCTTCTGTGAATAGTTGTGTATAGTGTTGCTGGAAAGCAGTCTCTATGTGTGGTGTTTCTGTCTGCATGTTTCCTTGCATGTCTGATATTTTGCTTATTTGTCTGTTACGTTGTACACTCTGCTCCATTGCTAAATATTGTCTCGTAGGTGTCTCTTGTGTGATTGTGTCGAGTTTTGTTCTGAGAAGAGCACCCAGATATCTGTGTTGTTGGTGTTCTTCTAGTTGTGTTTCTAGTATGTGTAAGTGTGGGGCATTCCTGTCTGTCTGTTTTGTTAGCCGTATGGCTGTCTGTATAATACGTTCCTGTCTTATTCTGTCTTTGTGAATCATGGTTGCTAAGTGTTGTGTTCTGCTTCGTATGGTGCTTTTTAGTAAGTCCCAGTATTGTGTGATGTTCTCAGTCGGTATATTGTCTGTGTACGTGTGTATGAGCTGTGTCATATACTTTACATATTCTGGGTGTTTCAATAATGAATTATTGTATTTCCAATGAGGTGACCGTTTGTATGTCCGCGTGTCTGTGCTGTTTGTGCTGATGTGTGCTAGTATGCCTTTGTAGTCTGTGTAATCTAATGTTTCCCGTAGATGTTTGGTCTGTATGATGTGGTGTGTTGCGGGTGTGTAAATCCTATCTAATCTAGATGATCTGTTGTGTGTTTTGTTTGTGTATGTCGTTTCTCTACTGTCGGGGTGTGTATGCCTGAATGCGTCTGTGAGGTTGTGAGTATCGATGATGTTTCGTAGTGTATCTAGTTGATGTATACCGTCCCCGCCGGCCCTCCTCAGCTGTGTTCTTACTTCTCCCCCTAACACGTCTATTTCTTCAAGCACGCAGTTGTAATCGCCGGCAAGAACGATATTTTGTCCCCTGTATGTCTGTGTTAATAGATCGTCTAACTGTTCATAAAATAAGGGTTGGTATTGGTAATTTGGTGGTGCATGTATGTTAACTATTGTGTAGGCGTGTGTGTCGTTCTTTAGTTGAACCGTGCTAACTCTACCGTGTTCGTCTCTGTGCGTTCTAACAATATCCCACATGTCGGATGTTTGCAGTATGGCTGTCCCTGACCCACTGTTTTGTTTCGCTAAACTGAAAGATGAATTCTTTAATCCTAACCGTGTTACTAGTTCTACTGCTTCAAAGTCTGTTTTGATGTTAGTTTCTTGTAATAGGATGAAATCTGGTTTGTATTTGTGTATGAGTGTGATTATGTATTGTAATTTCGTTTTCATGCCACGAATATTAACGCTCATTATACATAGATTGTCAGCCATTTTAAAAATAGAATAAAAAACATGGTGGTTGAATTTACGTGATTACCTTTGTACAAATTACTTCAAATCTGGGCTGTGTCTTCGGTTTTGGTGATAGTTTTGTGGTTTTCGTTCTCCTCGTGGTCTTCGTCGGTGTCTTCGTCGGTGTTGATATAAAGTGGTCCTTCATTGTCACTGTTTTCATGCTGTTTTGTAGCAGCTTTCTTGCATGGTTTGGAAGGGGAAGGGGAAGATCTTCCTTCCTCTTCTCCTATGTCTTTGTTGTTTGAGGAATTCTTTCTCTCTGTATACTGCCTTTTTCTGCCGTAGCTGACGGTTTGGAATCCGTCGTTGTTGGCTTCTTGTGCAGCTGTTTTTGTTTGAGCAGTTTCTACGGCTGGCTCCGTGGTCACCGGTCTGCCAGTTACTTCGATGACATTTTGGACAGCGTTGTTTTTCTGTGTGTGGGCCTTCCCCATGATTGCCGGGAATTCCTCTTGTGCTAGTTCAGATGTTTTCTTATTATGTTCTTTCTTCTGCCGCCTTGTCGGGCATTTGTTAGACCAGTGATCGTCTAGGCTGCAATATGGGCACTGAGTCCGGCGACCGGGCATAGAGAACATTATGCGGTGGTCGCCTGTTATTTTCCCTGGCGCCGTGATCTTTGCGTAATGCGGCACCGGTTTTGTGGGGGTACACAGCACGCCCCACTTGCCGCCACCGTACTGGATTCTGAAGACTTCCGCGTTTTCGTCTCCAATCGTCTTTTCGACTATGAACTTTACTCCCTGTAGAGAAATAGTGTTGGGAAGCCAATGAATCGTAACTCGGTCCCTTTCTCGTTCTAGGTGCTCTATTGATAGCTCCAGTCCCTCCGCCGGCAGCTTAACTGTTTTGCCATGAAGGCCTTTGTATACTGCCACATGGGCCGCCTGTGTCAGGTTGACATACCACCGAGTAGGTACTTCATACCGGTATACGTCAGTAATGCCGCCATGTGGTACACCACATGGGCCCAGCAGCGTGCTGTAGATTAACGAAGGCGTGGCCTTGGCCGCCGCGCCAGGGCCGGTAAATGTAATTACCAACGTACCTTTGTTGTGCAGTGGTCTTCCCTCCAGGAAATGTTCAATGTCGATGGAATCCATTTTGTCGACTGGTGCCATTCTTGGAAAGTATTGATGAAATCCGGAATAAACACAATGAATGCAAATGAAACACACGATTTACTCCGCAAAGACGACCATTAGAAATGATCCTTAAAAGTATGATCTTCTGAACATTTGATGAACATCAAATACAAATGATATTGTAGAAGACTTATGTATTTTATTTTGAGTAACTAAGCCCCCGAAGAAGCCGCGAAAAATTGCAGCAGCCGACCAGTGAAGGTCGTCTGTGCGGGGTATTGGGAATAGTTTTCAACTAGCAATAACCACGCCTCGGTAAAACCTCATTGGCTATGGTACCGCCACTGCGCAAAGCTAACTGTTTCACCTGCACACTGTGACATTAAGCTAAGAAATATAAAGAAAGTATGTGGTGTAACCTATCTGAATATTGCTAACTGTTAACTTCCTTTGTCATATCATATGAAAAGTAATTTAATCTTAGAAAATATTGCTAATAATTAGTAATACTATGCACACTAAAACTTGACAAGCTGATTAAAGAGACTAATAACAGAGTATTGAATTATAGGTTTTTTCCTTGAGAAAACCTGAAGATTTGTAAATAAGGGAGATAATATTCTAAAAAAGGGAAATAATCAATATATATTAATTGAAGGTTACCCAGATTTATAGAATGTCATATAAAGATATGTGATAGTATTTATGATTTTCGTTCTCTCACTTTGAATTAAAACGTCGTCCACACACATGCTACTACTTCTAGTGCACTTGACTGATGTTTACATGTGGATTCATTCATTCAGTAGCATGTCCTTTGCAGAACCTCTCTCCCATGACAACCTTCTGGAAAAACTTCCCGATCACTTGTAAGATGTCCCGCGTCCGATACACCCATCTGAAGATCATCCGCCACATCCTGCACCCCTCTTCTCTTTGGCCTTCCTCTTCCTCTCTTCCCAGGCATATACCCCTCCATTATTGTTCTCTCCAAACTTTCATGACGTTTCAAGTTACTAAAATATTTCAATTTTCTTTGTTTTATCGTGTTATAGCGAACCTTCTTCAATATTCAGCTCTTGTTGATTAGCCTTCTCTATTACATGTGCCCATTATCATCAAGGCGTGCCCACTCTGACTTCAGAGGTACTTGTAATTTACGTTCCCTAGTCCTGGATGAGAAGTCAACATTTTAGTCCAACTGACATGTGTAGGTATAGTCGCGGTTGAGTCAGCAAAGTCGATAGAGAACTGCGCTGGTAATTTCATGTGTACGGCCGGACACGGGTTCGATTCCCGGGTTCGTATCCTGCTAAAGTAAGGGAGAGACTGATCACCTATTCCGCCGTGATTTGGGGCCTACAAAATGCGATGACGCCATCACATTACAGACTCGTGGCAGGAAACTGCTTCGGCATAAATTAAAAATAAAATATTATCATCATCATCATGTGCCCTGACAGCTGGCGTAAACGTCCATGTCTCTCTACAGATCCCAGTCTTCGATTTTCTGGACAAACTCTGCTGCTGATATTCCCCCATGTCACCGTCTCAATCCATCCAGCAAAGGCAGTGGTCAGCGAGAGGAGGAGAGTTAAGTTGCGTAGGTCAGTTAACTGTATAATACACTCACAATTCCTTGGTAAGACTAAGATATAAGGTAGGTTGGGAGCCCATAATATCTCCCTCCCCCACTTTCTACCTTGCTGGCTTTATTTAGGTCAACGTAATAAAGCTAATGATACATCGACAAAATACATGTGACAACGCCTTTGTGCATCCCTTAAGACATTATCATTCGACAATCTATAAGTGTTTAGATTAATTGGGTAACAAGAAACTCAACAGAAACAGCTACGACCAGTAGAAAATTCAAGTGCATCAGCTAATTTCAGACCATCAGCAGGCGACTGAGTACCAAAGATTCACACTCACACTAGGAATTTGGAATTCCCACATCATGAGCATACGATGGACATCAAATAGGAAATAAGAGCAATGAAATCGACATCTTAGAAATGGGCTATATCAGATGGAAAGAGGTGGGATTAACAACCTTCAACAACTTAAGTTGTCAAATGGGGAAATGAACTAGCAATGAAGTGTAGCTATTCTTACGGTTCTAGAACAATAAAAATCTTTTAACGGATACAAGGAAACGTCAGAATATTGCGAATAATGTTAAATCGCAGTTAAATCAATACTATTTGAACATGTGCCCTAACAGTGAAAAGGCAGGGAAAATAGCGAGGACGCAGTTTATGGTATCAAAAGTAGAGATTTGAAGAAGTCCAAAACATGAGTAATAAATATCACTTCGGGAGAATCTAACGCTAATGTGCGATACTAACCAAAATGGTTGCACAGTAGTTATTTATTAACTATGAATTAAAATATTAGGCAGAATCTTAGAGTGGGCAACAGAGCTTAATAAAACAGCAAATTAAAAGAGGGGTGGCCAAACAAGAACACTACGCAGGAAGCCAAAGAAAATTGATAAACCAACACAGAACACGTGTCGTTAGCAGCTATACGCTGCGGGATTTGCTGATAAGGGGATCCGAGCACTTATAGGCTGAATAGTTCGATGTGCAATCAGGATGATCTGTCGACTAACTAATTTACTAAGTAACTAACTAATTTTATCTTCATTTTGTATATCTTTATTTTAATTGTATTTTCATTTTGCATTTTAAATTTGTATATATGTATTTTAATTGTATCATTAATTTGTATAGCTGTACTTTAATTTTATTTTAAGTTTGTATTTTAATTTAATTTTCATTATGTATTACTGTAAAAAAAAAAATTTCTTTCTTAATTTTGTTTTGCTGTATATTAATTTTATCTTCATTTTGTATAGCTGTATCTTAATTTTATCTTCATTTTGTAGACCTGTATTTTACTTTATCTTCGTTTTGTAGAGCTGTAATTTACTTTATCTTCATTTTGTAGAACTGTATTTTAATTTTACCTTTTCCAATCGATGCAAGGAAATGAATTCTTAAGGGCTGTACTGAGCCTATTCTGAGGCAAGAACGCGAATCATGGACAATTAACAGACAAGTGAGGAATACGTGTTAGCTGCGGGGATGTGGTTTTATAGAAGAATGATGACAACGCCGTGGAGGAATAGAAAGACCAATAAAGACATCTTGAAAGAAGTTGACTCACAAAGAGAATCGGTTACTCGCATCAGAAGAGGAGTCCACATTCTTTGAACATGTCATGAGAATAGGAAAACTGCAGGTTGGAGAAGAAGAGAGGCAGGGGTAAAACCAAGAGAGAAGATGTTGGACAGTTTGTCATCAAGTTATTGAAGAACGCCGGTATTAGTAACCCCACGCCCATCTTTTCCTTCTTCTCGCTCTGTTGTTATACCTTAATTTAGTCACCGTAGTGGCTTCCCCTTGTTTATATGTTGTGTTTTGTCTATTTGTTGGCAGATGTTTTGTGAAACTGCACTAATTCGTGTTATTTTATATTGTTAATATGTTCTGTGCAGACCGTTGTGATTAACACCAATTCCATACTGGCGATTCATGGACGGTCACGAACATCAAATACAAATGATATTGTAGAAGACTTTATTTTATTTTGAGTAACTAAGCCCCCGAAGAAGCCGCGAAAAATTGCAGCAGCCGACCAGTGAAGGTCGTCTGTGCGGGGTATTGGGAATAGTTTTCAACTAGCAATAACCACGCCTCGGTAAAACCTCATTGGCTATGGTACCGCCACTGCGCAAAGCTAACTGTTTCACCTGCACACTGTGACATTAAGCTAAGAAATATAAAGAAAGTATGTGGTGTAACCTATCTGAATATTGCTAACTGTTAACTTCCTTTGTCATATCATATGAAAAGTAATTTAATCTTAGAAAATATTGCTAATAATTAGTAATACTATGCACACTAAAACTTGACAAGCTGATTAAAGAGACTAATAACAGAGTATTGAATTATAGGTTTTTTCCTTGGGAAAACCTGAAGATTTGTAAATAAGGGAGATAATATTCTAAAGAGGGAAATAATCAATATATATTAATTGAAGGTTACCCAGATTTATAGAATGTCATATAAAGATATGTGATAGTATTTATGATTTTCGTTCTCCCACTTAGAATTAAAACGTCGTCCACACACATGCTACTACTTCTAGTGCACTTGACTGATGTTTACATGTGGATTCATTCATTCAGTAGCATGTCCTTTGCAGAACCTCTCTCCCATGACAACCTTCTGGAAAAACTTCCCGATCACTTGTAAGATGTCCCGCGTCCGATACACCCATCTGAAGATCATCCGCCACATCCTGCACCCCTCTTCTCTTTGGCCTTCCTCTTCCTCTCTTCCCAGGCATATACCCCTCCATTATTGTTCTCTCCAAACTTTCATGACGTTTCAAGTTACTAAAATATTTCAATTTTCTTTGTTTTATCGTGTTATAGCGAACCTTCTTCAATATTCAGCTCTTGTTGATTAGCCTTCTCTATTACATGTGCCCATTATCATCAAGGCGTGCCCACTCTGACTTCAGAGGTACTTGTAATTTACGTTCCCTAGTCCTGGATGAGAAGTCAACATTTTAGTCCAACTGACATGTGTAGGTATAGTCGCGGTTGAGTCAGCAAAGTCGATAGAGAACTGCGCTGGTAATTTCATGTGTACGGCCGGACACGGGTTCGATTCCCGGGTTCGTATCCTGCTAAAGTAAGGGAGAGACTGATCACCTATTCCGCCGTGATTTGGGGCCTACAAAATGCGATGACGCCATCACATTACAGACTCGTGGCAGGAAACTGCTTCGGCACAAATTAAAAATAAAATATTATCATCATCATCATGTGCCCTGACAGCTGGCGTAAACGTCCATGTCTCTCTACAGATCCCAGTCTTCGATTTTCTGGACAAACTCTGCTGCTGATATTCCCCCATGTCACCGTCTCAATCCATCCAGCAAAGGCAGTGGTCAGCGAGAGGAGGAGAGTTAAGTTGCGTAGGTCAGTTAACTGTATAATACACTCACAATTCCTTGGTAAGACTAAGATATAAGGTAGGTTGGGAGCCCATAATATCTCCCTCCCCCACTTTCTACCTTGCTGGCTTTATTTAGGTCAACGTAATAAAGCTAAAGATACATCGACAAAATACATGTGACAACGCCTTTGTGCATCCCTTAAGACATTATCATTCGACAATCTATAAGTGTTTAGATTAATTGGGTAACAAGAAACTCAACAGAAACAGCTACGACCAGTAGAAAATTCAAGTGCATCAGCTAATTTCAGACCATCAGCAGGCGACTGAGTACCAAAGATTCACACTCACACTAGGAATTTGGAATTCCCACATCATGAGCATACGATGGACATCAAATAGGAAATAAGAGCAATGAAATCGACATCTTAGAAATGGGCTATATCAGATGGAAAGAGGTGGGATTAACAACCTTCAACAACTTAAGTTGTCAAATGGGGAAATGAACTAGCAATGAAGTGTAGCTATTCTTACGGTTCTAGAACAATAAAAATCTTTTAACGGATACAAGGAAACGTCAGAATATTGCGAATAATGTTAAATCGCAGTTAAATCAATACTATTTGAACATATGCCCTAACAGTGAAAAGGCAGGGAAAATAGCGAGGACGCAGTTTATGGTATCAAAAGTAGAGATTTGAAGAAGTCCAAAACATGAGTAATAAATATCACTTCGGGAGAATCTAACGCTAATGTGCGATACTAACCAAAATGGTTGCACAGTAGTTATTTATTAACTATGAATTAAAATATTAGGCAGAATCTTAGAGTGGGCAACAGAGCTTAATAAAACAGCAAATTAAAAGAGGGGTGGCCAAACAAGAACACTACGCAGGAAGCCAAAGAAAATTGATAAACCAACACAGAACACGTGTCGTTAGCAGCTATACGCTGCGGGATTTGCTGATAAGGGGATCCGAGCACTTATAGGCTGAATAGTTCGATGTGCAATCAGGATGATCTGTCGACTAACTAATTTACTAAGTAACTAACTAATTTTATCTTCATTTTGTATATCTTTATTTTAATTGTATTTTCATTTTGCATTTTAAATTTGTATATATGTATTTTAATTGTATCATTAATTTGTATAGCTGTACTTTAATTTTATTTTAAGTTTGTATTTTAATTTAATTTTCATTATGTATTACTGTAAAAAAAAAAAATTTCTTTCTTAATTTTGTTTTGCTGTATATTAATTTTATCTTCATTTTGTATAGCTGTATCTTAATTTTATCTTCATTTTGTAGACCTGTATTTTACTTTATCTTCGTTTTGTAGAGCTGTAATTTACTTTATCTTCATTTTGTAGAACTGTATTTTAATTTTACCTTTTCCAATCGATGCAAGGAAAAGAATTCTTAAGGGCTGTACTGAGCCTATTCTGAGGCAAGAACACGAATCATGGACAATTAACAGACAAGTGAGGAATACGTGTTAGCTGCGGAGATGTGGTTTTATAGAAGAATGGTGGGGGAATAGAAAGACCAATGAAGACATCTTGAAAGAAGTTGACTCACAAAGAGAATCGGTTACTCGCATCAGAAGAGGAGTCCACATTCTTTGAACATGTCATGAGAATAGGAAAACTGCAGGTTGGAGAAGAAGAGAGGCAGGGGTAAAACCAAGAGAGAAGATGTTGGACAGTTTGTCATCAAGTTATTGAAGAACGCCGGTATTAGTAACCCCACGCCCATCTTTTCCTTCTTCTCGCTCTGTTGTTATACCTTAATTTAGTCACCGTAGTGGCTTCCCCTTGTTTATATGTTGTGTTTTGTCTATTTGTTGGCAGATGTTTTGTGAAACTGCACTAATTCGTGTTATTTTATATTGTTAATATGTTCTGTGCAGACCGTTGTGATTAACACCAATTCCATACTGGCGATTCATGGACGGTCACGAACATCAAATACAAATGATATTGTAGAAGACTTTATTTTATTTTGAGTAACTAAGCCCCCGAAGAAGCCGCGAAAAATTGCAGCAGCCGACCAGTGAAGGTCGTCTGTGCGGGGTATTGGGAATAGTTTTCAACTAGCAATAACCACGCCTCGGTAAAACCTCATTGGCTATGGTACCGCCACTGCGCAAAGCTAACTGTTTCACCTGCACACTGTGACATTAAGCTAAGAAATATAAAGAAAGTATGTGGTGTAACCTATCTGAATATTGCTAACTGTTAACTTCCTTTGTCATATCATATGAAAAGTAATTTAATCTTAGAAAATATTGCTAATAATTAGTAATACTATGCACACTAAAACTTGACAAGCTGATTAAAGAGACTAATAACAGAGTATTGAATTATAGGTTTTTTCCTTGGGAAAACCTGAAGATTTGTAAATAAGGGAGATAATATTCTAAAGAGGGAAATAATCAATATATATTAATTGAAGGTTACCCAGATTTATAGAATGTCATATAAAGATATGTGATAGTATTTATGATTTTCGTTCTCTCACTTTGAATTAAAACGTCGTCCACACACATGCTACTACTTCTAGTGCACTTGACTGATGTTTACATGTGGATTCATTCATTCAGTAGCATGTCCTTTGCAGAACCTCTCTCCCATGACAACCTTCTGGAAAAACTTCCCGATCACTTGTAAGATGTCCCGCGTCCGATACACCCATCTGAAGATCATCCGCCACATCCTGCACCCCTCTTCTCTTTGGCCTTCCTCTTCCTCTCTTCCCAGGCATATACCCCTCCATTATTGTTCTCTCCAAACTTTCATGACGTTTCAAGTTACTAAAATATTTCAATTTTCTTTGTTTTATCGTGTTATAGCGAACCTTCTTCAATATTCAGCTCTTGTTGATTAGCCTTCTCTATTACATGTGCCCATTATCATCAAGGCGTGTCCACTCTGACTTCAGAGGTACTTGTAATTTACGTTCCCTAGTCCTGGATGAGAAGTCAACATTTTAGTCCAACTGACATGTGTAGGTATAGTCGCGGTTGAGTCAGCAAAGTCGATAGAGAACTGCGCTGGTAATTTCATGTGTACGGCCGGACACGGGTTCGATTCCCGGGTTCGTATCCTGCTAAAGTAAGGGAGAGACTGATCACCTATTCCGCCGTGATTTGGGGCCTACAAAACGCGATGACGCCATCACATTACAGACTCGTGGCAGGAAACTGCTTCGGCACAAATTAAAAATAAAATATTATCATCATCATCATGTGCCCTGACAGCTGGCGTAAACGTCCATGTCTCTCTACAGATCCCAGTCTTCGATTTTCTGGACAAACTCTGCTGCTGATATTCCCCCATGTCACCGTCTCAATCCATCCAGCAAAGGCAGTGGTCAGCGAGAGGAGGAGAGTTAAGTTGCGTAGGTCAGTTAACTGTATAATACACTCACAATTCCTTGGTAAGACTAAGATATAAGGTAGGTTGGGAGCCCATAATATCTCCCTCCCCCACTTTCTACCTTGCTGGCTTTATTTAGGTCAACGTAATAAAGCTAATGATACATCGACAAAATACATGTGACAACGCCTTTGTGCATCCCTTAAGACATTATCATTCGACAATCTATAAGTGTTTAGATTAATTGGGTAACAAGAAACTCAACAGAAACAGCTACGACCAGTAGAAAATTCAAGTGCATCAGCTAATTTCAGACCATCAGCAGGCGACTGAGTACCAAAGATTCACACTCACACTAGGAATTTGGAATTCCCACATCATGAGCATACGATGGACATCAAATAGGAAATAAGAGCAATGAAATCGACATCTTAGAAATGGGCTATATCAGATGGAAAGAGGTGGGATTAACAACCTTCAACAACTTAAGTTGTCAAATGGGGAAATGAACTAGCAATGAAGTGTAGCTATTCTTACGGTTCTAGAACAATAAAAATCTTTTAACGGATACAAGGAAACGTCAGAATATTGCGAATAATGTTAAATCGCAGTTAAATCAATACTATTTGAACATGTGCCCTAACAGTGAAAAGGCAGGGAAAATAGCGAGGACGCAGTTTATGGTATCAAAAGTAGAGATTTGAAGAAGTCCAAAACATGAGTAATAAATATCACTTCGGGAGAATCTAACGCTAATGTGCGATACTAACCAAAATGATTGCACAGTAGTTATTTATTAACTATGAATTAAAATATTAGGCAGAATCTTAGAGTGGGCAACAGAGCTTAATAAAACAGCAAATTAAAAGAGGGGTGGCCAAACAAGAACACTACGCAGGAAGCCAAAGAAAATTGATAAACCAACACAGAACACGTGTCGTTAGCAGCTATACGCTGCGGGATTTGCTGATAAGGGGATCCGAGCACTTATAGGCTGAATAGTTCGATGATCAGGATGATCTGTCGACTAACTAATTTACTAAGTAACTAACTAATTTTATCTTCATTTTGTATATCTTTATTTTAATTGTATTTTCATTTTGCATTTTAAATTTGTATATATGTATTTTAATTGTATCATTAATTTGTATAGCTGTACTTTAATTTTATTTTAAGTTTGTATTTTAATTTAATTTTCATTATGTATTACTGTAAAAAAAAAAATTTCTTTCTTAATTTTGTTTTGCTGTATATTAATTTTATCTTCATTTTGTATAGCTGTATCTTAATTTTATCTTCATTTTGTAGACCTGTATTTTACTTTATCTTCGTTTTGTAGAGCTGTAATTTACTTTATCTTCATTTTGTAGAACTGTATTTTAATTTTACCTTTTCCAATCGATGCAAGGAAAAGAATTCTTAAGGGCTGTACTGAGCCTATTCTGAGGCAAGAACGCGAATCATGGACAATTAACAGACAAGTGAGGAATACGTGTTAGCTGCGGGGATGTGGTTTTATAGAAGAATGATGACAACGCCGTGGAGGAATAGAAAGACCAATAAAGACATCTTGAAAGAAGTTGACTCACAAAGAGAATCGGTTACTCGCATCAGAAGAGGAGTCCACATTCTTTGAACATGTCATGAGAATAGGAAAACTGCAGGTTGGAGAAGAAGAGAGGCAGGGGTAAAACCAAGAGAGAAGATGTTGGACAGTTTGTCATCAAGTTATTGAAGAACGCCGGTATTAGTAACCCCACGCCCATCTTTTCCTTCTTCTCGCTCTGTTGTTATACCTTAATTTAGTCACCGTAGTGGCTTCCCCTTGTTTATATGTTGTGTTTTGTCTATTTGTTGGCAGATGTTTTGTGAAACTGCACTAATTCGTGTTATTTTATATTGTTAATATGTTCTGTGCAGACCGTTGTGATTAACACCAATTCCATACTGGCGATTCATGGACGGTCACGAACATCAAATACAAATGATATTGTAGAAGACTTTATTTTATTTTGAGTAACTAAGCCCCCGAAGAAGCCGCGAAAAATTGCAGCAGCCGACCAGTGAAGGTCGTCTGTGCGGGGTATTGGGAATAGTTTTCAACTAGCAATAACCACGCCTCGGTAAAACCTCATTGGCTATGGTACCGCCACTGCGCAAAGCTAACTGTTTCACCTGCACACTGTGACATTAAGCTAAGAAATATAAAGAAAGTATGTGGTGTAACCTATCTGAATATTGCTAACTGTTAACTTCCTTTGTCATATCATATGAAAAGTAATTTAATCTTAGAAAATATTGCTAATAATTAGTAATACTATGCACACTAAAACTTGACAAGCTGATTAAAGAGACTAATAACAGAGTATTGAATTATAGGTTTTTTCCTTGGGAAAACCTGAAGATTTGTAAATAAGGGAGATAATATTCTAAAGAGGGAAATAATCAATATATATTAATTGAAGGTTACCCAGATTTATAGAATGTCATATAAAGATATGTGATAGTATTTATGATTTTCGTTCTCCCACTTAGAATTAAAACGTCGTCCACACACATGCTACTACTTCTAGTGCACTTGACTGATGTTTACATGTGGATTCATTCATTCAGTAGCATGTCCTTTGCAGAACCTCTCTCCCATGACAACCTTCTGGAAAAACTTCCCGATCACTTGTAAGATGTCCCGCGTCCGATACACCCATCTGAAGATCATCCGCCACATCCTGCACCCCTCTTCTCTTTGGCCTTCCTCTTCCTCTCTTCCCAGGCATATACCCCTCCATTATTGTTCTCTCCAAACTTTCATGACGTTTCAAGTTACTAAAATATTTCAATTTTCTTTGTTTTATCGTGTTATAGCGAACCTTCTTCAATATTCAGCTCTTGTTGATTAGCCTTCTCTATTACATATGCCCATTATCATCATGGCGTGCCCACTCTGACTTCAGAGGTACTTGTAATTTACGTTCCCTAGTCCTGGATGAGAAGTCAACATTTTAGTCCAACTGACATGTGTAGGTATAGTCGCGGTTGAGTCAGCAAAGTCGATAGAGAACTGCGCTGGTAATTTCATGTGTACGGCCGGACACGGGTTCGATTCCCGGGTTCGTATCCTGCTAAAGTAAGGGAGAGACTGATTACCTATTCCGCCGTGATTTGGGGCCTACAAAATGCGATGACGCCATCACATTACAGACTCGTGGCAGGAAACTGCTTCGGCACAAATTAAAAATAAAATATTATCATCATCATCATGTGCCCTGACAGCTGGCGTAAACGTCCATGTCTCTCTACAGATCCCAGTCTTCGATTTTCTGGACAAACTCTGCTGCTGATATTCCCCCATGTCACCGTCTCAATCCATCCAGCAAAGGCAGTGGTCAGCGAGAGGAGGAGAGTTAAGTTGCGTAGGTCAGTTAACTGTATAATACACTCACAATTCCTTGGTAAGACTAAGATATAAGGTAGGTTGGGAGCCCATAATATCTCCCTCCCCCACTTTCTACCTTGCTGGCTTTATTTAGGTCAACGTAATAAAGCTAAAGATACATCGACAAAATACATGTGACAACGCCTTTGTGCATCCCTTAAGACATTATCATTCGACAATCTATAAGTGTTTAGATTAATTGGGTAACAAGAAACTCAACAGAAACAGCTACGACCAGTAGAAAATTCAAGTGCATCAGCTAATTTCAGACCATCAGCAGGCGACTGAGTACCAAAGATTCACACTCACACTAGGAATTTGGAATTCCCACATCATGAGCATACGATGGACATCAAATAGGAAATAAGAGCAATGAAATCGACATCTTAGAAATGGGCTATATCAGATGGAAAGAGGTGGGATTAACAACCTTCAACAACTTAAGTTGTCAAATGGGGAAATGAACTAGCAATGAAGTGTAGCTATTCTTACGGTTCTAGAACAATAAAAATCTTTTAACGGATACAAGGAAACGTCAGAATATTGCGAATAATGTTAAATCGCAGTTAAATCAATTCTATTTGAACATATGCCCTAACAGTGAAAAGGCAGGGAAAATAGCGAGGACGCAGTTTATGGTATCAAAAGTAGAGATTTGAAGAAGTCCAAAACATGAGTAATAAATATCACTTCGGGAGAATCTAACGCTAATGTGCGATACTAACCAAAATGGTTGCACAGTAGTTATTTATTGACTATGAATAGATAAAGTTACCAGTCTGCTTAATACAATATATGATACTGGAAATATACCTCATGAGTTATGTAATTCTGTATTTATTGCAATCCCAAAGAAATCAGGAGCCTTGGAATGTGATCAACATCGAACAATTAGTATAATGAGTCACATCACGAAGATTTTGCTAAGAATTATCATGCAAAGAGTTAGGAGGAAAATACAACCTGAAATAGGAGAAGAACAATGTGGGTTTGTAGTAGGCAAGGGTACAGTAAATGCTGTGTATATACTGAGAACCGTAATCGAACGTTCTATAGAAGTAAACAAAGATCTACACCTTTGCTTTATTGACTACACAAAGGCTTTTGATAAAGTGAGACATGTCAACATGATAAGGATGCTTGAAGATCTACAAATTGATGGGAAAGACCTTAGACTTGTAAAAAACATATATTGGAAACAACAAGCTGCCATAAGAGTTGATAATGAAGTAAGCCAATATCAGCCTATTAAGAGAGGTGTGAGACAGGGATGTGTAATGTCTCCAGATCTGTTTTCCCTGTACAGTGAAAATATTTTCAGAAATATTGAAAATATGGAAGGAATCAACATTGGGGGAGGATGCATCAATAACATTAGATATGCAGATGATACAGTCTTGATTGCAGACAATGAACAGGACCTGCAAAATTTAGTAGATGCGGTTGTTACACACAGTGAACAACAAGGGTTAGAATTAAATTGTAAAAAGACACAGATTATGGTCGTCACTAGGAAGAACGAAATACCACAGTGTAATATACAAGTAAATGGGAATATTCTTCAACAAGTGAATAGGTACAATTATCTCGGAACAGTAATAACATCTGATGGGAGATGCCTTGAAGAGATTAGAACAAGGATCGCCATGGCAAAAGTAGCCTTTAGCAAGATGAAAAACATACTGACCAATAAAAAGATGTCAATTGAAACGAGAAAAAGAGTGTTGAGATGCTACATAGAACCTGTACTTTTATATGGATGTGAAGCTTGGACAATGAGCAGCCAGGCTGAAAAACATCTGATGGCTGTAGAAATGTGGTTTCTGAGGAAAATGCAAAGAATACCATGGACAGCCAGAAAGACCAATGAACAAGTCCTTCAAGAAACAAATGAAGATCGTAAACTGATCAGAGACATTAGACGTAGACAGTCACAATTTTTTGGGCATGTTATGAGAAGAAATGATTTGGAGAACTTGGTGACAACTGGTAAGATCGAGGGGAACAGACCAAGGGGAAGACCTAGAAACAAGTATCTGGATGGCTTGGCCTTGTGGCATGGTCGAGACAGAAACACGGAACTGATCCACGACTCTGTTGATCGAGTGAGATGGCAGAACATGACCGCCCACGCTTACCGGCATGGCACATGATGGATGGATGGATGAATTAAAATATTAGGCAGAATCTTAGAGTGGGCAACAGAGCTTAATAAAACAGCAAATTAAAAGAGGGGTGGCCAAACAAGAACACTACGCAGGAAGCCAAAGAAAATTGATAAACCAACACAGAACACGTGTCGTTAGCAGCTATACGCTGCGGGATTTGCTGATAAGGGGATCCGAGCACTTATAGGCTGAATAGTTCGATGTGCAATCAGGATGATCTGTCGACTAACTAATTTACTAAGTAACTAACTAATTTTATCTTCATTTTGTATATCTTTATTATAATTGTATTTTCATTTTGCATTTTAAATTTGTATATATGTATTTTAAGACATTTATGATCTGTTTAAGTCCCCGCTAATCACTGGTATCATGAAGGCTAATAGACTACAATGGCTGGGGCATATAGAAAGAATGGAAGATAATAGGGAAACAAAACTCGCTTACACTCAGGAAATAAATGACCGTAGACCCCGAGGTAGACCAAGAAGGCGGTGGAGAGATAATACATGTACAGACCTACAAGCACTTGGAATCAACGACTGGCAAGAGAAGGTCCACCAGACAGACGAATGGAGACGGATTGTATTTGCAGCAAAGAACCTCAATGGCTCGGAACGCTGAAGAAGAAGAAGAAGAAGATATATGTATTTTAATTGTATCATTAATTTGTATAGCTGTACTTTAATTTTATTTTAAGTTTGTATTTTAATTTAATTTTCATTATGTATTACTGTAAAAAAAAAAATTTCTTTCTTAATTTTGTTTTGCTGTATATTAATTTTATCTTCATTTTGTATAGCTGTATCTTAATTTTATCTTCATTTTGTAGACCTGTATTTTACTTTATCTTCGTTTTGTAGAGCTGTAATTTACTTTATCTTCATTTTGTAGAACTGTATTTTAATTTTACCTTTTCCAATCGATGCAAGGAAAAGAATTCTTAAGGGCTGTACTGAGCCTATTCTGAGGCAAGAACGCGAATCATGGACAATTAACAGACAAGTGAGGAATACGTGTTAGCTGCGGGTATGTGGTTTTATAGAAGAATGATGACAACGCCGTGGAGGAATAGAAAGACCAATAAAGACATCTTGAAAGAAGTTGACTCACAAAGAGAATCGGCTACTCGCATCAGAAGAGGAGTCCACATTCTTTGAACATGTCATGAGAATAGGAAAACTGCAGGTTGGAGAAGAAGAGAGGCAGGGGTAAAACCAAGAGAGAAGATGTTGGACAGTTTGTCATCAAGTTATTGAAGAACGCCGGTATTAGTAACCCCACGCCCATCTTTTCCTTCTTCTCGCTCTGTTGTTATGCCTTAATTTAGTCACCGTAGTGGCTTCCCCTTGTTTATATGTTGTGTTTTGTCTATTTGTTGGCAGATGTTTTGTGAAACTGCACTAATTCGTGTTATTTTATATTGTTAATATGTTCTGTGCAGACCGTTGTGATTAACACCAATTCCATACTGGCGATTCATGGACGGTCACGAACATCAAATACAAATGATATTGTAGAAGACTTAAGTATTTTATTTTGAGTAACTAAGCCCCCGAAGAAGCCGCGAAAAATTGCAGCAGCCGACCAGTGAAGGTCGTCTGTGCGGGGTATTGGGAATAGTTTTCAACTAGCAATAACCACGCCTCGGTAAATTTTATTTTTTTTTTTTAATTTTATTGAGTGTTAAGAAACATTTGCATGTGTATTGTTCGTGTTGTTACAGAGCGTTGCATATGGAAGTGTAGGTGACATATGCGCAAATTTTTACAACATTTGTTTCAACCTTTTTACATTTGAAATGAAGGGTAACGGAAAACGGGTACAAACAACAACAAGACGGTAGTATACCATTATTTTCCCGCTGCCTCTCTTTCACCTGTCAGCTCCAACCCCACCAATACCATCATCACCACTTGGTAATGAGGAAAATGGCAGTAAAAATTGTTAGAACCGACCGGTGAAGGCAGCAGCATCAATACCAACAGTATCGAAAAGGTGGGGGGGGGGGGTGGAAAGGGGGGGGGGGGTTTGTCAAGGAGTATCCTAATTTACTATGCAGGAGGGGTAGTTGTTGCATTTGTATTGTTTGTGTTGTTACATGCGTACTGTGTGTTCAGTATTTGTGTGCGTGTTTTTACAGAGCGTTGCATGTGGGCGTGTAGGTGACTTATGCGCAAAAATTACAAATATTTTATACATTTAAATATTTCTCCATTGACATTGTTGTAAGGAATTATTTTAAATCAAAAGCGTGATGGTAGCGGGCTGTTATTATTTCCCCTGCCGCCCCGCTCTCCTGTCAGCTTCAAAAACTCCTACCAAGTACCATCACCCTCGGTGATGATAAACATGGCGGTGCAGAACTGAAACAAAACGGTGAGGGTGGCAGCAGGGACAACAATCACAGTATCAAAAGGGTGGGAAAGGGGGATGAGATTGTATACGCGTTTACAAAGCCATATATATTAATAGTGATTACAATGATAATAATGCAAAGTAACAAGCAAATACATAAATAAATATCATAGTGACAAGGAATAACAGTGCTGAGACTAGTGATAGACTCAATGATAATAAATAATAGTTTTAACATGTGATTTTATGTGCTAAATTGATTACCTTAGGAATGGTGTTTACATGAAATACATCTTATAATAATAATGACAAGGAATTAAAAAAACTACTAAGGGCGATGACAGCAATGCTAATATTTATAAACACAATGGTAGGATTTGTTTTGATAATGATCACATTTTCCAAACATGTGATTCCATTGGCTAAATGATTTTCTTAGGAATGGTGTTAAAACATGGCAGGTACATACAATAACAATTGCATCCTGCACTGTTAAATAATATAGTAGGTGTAAAAAGGAGTTGGTTATCTTTTTTCTCCTTGCTTATTGTTTTTTTTTTTTTTTTTTTTACATATGCATGCAATGTTCAATAATAGTAGAAGTAAAAGGAGTTGGTTTTCTTTTTCTCCTTGCTTATTTTTGGTCATATTTGTAAGGGTTCATTCATTTTTTCCCTTCCTCTTTTTTTTTTTTTTTTTTTTTTACTTTTTGTAAAAAGTAAAACAAGCATCAGTATTAGCACAAACTTTTTTACAATCTTTACATTTTTGTTTCCCTTGCCATCTCCTCACCAATTTGTTTCATTTCACCAATGCCTTCATCAACCTTATCCGGGCAATGATGGTAAAGGCAGGATAATTATTTGAACCAAACCGGTGTGGGTATCAGCAAAGGCAAACACAAACTATGAGCAAGGGGAGGGGGGCACATGGGAAAGGGTTTTTTGTTTATTACTAATGATGACAACAATAATAATGGCAAGAAGAGGCATACTGAGGGTAATAACAGCAATTTTAAAAAACAGCAAGGGTACTAATAGTTATGAAAATGATAACATTTTTACAATATGTGATTCCATTTGCTAGGATGATTTTCTTTGGAATGGTGTTAACATAGCCTAGCAGGTACATACACTTGCAAACTGCAGTTTTTAGTAATACTTGGAGTAATGGAGTGGGTTATATTTTCCTACTTGTTTTTTTCCTAAATGTAGGGGTTCATTCATATTTTCCTCTGTGTTCTCTCTTTCTTTTGTTTTTTAAATAAAAATTTAACCAAGCATTTGTATTGACACAAGTGTTTACAGTATCATTGGTTTGGTAACCATTTGTGATTTTGTATTTATTCATTCAACACTCACTCACATGATTCAGAGGGGGTGACAAAGAGAGGAAGGGACATGACCACTCTTTATGATGGTACAGGCTGGACAAATGTTTGAAAACAAAATAGTGGGGGTAGTAGCAAAAGCAACAAACCTTAAGCAAAGGTGGGGGGGGGGAGGGGGAACATGGGAGATGAAGTTGTAAATTTATAATGATGATATCCTTAATACTTTTCAAATTAATGATACTAAAGATAATAAGGGTGAGGTAATGATAGTAATAATAATAATGATCATAATAATAGTAGACATTTCCATAATAATAAAATAATAAATAACAACAAACATATATTAATAATAATAGTAGTAATAATAATAATAAATAGTATAACAGATATGTGATTTTATTTACTAAAGTGATAATCTTAGTAGTGGTGGTGGTATAGCACAACAAGTGCATTTAAAGCAAAACATTCCATAAATAGTAATTTGGAATGGGAGGAGTTGATTTTCTTTTCTCCTTTTTTCTTTTCCCCTTATCTATAAGGGTTGAAACCATCATTTTGAAGCAAATAAAACAAGCATTTATACTTCCACTATTCTTTACATAAGGGATTTTCCATTGGTCTTTTGACCATGTGTGATCTTTTTTAATCATTCACTCACCATTCACTCACAGTTTCTACTTTCTTTCTCGCCCTCATGTATACCAAATTTGTAATAAAATAAGGAAGAGTACATATGATTTACTCTGGAAATAGTTGTGATATCTTGTGTGTGTACATAAAGGAAATTAAATGTGTGTTATATGTGTGGTGTTTGTATCTGGCAAAATTTCTGCAGGTCCATATAAGTTGTCTGTAGTAAGAAAGTGCTACAAGTAATTTTGTATGTATGTCCTTAGCTGTCTGTGGTATAGTATTGAGAAAAATTGCTTTATATATGTTGGTTTGTTTGCCTGTGTGTGTTTGTATGAGGTGTTTGAGTGTTCCGCGTGTGGCAGTAATTGTTGGACATGTATAATAAATGTGTTCCTCTGTCTCTTGTGTGTTGTTTCTACATAATTGACATTGTTTGGATATGTATGCTTCTACCTGTGTTGTGGGGGTCATACTGTATAACAGTCTATATGTGATCTCCCTAGCTTTTGGTGTTATGTGTTTGTTGTGTAGGTTTGAAAAGGTGCATGTGAAGTCAGTCATGAAGTATTTGTGTCCTCTTTTAATCCTAAGTCTTAGTGATGGTGCTTGTTCTCTAACTAAATGTTTGTATATTGTGTGTGTTGTTTGTTGTATTAACTGTTCATGTCCTTTTATTGCCTGTATGCATGTCTGATAGAATGTTGGCAGTCTTCCCTGGTAGTGTGCAGTTGCATTGTTAAGAGGTGTGAGATGTTTGATGTTGTGGCCTATGTAGTATAGTGCTAGTCTGTTCTGTTCTAGGTGTCTGATGATTTTACCTATGTGACTGATTCTAAGTGACAGTATTTTTGTCTGGATGTCCTGTAGTGCAATCCCGCCTTGTTTCCTGTCTTGTATGAGAGTTTTGTGTTGAATGCTATGTATTGTGTTGGTGAAGATGAAGCGTCTGATTTGTTTGTTTATGTTTGTGACGGTCTGTTTGGGAGGGTCCAGTACTGTCACTAAATATATTATTTTGGGTAATATGTATGTGTTGACTATTGTGCTTCTACCAAATATTGTGGATGTCTTGTACCTATACCTGTGTAACATGTCTGTGATCTGTTCTGTCAGTGCGTGCCATGTCTGTCTGTGTGTTTCTGTGGGATCACATGGAAATGTGATCCCATACAGCTTCATGGTGTCTATGTGTTTCAGATCTGGAGGGAAATCAGCCTTTTGTTTCCACTTTCCCAGGCCCATTATCTGTGATTTCTGTACATTAATTTTGGCTCCACTGCCTTTTCCAAAATGGGTAAAGGTGTGGAGTATATTCTTTATTGATATGTTGCTGGTGGGAAAGAAGGCAGTGTCATCTGCATAGGCGATGAGCTTCTGCTCTCCTATCCCATGCAGGAAGGTTCCTTTAATACTAGTGTCTTGTCTTATCTTCTCTAATAAAGGTTCTAGGGTGAGCACATACAGGAGTGGTGATAAGGGACATCCCTGTCTTACAGATCTCGTGAGCCTGAAGCTAGCTGTCAGTGAATGGTTCACCAACACTCTGCTCTCGGGATTTCTGTACAAGATCTGTATCCACTTCCTGTAGTACTCTCCTATGTTACAGTGTTCTAGTGTCCTATGCAGGTAAGTGTGGGAAATTCTGTCGAAGGCCTTCTCTTGATCCAAGGATAAGATGGAGGATGGACAGTCTTTTCCATGTGTGTAGTTGATAATGTCTCTAATGAGGTGTGTGTGGTTGTGTATATTTCTGTCTTTGACACTGCACTGTTGGTCTGGGTGTATTAGTGTTGGCATGAAAGGTTTAAGTTTGTTGGTGAGTGATTTGGCGAGTATCTTGTAGTCTGTGTTGAGTAAGGAAATTGGTCTGTAGTTCTTCAGTTGTGTTTTGTCAATTTTATCCTTGCATATGAGTGTAATGTAAGACATGTTGCAGCTGTCCGGAAGATTTTTTTTTGTCAAAGGCTTCCTGATAGACTTTGAGGAGAAGATTGCCTAGAATAGGAAAGAAGTGTTGGTAGAATTCTACTGTCAAACCGTCTGGTCCTGGAGTTTTGTCTTTGTTTAGTGTGCTTAGTGCCTGTGATATGTCTGTCAGTGTCAGTTCTGTGTCCAGTGTGTCTTTGTCTGTGTCAGATAATTTCTTTGTGTACTGTAAGAAGTTGTCTTGTATCTGTGTGTCGACTGTCTCTGATGTGAATAGTTGTGTGTAGTGTTGTTGGAAAGCAGTCTCTATGTGTGGTGTTCCTGTCTGCATGTTTCCTTGCATGTCTGATATTTTGCTTATTTGTCTGTTACGTTATACATTCTGTTCTATTGCCAAATATTGCCTCGTAGCTGACTCTTGTGTAATTGTGTTGAGTTTTGTTCTGAGAAGAGCACCCAGATATCTGTGTTGTTGGTGTTCTTCTAGTTGTGCTTCTAATGTGTGTAAGTGATGTGCATCTCTGTCTGTTTGTTTTGTTAGTCGTATGGCTGTCTGTATGATGCGCTCCTGTCTTAGTCTGTCTTTGTGGATCATGGTTGCTAGATGTTGTGTTCTGCTTCGTATGGTGTTTTTCAATAAGTCCCAGTATTGTGTGATGTTCTCAGTCGGTATATTGTCTGTGTACGTGTGTATGAGCTGTGTCATATATTTTACCTATTCTGAGTGTTCCAATAATAAATTATTGAACTTCCAGTGAGGTGACCTTTTGTTTGGCTGCGTGTTTGTGCTGATGTGTACTGTAGTGGCTTCCCCTTGTTTATATGTTGTGTTTTGTCTATTTGTTGGCAGATGTTTTGTGAAACTGCAATAATTCGTGTTATTTTATATTGTTAATATGTTCTGTGCAGACCGTTGTGATTAACACCAATTCCATACTGGCGATTCATGGACGGTCACGAACATCAAATATAAATGATATTGTAGAAGACTTAAGTATTTTATTTTGAGTAACTAAGCCCCCGAAGAAGCCGCGAAAAATTGCAGCAGCCGACCAGTGAAGGTCGTCTGTGCGGGGTATTGGGAATAGTTTTCAACTAGCAATATCCACGTTTCTTTTTTTTTTTTTTTTTTTTAAACCTTTATTGAGTGTTAAGAAACATTTGCATTTGTATTGTTCGTGTTGTTACAGAGCGTTGCATGTGGAAGTGTAGGTGACATTTCCGCAAATTTTTACAACATTTTATACATTTGAACATTTCTTCATTGACATTGGTGTAAGGAAATATTTCAAAACAAAACGCGTGATGGTAGTGCGCCGTTGTTATTTCCCCTGCCGCCTCGCTCTCCTGTCAGCTCCAAACCTCCTACCAAGTACCATCCATAGTTGCCATTCTAGATATTTTATATCCAGATCTAGAGGTTTTTGCCGGCGTCTGGATACCGTTTTCTGACGTTTGGATGCTGGATGCAATTCTAGATACTTTTCATTTGGAGTCGGATATTTTGAATACTTTCTAGATTTTACTTTTTTTTCGGTGTCATTTACCCATTTTATGTTTGGTCTGGACGCGCGTAAATTATGGTAACTGCCATTATTTAAACTTTGAACTGACTTGGGTCAACGCTCAACAATTTGGCAACCCCCCCCCCCCCCCCGGTAATGAGTAAAAGGGCGCATAAGGGCACTGAAGAAACTTTTGGTCAGTAAACATTTAAACTTAAATAATTTGGCTGCAATTGGAACCGATAATGCATCGGTAATGGTCGGTATCAACCATGGCGTGTATGCAAAATTGAAGGAAGATATCCCATCTTTAATCCTCATAAAATGTGCGTGTCATTCCTTGCAGCTAGTATTACCACATGCCTCATCAGTCAGAATGTTTACCAAGGAATTTGGAATTCATTATTGCTGAAACACATAACTGGTTCTCCAAATCATCTGTCAGACAACAGCAATATAATAATTTATATAAAGCATTAAATGATAGTTCCTCACCACTGAAAATTCTGTCATATTGCAAAACTAGATGGTTATCAATTCAACCAGCTGTTGAAGTAATTGTGAACCGATGGTTGGAGTTGAAGACACACTTCGAAATAACAAGACAAAATGAAAAGTGCTACACAGCTGAAATACTATATGGAATGTACAGTGATGAAAAAAATTTGGCATTCCTTCTCTTTTCACAACCCATTTTAAGTGAAGTGCAAAAAGTTAATAAACTATTTGAATCTCAAAATGTTGATAAAGTTAAATTACTTGACGACCTCACTTTGCTATTTCACTCAATTGGTAAAAGACTTATATTGGCTTTATTGCCAACCTGTAAAGCTGACTTGTTCACTTGCACTATAAAGAGCTATTTGGCTCCCAAGCCATACCTGGGATACCAAATCGAATAAAAAACTGATGGTTTAAAAACAAAAGGACTGTTAACAGAAAATGAAGAGAACAACTTAAGAAAGCGCTGTCAAGATTTTCTTGTCTCATTATTCGATCAACTGAAGCAGAGACTTCCTGAAAATTTAGATGTAATGAAAAATATTTCACTCTTTTCTGTTAACAACATACCTCAGCCAGTAAAGGACATATCTAAATATTGTCAAGTTATTAAATTTTTAGGGGCTACTGATAATAGTGTGGCGGAAGCAGAATATTAGTTAACAAAAATAAATTTGGTTAACTGGACAAACAAAACAGAAACTGAAGCTTTTTGGAGTGAAGTAAGACAATTTAAAGATGTCTCAGGTAACAGTCTATTCTGTGAGCTCTTTGAATGTGCGATGTTTGCCATGATACTACCCCATTCAAATGCTGATGCGGAAAGAGTATTCAGTACTGTGAATTATACAAAATGTAAACTAAGAAACAGGATGAAACTTGATCTCTTAAATGCTATATTGACAATAAGATTTGGCCTGATGAGAGCAGGAAAATGCTGTTCAACTTATCAGCTCCCTGATAGTGTAATAAAAGAAATTGGAACAGCTAAAGCATACCAGAGTCATTTCGAATCTGAAGCTTCAACTTCATCATCCAAGCTAAGTGCATCTTGTGAGACAGGCATCAGTGAAGATGAGGACATGATTCTGTAGGTAAGTCACATCAATTTTCTTTTTAATGTTGCATATCCCTTACAGGATGGTGCAGTCAACATCAGAATTTTTCAGCTGCTGTTGATGTACAAGGCAAGATTACGCTCAGTAGTTTGCCATTGCTTTCTGAGCGACCGGCTCACATACCCCTGTAATATACCAGCGCGGCTCGAACCGCTGTCGGTTCGGGCGCAGCTGCGTTACTCACGAGAATATACGGGATTACGGCGATAGCCGTAAACTTTTCGCCAGGGAGAGCGGCAGTCACATCAATACATATGTAATTTCTTACTTTCTCAATCTGGATATTTTTCCTAGATATTTTCCAACGAAATCTAGATATTTATGGATGTTGTTTGGGCCGTTTCTAGATACTTTTGGTCAAAAAAAAGTGGCAACCCTGGTACCATCACCACCCCTCGGTGTTGATGAATCATGGCGGTGCAAAACTGTTTACAAACAACCGGTGAGGGCGGCAGCAGAAATCAACAATCATAGTATCAAAAAGGTGGGAAAGGGGGGTGTGACAGTATACTGGTTTACAAAGCCATATATATTAATTATGATTACAATGATAATAAAGCAAATAAACAACCAAATACATAAATAATAATATTAATAATGACAAAGAATAATTAAAACTGCTAAGGGTGATAAACATTAACAGCAATGATAATAAACAGCGATGATAATAATAGTTAAACCTGTGATTCCATTTGCTAAAATGATTATCTTAGGAATGGTGTTTACATGAAATACATCTATAATAATAATGACAAAGAATAAAACTGCTAAGGGTGATAACAGTAACAGCAATGATAATAAACAGCAATGATAATAATAGTTAACCATGTGATTCCATTTGCTGAAATGATTATCCTAGGAATGGTGTTTACATGAAATACATCTATGATAATAATGACAAGGACTAAAACTGCTAAGGGTGATAACAGTAACAGCAATGATAATAAACAGCAATGATAATAATAGTTAAACATGTGATTCTATTTGCTAAAATGATTTTCTTAGGAATGGTGTTTACATGAAATACATCTAGAATAATAATGACAAAGAGTAAAACTGCTAAGGGTGATAACAATAACAGCAATGATAATAAACAGCAATGATAATAATAGTTAAACATGTGATTCCTTTGCTAAAATGATTATCTTAGGAATGGTGTTTACTTGAAATTCATCTATAATAATAAAGACAAAGAATAAGACTGCTAAGGGTGATAACAATAACAGCGATGATAATAAACAGCAATGATAATAATAGTTAAACATGTGATTCCATTTGCTAAAATGATTATCTTAGGAATGGTGTTTACATGAAATGCATCTACAATAATAATGACAAAGAATAAAACTACTAAGGGTGATAACAGCAATGCTAATAAATGCAATGATAATATGCAATGAAAATAGTGATAGTCCCACTCTCACCCATTTGACCCACCACACTAATGGGTAATGCTGGTAAAGGCAGGATAATTTTTGGAACCAAAAGGTGAGGGTTTCAGCAAAGGCAACAAACAAACCATGAGTGAGGGAAGGGGGGGGGGGGGTCACATGGGAGATGAGGTTATATATTAATAAAGGTTACTATAATAATAATGCAACTAAAACCAAATACATCAATAATAATGATGACTAACATTTACCTACTAAGTGTGATAACAGTACTGATAGTAACAGCAATGATGATAATAGTTATGATAATGATCCCACTTTCCAAAACTGTGATTCCATTTGCTAGAATGATTTTCCTAGGAATGTTGTTAGCATAGCATAGTAGGTACATATAAATTGCAACATATTAGAAGTAAAAGGAGTTGGTTTTCTTTTTCTCCTTGCTTAAGTTTTTGGTCTTATTTGTAAGGGTTCATTCATTTTTTCCCTTCCTCTTGTGTGTGTTTTTTTTAAATTACTTTTAGCTCCCCCGATGGTGTTTCCACCTTGTCGTGGTGGGGGAGCTTGAGTTTCTCAATGACCCTGAGAGCTATGCCGGCGGTAGCGTAGCTACCAGCAGGGCCTCCCAAGCCGGACAGGTCAAAGGGTAGAGAACAGACAAAGAGAAACACCCTGGTCCTCCAGGTTGGGGGTTGAAGCGTGGGGTTAACATCCCCACCTTTGTAAAAACCTTTCTTTGTTACGAAACAAATACATGAGCCTCGATATCGGACAAATACCTGGGTACGATCTTCAACTGCTCCAACATCATAAGGGAAGAAATACAAACTAGAATCAACTCTGGAAATAAGATATACTATGCACTACAACATCTACTAAAATCAAAGACGCTATCTCGTAACACCAAAATCACAATATACAAAACACTGATCAGACCAGTTGTGCTGTATGGCTCTGAAACCTGGAGTACAACGAAAGGAGACGAAGCCTTTTTACAAACCTTTGAGAACAAAATTTTAAGACGCATCTTTGGACCCATTAGGGATACACAAAGTGGAGAGTGGAAAAGAAGAAGTAACAAAGACATTTATGATCTGTTTAAGTCCCCGCTAATCACTGGTATCATGAAGGCTAATAGACTACAATGGCTGGGGCATATAGAAAGAATGGAAGATAATAGGGAAACAAAACTCGCTTACACTCAGGAAATAAATGACCGTAGACCCCGAGGTAGACCAAGAAGGCGGTGGAGAGATAATACATGTACAGACCTACAAGCACTTGGAATCAACGACTGGCAAGAGAAGGTCCACCAGAGAGACGAATGGAGACGGATTGTATTTGCAGCAAAGAACCTCAATGGCTCGGAACGCTGAAGAAGAAGAAGAAGAATTACTTTTTGTAAAAAGTAAAACAAGCATCAGTATTAGCACAAACTTTTTTACAATCTTTACATTTTTGTTTCCCTTGCCATCTCCTCACCAATTTGTTTCATTCCACCAATGCCTTCATCACCCCTATCTGGGCAATGATGGTAAAGGCAGGATAATTATTTGAACCAAAACGGTGTGGGTATCAGCAAAGGCAAACACAAACCATGAGCAAGGGGAGGGGGGCACATGGGAAAGGGGTTTTTGTTTATTACTAATGATGACAATAATAATAATGGCAAGAAGAGGCATACTGAGGGTAATAACAGCAATTATAAAAAAACAGCAAGGGTACTAATAGTTATGAAAATAGTAACATTTTTACAATATGTGATTCCATTTGCTAGGATGATTTTCTTTGGAATGGTGTTAACATAGCCTAGCAGGTACATACACATGCAAACTGCAGTTTTTAGTAATACTTGGAGTAAAGAAGTGGGTTATATTTCCTCATTGTTTTTTTTTTCCCTAAATGTAGGGGTTCATTCATATTTTCCTCTTTGTTCTCTCTTTCTTTTGTGTTTTAATAAAATTTAACCAAGCATTTGTATTAACACAAGTGTTTACAGTATCATTGGTTTGGTAACCATTTGTGATTTTGTATTCATTCATTCAACACTCACTCACATGATTCAAAGGGGGTGACAAAGAGAGGAAAGGACATAACCACTCTTTATGATGGTACAGGCTGGACAAATGTTTGAAACAAAATAGTGGGGGTAGTAGCAAAAGCAACAAACTTTAAGCAAAGGTGGGGGGGGGGGGACGGGGACATGGGAGATGAAGTTGTAAATTAATAATGATGATATCCTTAATACTTTTCAAATTAATGATACTAAAGATAATAAGGGTAAGATAATGATAGTAATAATAATAATGATCATAATAATAGTAGACATTTTCATAATAATAAAAATAATAAACAACAACAAACATATATTAATAATAATAGTAATAATAATAATAATAATAAATAGTATAATAGATATGTGATTCTATTTACTAAGGTGATAATCTTAGTAGTGGTGGTAGTATAGCACAACAAGTGCATTTAAAGCAAAACATTCCATAAATAATAATTTGGAATGGGAGGAGTTGATTTTCTTTTGTCCTTTTTTCTTTTCCCCTTATCTATAAGTGTTAAGACCATCATTTTGAAACAAATAAAACAAGCATTTATATTTTCACTATTCTTTACATAAGGGATTGTCATTTGTCTTTTGACCATATGTGATCTTTTTAATCATTTACTCATCATTCACTCACAGTTTCTTCTTTCTTTCTCGCGCTCATGTATACCAAATTTGTAATACAGTAAGGAATACATGTGGTTTAATCTGGAAATAGTTGTGATATTTTGCGCGTGTACATAAATGATATTAAGTGTGTGTTATATGTGTAGTGCTTGTGTCTGGCTGAGTTTCTGCATGTCCATATGAGATGTCTATAGTAAGAAAGAGCTATAAGTAGTTTTGTGTGTATGTCTTTTGCTGACTTTGGTAAAGTGTTGAGAAATATTGCTTTATATATGTCGGTTTGTTTGCCTGTGTGTGTTTGTATGAGGTGTTGGAGTGTTGCGCGTGTGGCAGTAATTGTTGGACATGTAAAATAAATGTGTTCCTCTGTCTCTTGTGTGTTGTTTCTACATAGCTGGCATTGTTTGTCTATGTATTGTCCCTGTGTTGTTGGAGTCATGCTGTATAATAACCTATATGTGATTTCTCTAGCTGTTGGTGTTATGTGTTTGTTGTGTAGGTTTGAAAAGGTGCATGTGAAGTCAGACATGAAGTATTTGTATCCTCTTTTGATTCTAAGTTTGAGTGGTGGTGCTTGCTCTCTAACTAACTGTTTGTATATTGTGTGTGTTGTTTGCTGTATTAACTGTTCATGTCCTTGTATTGCCTGTATGCATGTCTGATAGAATGTTGGCAGTGTTCCCTGATAGTGTGCAGTTGCATTGTTAAGTGGTGTGAGGTGTTTGATGTTGTGGGCTATGTAGTATAGTGCTAGTCTGTGCTGTTCTGGGTGTCTGATGATTTTACCTATGTAACTAATCCTAAGTGACAGTATTTTTGTGTGTATGTCTTGTAGTCCAATACCCCCCTGTTTCCTGTCTTGTATGAGAGTTTTGTGTTTAATGCTGTGTATTGTGTTGGTGAAGATAAAGCATCTGATTTGTTTGTTTATGTTTGTGATGGTCTGTTTGGGAGGGTCCAGTACTGTCGCTAAGTATATTATTTTGGGTATTATGAATGTGTTGACTATTGTGCTTCTACCAAATATTGTGGATGTTTTATACCTATACCTATGTAACATGTCTATGATCTTTTGGGTCAGTGCGTGCCATGTCTGTGTGTGTGTTTTTGTGGGATCACATGGAAATGTGATCCCATACAGTTTCATGGTGTCTGTGTGTCTCAGATCTGGAGGGAAATCAGACTTTTGTTTCCACTTTCCCAGACCCGTTATATATGATTTCTGTACATTTACTTTGGCTCCACTGCCTTTTGGGTAATGGGTGTGGAGTATGTTCCTTATGGATGTGTTGCTAGTGGGAAAGAAAGCAGTGTCATCTGCATAAGCGATGAGCTTCTGCTCTCCTATTCCATGCAGGAAGGTGCCTTTAATACTAGTGTCTTGTCTTATCTTCTCTAATAAAGGCTCTAGGGTGAGCACATACAGTAGTGGTGATAGGGGACATCCCTGCCTTACAGATCTCGTGAGCCTGAAGCTGGCTGTCAGTGAATGGTTCACTAACACTTTGCTTTCAGGATTTTTGTACAAGATCTGTATCCACTGCCTGTAATACTGTCCTATATTACAGTGTTCTAGTGTTCTATGCAGGTATGTGTGGGAAATTCTGTCGAAGGCCTTTTCCTGATCCAGGGACAAGATGGAGGATGGACAGTCTTTCCCGTGTGTATAGGTGATTATGTCTCTAATTAGATGGGTGTGATTATGTATATTTCTGTCTTTGACACTGCACTGTTGGTCAGGGTGTATTAGTGTTTGCATGAAAGGTTTAAGTTTGTTGGTGAGTGTTTTGGCAAGTATCTTGTAGTCTGTGTTTAGTAAGGAGATTGGTCTGTAGTTCTTCAGTTGTGTCTTGTCAGTTTTGTCTTTGCATATGAGTGTAATGTAGGACATGTTGCAGCTCTCTGGAAGTTGTTTTTTGTCAAAGGCTTCCTGATAGACTTTGAGGAGAAGATTGCCTAGGATAGGAAAGAAGTGTTGGTAGAATTCTACTGTCAAACCGTCTGGTCCTGGGGTTTTGTCTTTGTTCATTGTGCTCAGTGCCTGTGTTATGTCTTTCAGTGTCAGTTCTGTGTCCATTGTGTCTCTGTCTGTGTCAGATAATTTCTTTGTATACCGTAAGAAGTTGTCTTGTATCTGTGTGTCGACTGTCTCTGCTGTGAATAGTTGTGTATAGTGTTGCTGGAAAGCAGTCTCTATGTGTGGTGTTTCTGTCTGCATGTTTCTTTGCATGTCTGATATATTGCTTATTTGTCTGTTACGTTGTACACTCTGCTCCACTGCTAAATATTGTCTCTTGTGTGATTGTGTCGAGCTTTGTTCTGAGAAGAGCACCCAGATATCTGTGTTGTTGGTGTTCTTCTAGTTGTGTTTCTAGTATGTGTAAGTGTGATGCATTCCTGTCTGTCTGTTTTGTTAGCCGTATGGCTGTCTGTATGATACGTTCCTGTCTTATTCTGTCTTTGTGAATCATGGTTGCTAAGTGTTGTGTTCTGCTTCGTATGGTGCTTTTTAGTAAGTCCCAGTATTGTGTGATGTTCTCAGTCGGTATATTGTCTGTGTACGTGTGTATGAGCTGTGTCATATATTTTACATATTCTGGGTGTTTCAATAATGAATTTTTGTATTTCCAGTGAGGTGACCGTTTGTATGTCTGCGTGTCTGTGCTGTTTGTGCTGATGTGTACTAGTATGCCTTTGTGGTCTGTGTAATCTAATGTTTCCCGTAGATGTTTGGTCTGTATGATGTGGTGTGTTGCGGGTGTGTAAATCCTATCTAATCTAGATGATCTGTTGTGTGTTTTGTTTGTGTATGTCGTTTCTCTACTGTCGGGGTGTGTATGCCTGAATGCGTCTGTGAGGTTGTGAGTATCGATGATGTTTCGTAGTGCATCTAGTTGATGTATACCGTCCCCGCCGGCCCTCCTCAGCTGTGTTCTTACTTCTCCCCCTAACACGTCTATTTATTCAAGCACGCAGTTGTAATTGCCGGCAAGAACGATATTTTGTCCCCTGTATGTCTGTGTTAATAAATCGTCTAACTGTTCATAAAATAAGGGTTGGTATTGGTAATTTGGTGGTGCATGTATGTTAACTATTGTGTAGGCGTGTGTGTCGTTCTTTAGTTGAACCGTGCTAACTCTACCGTGTTCGTCTCTGTGCGTTCTAACAATATCCCACGTGTCGGATGTTTGCAGTATGGCTGTCCCTGACCCACTGTTTTGTTTCGCTAAACTGAAAGATGAATTCTTTAATCCTAACCGTGTTACTAGTTCTACTGCTTCAAAGTCTGTTTTGATGTTAGTTTCTTGTAATAGGATGAAATCTGGTTTGTGTTTGTGTATGAGTGTGATTATGTATTGTAATTTCGTTTTCATACCACGAATATTTACGCTAATTATACATAGATTGTCAGCCATTTTAAAAATAGAATTAAAAAAACATGGTGGTTGAATTTACGTGATTACCTTTGTACAAAATACTTCAAATCTGGGCTGTGTCTTCGGTTTTGGTGATAGTTTTGTGGTTTTCGTTCTCCTCGTGGTCTTCGTCGGTGTTGATATAAAGTGGTCCTTCATTGTCACTGTTTTCATGCTGTTTTGTAGCAGCTTTCTTGCATGGTTTGGAAGGGGAAGGGGAAGATCTTCCCTCCTCTTCTCCTATGTCTTTGTTGTTTGAGGAATTCTTTCTCTCTGCCCACTGCCTTTTTCTGCCGTAGCTGACGGTTTGGAATCCGTCGTCGTTGGCTTCTTGTGGAGCTGTTTTTGTTTGAGCAGTTTCTACGGCGGGCTCCGTGGTCACCGGTCTGCCAGTTACTTCGACGACATCTTGGACAGCGTTGTTTTTCTGTGTGTGGGCCTTCCCCATGATTGCCGGGAATTCCTCTTGTGCTAGTTCAGATGTTTTCTTATTATTTTCTTTCTTCTGCCGCCTTGTCGGGCATTTGTTAGACCAGTGATCGTCTAGGCTGCAATATGGGCACTGAGTCCGGCGACCGGGCATAGAGAACATTATGCGGTGGTCGCCTGTTATTTTCCCTGGCGCCGTGATCTTTGCGTAATGCGGCACCGGTTTTGTGGGGGTACACAGCACGCCCCACTTGCCGCCACCGTACTGGATTCTGAAGACTTCCGCGTTTTCGTCTGCAATTGTCTTTTCGACTATAAACTTAACTCCCTGTGGAGAAATAGTGTTGGGAAGCCAATGAATCGTAACTCGGTCCCTTTCGCGTTCCAGGTGCTCTATTGATAGCTCCAGTCCCTCCGCCGGCAGCTTAACTGTTTTGCCATGAAGGCCTTTGTATACTGCCACATGGGCCGCCTGTGTCAGGTTGACATACCACCGAGTAGGTACTTCATACCGGTATACGTCAGTAATGCCGCCATGTGGTACTCCACATGGGCCCAGCAGCGTGCTGTAGATTAACGAAGGCGTGGCCTTGGCCGCAGCGCCAGGGCCGGTATGAAATGGAAACAAATAGGTATTTTAAATTCCTGCGAGAAAAAACGAACTAAACATTAACAAACGTTGCACATACCTTACAAGGAGATACACGTGTCGCGAAATACAGGTGAAAAATCCGAAATCAGAAGCACTCAATAAATATAAAAATGAATAATAAAATAAGATATAAAAAAAAACACACGAACGCATACAGTACGACACACAGACGTTTCGATTCTAAGAATCTTTGTCAATGACAACACAGATAGCTGACGACAAAAACACAAACACACGACCTATCACTTATAGTGCACAACCTGATAATTCCATGTGCGGCAGAAAATGTGACTTGGCCAGCTGCGAAAACGCTTGTGGCGCAGAATTGAAAATGGGTTGCCAAAAAGGATTTGAGTAGCCAAAAATATGTGAACAGTCTGCTATGAAAACATAGAAATGTGGGGACAATTAAGTCTAGATATCGCGGGGGGGGGGGGGGGGACAGCCGTAGTGTAAACAATTGGGGAAGATGCCACAGTTATACTGTAGCGTCCACGACAGTATTAATTCCTGCCGGGTGGATGCATCCCAGATTGTTGATTAGCTGGCATTCAATTCTAAGTCTGACACAGCTATTTGAGAAGCAGGGTTTTAATGCGGTGACACATGCATCGTCGGCTCCATTGTGGTTGGAGGAATTGAAATGGTTGGGGACAGGTTTGTCAGCGCCCTGATTGATGTCTCTGAGGTGTTCTCTAAAACGATCCGCAAGACGTCTGCCCGTTTGGCCAATGTATTTCATGTCACATCGTTTGCAGATGATAACATAAATCAGATTGCGGGATGTGCAGGTGAACGAATCTTTCAAGGTGAAGGTGCCTCGGGGAAATGCAATTTCTGGTGTCTGAACAACGTATGGGCATGTCAGACAGTTCCTACGATGGCATTCGAAGGTGCCCACGGATGAAGTAACCGTGGGGAGGCGACTGTGCACAAGGTGGTCTCTGAGGCTCTGGTTACGGCGGAAAATTACCCTGGGGCCATTTGAGAATACCTCACGAGTGGTAGGATCCGATTCCAAGATGGACCAGTGTCTCAGGAAAATGTGCTTGATGGCATAGGCATGTGGATGGAAGGTGAGGATAAGCTTGGGTTCATTGTTCTGAGGTCGCGTATGCTTGGCGAGGGACATTTCCCGCGAGACCTGGGTTATGCGACAGAGAGCTGTCGACAAGACGTCCTCTGGGTAGGACCGTCTGCGGAAAAAGTCCAGCATTTAGGGCCGGTAAATGTAATGACCAACGTACCTTTGTTGTGCAGTGGTCTTCCCTCCAGGAAATGATCAATGTCTATGGAATCCATTTTGTCGACTGGTGCCATTCTTGGAAAGTATTGATGAAATCCGGAATAAACACAATGAATGCAAATGAAACACAAGATTTACTCCGCAAAGACGACCTTTAGAAATGATCCCTAAAAGTATGATCCACGCCTCGGTAAATTTTTTTTTTTTTTTTGGATCACATTAATAACAATTTAATAACTTGCAATAATAGGGGGGAAAATAATGTGTGAAGTTAACACCATGGCAAGCAGCATTGACTCCAACATGGTTGACTGATCAATGATCTTGGACGTGAACTATTGACATAATGAAATACTAAGGATGATGGGTGCTGGCCCAGGGCTATTTCTTGCCACCTTTCTTCCCACCTTTCTCTCCGCCCTTTGCAGCTGGGGCCTTCTCTTGTTTCTCAGCATCACCCTCTTTTTTGGGTTGGGCTCCGCCTTTCTTTTTACCGTCACCGCCTGGCATATTGTATAGGTTTGTTGGCTAAGTTTTCTATATGAACAACGGAAAACACAATCTGATAGTTCTGCACACACGAACGGTCCTTCTTGTCCCCACGCCCATCTTTTCCTTCTTCTCGCTCTGTTGTTATGCCTTAATTTAGTCACCGTAGTGGCTTCCCCTTGTTTATATGTTGTGTTTTGTCTATTTGTTGGCAGATGTTTTGTGAAACTGCACTAATTCGTGTTATTTTATATTGTTAATATGTTCTGTGCAGACCGTTGTGATTAACACCAATTCCATACTGGCGATTCATGGACGGTCACGAACATCAAATACAAATGATATTGTAGAAGACTTATGTATTTTATTTTGAGTAACTAAGCCCCCGAAGAAGCCGCGAAAAATTGCAGCAGCCGACCAGTGAAGGTCATCTGTGCGGGGTATTGGGAATAGTTTTCAACTAGCAATAACCACGCCTCGGTAATGTTTTTTTTTATTTTATTTTTTTTGACAATTTTTTGGTATCTTTTACTACTGCACAAAAACTAAATCATAGTTTTACAAATGCTCTTGATAAATTGTACATAATATAATGAAAAATACGTCTGCCAAGTTTCATTGTAATGTGACACATAGTTTTTGAAAAAAATTGAAACAACGTAAATACAAATATGGCAAAATGAGAAAAATGGGGAAAAACAAATTATTTTCATGCTTTTTTTATACTAAAAAGGTTATCTTAGGGTCAAATTCAGACTTTTCTGTAATGTTTACGTTCTGGTAGGCTTTTCTGTGCTCACGAGCATTTGCCAGTTATTGACTGCGTGATTTCTTACGTTGAGCAGATGATTTTATGTTAAATTTCTTGGGAAAAGGTATTTTTCAATTCGCGTGTCGATCGGTTGCCAAGCGAAAACACAACAAAACGGCCATCTTGGAAACCCACGTGATCAGTTTCCACCAACGGGGATTTGCGCATTCGGCGATTTGTGTTCCATATATGGGAGTTTCCGGAAGATTATTGATTCGAAAGAAACAGTCGTACACATAAAAGCTCTCAATTAAACGAACCCGAAGTTTAACGAACAAATAGGGGTGTTCGCGCCCTTTACAATGATGTATGAAACACGTGTTACATTGATCAACGACTCTGGTGATCGAGTGAGATGTCAGAACATGACCGCCCACGTTTACCGGCATGGCACATGATGGATGAATAGATGAAACACTTGGATCACGCGTCGGCGAGATATCTTTGCAATGGTTTCAAAAAACGTCAATTTCGTTACAATTTTCAATAAGTAGACAATTCTACACCTAGGGTGGGTTCAGTAAAATATGAATATTGCATTAAAATAACAGTTTTTAAAGAAAAACAAGTGCCGAATCTGATAGTAGACATGCTAAGGTGTTTAAAAATGAACTATTCCAAACATAGCCAAACTGACCAAAAATCGAAATTTTTTTTTTAGGTTAGCTTCGCCTTAAGTGCAGTGTTATGTCTAGCTTTTTATTTCATACACACTGAGAAAATGTGTATATTATTGATCTTCCACTATCACCAAGTACAGGTTAAACAGACAGACAAATAGATAGACAGGGGTGATAAAAGCCATTCAATATGAACAGAAGAAAGTAACAAGAAAAGTACACAAATAAATAGTAAACAAGTGAACATCATCCGGACAATTCAAAGCTGTTATTGTTATTCAGTATATCTGACCCTGCTGAAGTTATTAATGTGCGGTCTTCTGTGCTGTCTCCGAAGTCAGCGTCATATTTTTAAAACATGTAGCTATTGAGCTGACGATAATTATATCCGTTTGACTAATACTTTCTAGAGATTTGGACATATTTCTCTTAGCCAGCATTTTCCAACCTTTCATGACATTTATTTTAAAAAAAGTGGTAGACCACCAGCAGGCGACTGAGTATCAACGATTCACACTCACACTAGGAATTTGGAATTCCCACATGATGAGCATACGATGGACGTCAAATAGGAAATAAGAGCAATGAAATCGACATCTTAGAAATGGGCTATATCAGATGGAAAGAGATGGGATTAACAACCTTCAACAACTTAAGTTGTCAAATGGGGAAATGAACTAGCAATGAAGTGTAGCTATTCTTACGGGTCTAGAACAATAAAAATCTTTTAACGGATACAATGAAACTTCAGAATATTGCGAATAAAGTTAAATCGCAGTTAAATCAATACTATTTGAACATATGCCCTAACAGTGAAAAGGCAGGGAAAATAGCGAGGACGCAGTTTATGGTATCAAAAGTAGAGATTTGAAGAAGTCCAAAACATGAGTAATAAATATCACTTCGGGAGAATCTAACGCTAATGTGCGATACTAACCAAAATGGTTGCACAGTAGTTATTTATTAACTATGAATTAAAATATTAGGCAGAATCTTAGAGTGGGCAACAGAGCTTAATAAAACAGCAAATTAAAAGAGGGGTGGCCAAACAAGGACACTACGCAGGAAGCCAAAGAAAATTGATAAACCAACACAGAACACGTGACGTTAGCCGCTATACGCTGCGGGATTTGCTGATAAGGGGATCCGAGCACTTATGGACTGAATAGTTCGATGTGCAATCAGGATGATCTGTCGACTAACTAATTTACTAAGTAACTAACTAATTTTATCTTCATTTTGTATATCTTTATTTTAATTGTATTTTCATTTTGTATTTTAAATTTGTATATATGTATTTTAATTGTATCATTAATTTGTATAGCTGTACTTTAATTTTATTTTAAGTTTGTATTTTAATTTAATTTTCATTATGTATTACTGTAAAAAAAAAATTTCTTTTTTAATTTTGTTTTGCTGTATATTAATTTTATCTTCATTTTGTATAGCTGTATCTTAATTTTATCTTCATTTTGTAGACCTGTATTTTACTTTATCTTCGTTTTGTAGAGCTGTAATTTACTTTATCTTTATTTTGTAGAACTGTATTTTAATTGTATTACCTTTTCCAATCGATGCAAGGAAAAGAATTCTTAAGTGCTGTACTGAGCCCATTCTGAGGCAAGAACGCGAATCATGGACAATTAACAGACAAGTGAGGAATACGTGTTAGCTGCGGGGATGTGGTTTTATAGAAGAATGATGACAACGCCGTGGAGGAATAGAAAGACCAATGAAGGCATCTTGAAAGAAGTTGACTCACAAAGAGAATCGGTTACTCGCATCAGAAGAGGAGTCTACATTCTTTGAACATGTCATGAGAATAGGAAAACTGCAGGTTGGAGAAGAAGAGAGGCAGGGGTAAAACCAAGAGAGAAGATGCTGGACAGTTTGACATCAAGTTATTGAAGAACCCCGGTATTAGTAACCCCCCCCCCCCCCCTCCCCCATCTTTTCATTCTTCTCGCTCTGTTGTTATGCCTTAATTTAGTCACCGTAGTGGCTTCCCCTTGTTTATATGTTGTGTTTTGTCTATTTGTTGGCAGATGTTTTGTGAAACTGCAATAATTCGTGTTATTTTATATTGTTAATATGTTCTGTGCAGACCGTTGTGATTAACACCAATTCCATACTGGCGATTCATGGACGGTCACGAACATCAAATACAAATGATATTGTAGAAGACTTGAGTATTTTATTTTGAGTAACTAAGCCCCCGAAGAAGCCGCGAAAAATTGCAGCAGCCGACCAGTGAAGGTCGTCTGTGCGGGGTATTGGGAATAGTTTTCAACTAGCAATAACCACGCCTCGGTAAAACCTCATTGGCTATGGTACCGCCACTGCGCAAAGCTAACTATTATAACTGCACACTGTGACCTTACATAAAGAACTATAAAGAAAGTATGTGGTGTAAACATTCTGAATATTGCTAATTGTTAACTTCTTTTGTTGCATCATATGAAAAGTAATTTAATCTTAGAAAACATTTCTTATAGTAAGTAATAGTATGCACACTAAAACTTCACAAGCTGATTAAAGACATTAATTATAGGTTTTGAAGTATAGGTTCTTTTTCTCTGGGAATACTTGAAGATTTGTAAACAAGGGACATAATATTCTGAAAAAAGGGAAATAATCAATATATATTAATTGAAGGTAACCTAGATTTATAGAATGTCATATAAAGATATGTGATAGTATTTATGATTTTCGTTCTCTCACTTTGAATTCAAACGTCGTCCATACACATGCTACTACTCCTAGTGCACTTGACTGATGTTTACATGTGGATTCATTCATTCAGTAGCATGTCCTTTGCAGAACCTCTCTCCCATGACAACCTTCTGGAAAACTTCCCGATCACAAGTAAGATGTCCCGCGTCCGATACACCCATCTGGAGATCATCCGCCACATCTTGCACCCCTCTTCTCTTTGGCCCGCCTCTTCCTTTCTTCCCAGGCATATACTCCTCCATTATTGTTCTCTCCAAATTTTCATGACGTTTCAAGTGACTAAAATATTTCAATTTTCTTTGTTTTATCGTCTTATAGCCAACCTTCTTCAATATTCAACTCTGGTTAATTAGCTTTCTCTATTACAGGTGCCCATTGTCAAGGCGTGCCCATTCTGACTTCAGAGATACATGTAATTTACGTCCCCTAGTCCTGGATGAGAAGTCAACATTTTAGTCCAACTGACCTGTGTAGGTATAGTCGCGGTCGAGTTAGCCAAGTTGATAGAGAACTGCGCTTGTAATGTCATGTGCACGGCCGGACACGGGTTCGCTTCCTGGGCTCGTCTCCTGCTAAAGTAAGGGATAGAATGATCACCTATTCCGCCGTGATTTGAGGCCTACAAAATGCGAGACGTCATCACATCACAGACTCATAGCAGGAAACTGCTTCGGCACAAATTAAAAATAAAATATTATTATCATCATTATGTGCCCTGCCAGCTGGAGTAGACTTTCATGTCTCTCTACAGATCCCAGTCTTCGATTTTCTGGACCAACACTGCTGCTGATATTCCTCCATGCCACCATCTCAATCCATCCAGCAACATTTCTCTTGATTTGCCTCTGCCTCTCCTCCCCTCGATGTCTTCAGTTGTCATGATGTTATTCAATGCCTCTCTTCTCATCACATGACAACAGAAAGGTAACATAATATAGCCATGCGAAAGCTGAGCGAGGTGCGCACACAGAGTGGAATGACCTCTACATCTAGGGGTTAGCCGCGAATATCCAATAAGAGGCACACGCAGTGGTCAGCGAGAGGAGGAGAGTTAGTTGTGTAGGTCAGTTAACAGTATATATTTTTTTTCCTTTCGCATATCCTTTACAGGACATCGCTGTCAACATCACCATCTTTCAGCTGGTTGTTGATTTCTTGGCAAGATTACGCTCAGTAGTTTGCCATTGATTTCTGAGCGACCGGCTCACATACCCCGTAAATTACCGACGCGGCTAGAACAGCCATCGATTCTCGCGCACGTCACGTTACTCACGAGATTATACGGGATTACGCAGAAAGTCGCTAACGCCTAGGCCAGGGAGACCGGCTAACTGTATAATACACCTCACAATTCCATGGTAAGGCGTAAGGTATTTTTTTTTTTTATTCGCATATCCTTTTACAGGACATCGCTGTCAACAGCAGCATCTTTCAGCTGTCTGTTGATTTCTTGGCAAGATTACGCTAAGTAGTTTGCCATTGCTTTCTGAGCGGCCGGCTCAGTTATTCCGCAAGTCACCAGCGGGGGACGAAACGCTCCCAGTTCTCGCCCGCTACGAGACTGTGTGATAAACGGGATTACGGAGAAAGTGGTGTAACCCCTCGGCCAGAGAGACCGGCTAAGGTAGGTTAGGCATCCATAATATCCCCACACCCCCACTTTCTACCTTGCAGGCTTTATTTAGGTCAACGTAATAAAACTAAAGATACATCGACAAAAGACAAGTGGCAACGCCTTTGTGCATCCCTTAAGACATTATCATTCGACAATCTATACGAGTTTAGATTAATTGGGTAACGGGAAACTCAACAGAAACAGCTACGACCAGTAGAAAATTCAAGTGCATCAGGTGATTTCAGACCATCAGCTGGCGACTGAGTATCAAAGATTCACACTCACGCTAGGAATTTGGAATTCCCACATCATGAGCATACGATGGACATCAAATAGGACATAAGAGCAATGAAATCGACATCTTAGAAATGGGCTATATCAGATGGAAAGAGATGGGATTAACAATCTTCAACAACTTAAGTTGTCAAATGGGGAAAAGAACTACCAATGAAGTGTAGCTATTCTTACGGTTCTAGAACAATAAAAATCTGTTAACGGATACAAGGAAACGTCAGAATATTGCGAATAAAGTTAAATCGCAGTTAAATCAATACTATTTGAACACATGCCCTAACAGTGAAAAGGCAGGGAAAATAGCGAGGACGCAGTTCATGGTATCAAAAGTAGAGATTTGAAGAAGTCCAAAACATGAGAAATAAATATCATTTCGGGAGAATCTAACACTAATGTGCGATACTAACCAAAATGGTTGTACAGTAGTTATTTATTAACTATGAATTAAAATAGTAGGCAGAATCTTAGAGTGGGAAAAAGAGCTTAATATGATTGTTGGAAAATTTCTGGCATCAATAACAACCAACATGTGAATAGTGAGGAAGAACAGATAAATGATCATAGCATGGAGAGTATGATGCGGCAGGGAATGACCAGAGGATGATGCGACAGGTAGTGACCAGAGAATGATGCGGCAGGGAGTGACCAGAATATGATACGGCAGGGAGTGACCAGAGGATGATGCGACAGGGAGTGACCAGAGGATGATGCCACAGGTATTGACCAGAGGATGATGCGACAGGGAGTGACCTGAGGATGATACGACAGGGAGTGACCTGAGGATCTGGCCAACAATCAGCACTCCGTGGGAAGGTAGACGCCCACTTAATCAGATTGGAATTGGTACTATTAGCATTGGGACTCTTTGCCGGCTGTTGATCGGACAAGCATATGAGTGCCCCGAGTGTTGTGATTACGTTTCTTGATTCAACTGTACTAAGCTCAACTCAACAGCAAAGAAGATTATCCACGAGAAAGAGTCTTGATAAAAGCCCACATTTCTGATTTACTTCGTCTTCATAGATAGAACATTTGAAACATTTTGCATTTGACAATAACTGTTTCTATGATCTTATATTAGTTATTGAAGCCGCCAGTGCCCTTCCACGACCCTTTCCTTCACAGACAATTCTGATAAGTGTATGGTACCCATTTAATGAGGCTTGGTCGATTTAACAGCCGTTCTCGTGGTGGGAAAAAAAATAATCTGCTTTCGATGGGGTTTGAACCAGAAATGTTTTCTTAGTAATCAAGCGAAGTAGCCACTATGCTAAAATTAACTTGCGTAAAACTTGGTGTTTGAGTCAGTACAGTACAGGGTATACACCAGTCAGACAGTGAACGCCTACAGTCAATCAATGACAGAAACGATTGTGATGTGACTCTACCGCCCTCAGGTGAAGGGACAGTCGTATCCTGACGTGAGCACTTGTGATCGATCGTTTGTCATAAAAAGCAATCAACAACAGGTTGGGTCTTTTATCTCTTGCTCCCTCGCACAGATCAAAAGAAACAGTCTTCTATTGTCAATCTTAACAGTTGCCATCAATCAGCCAGATGACAACCTACTGACCTTGACTTGTGACTAGGAGTGTCAGTTTTAATGTCTAACTTTTCAAAAGAAGTAAGAAAAGGACACTTTACACATCTTAATACGTATCGGACTTATGGTGCTAGACTCATATGTTTGTATTCCAGCTTTATTTACGAAAGACGAAATACAAGATACACCATATTGGCCCCAGCTATAGTCAAATCGATAAGTCGAAGGTTGAAAGGGGCCATTCGTATCAAGAATTTTTCGTTCATTATTTATTTATTTATTTATTTATTTATTTATTTATTTACGCTCGCTCGCTTTGAACTCAAGCGTAATCCAGACACACTACTTCTATTAATGCTAGACTGAATTTTGCGTGTGGATTAGCTTTACCTATTAACAGTGAACCTCACCATCAGACGAACTCACTCCGACTTCAGAGGTACTTGTAATTTACGCCCCCAAGTCAAGGACGATAGGTCAACATTTTAGTCCACCTGTCCGTTGTAGGGGTTGAACTCTTTCCTCGGCCTTAGCACACCAGATGTTTAAGAACACGCGTTCTTATCCATTCGGCCATGCTGACCTGTATCAAGAATAGAAATTGAAATTGTGGGCAATGTGGTTAGTATCATGCCGACATGTCTTCATTCCAATTTTAGGCTGGGTCGACAACGTAGATTTAAAACAAAAAAAATTCAGAATTCGCCCAACTGCGGATCGAACCCACGCCCGCCAGGTCTGCAGGCGAGCGTCTAACCATTGTGCTATCGATGCACCAATACTTTTGCTTTGCTTTGCTTGAGACGAATGGCCCCGTTCAACCTTCGAGTGTATCGACTTGGTTTTAATTGGGGCCTTTATGGTCTATCTAAGACTTCTTCTTTCGAAAATATAGGTGCGTATATCTGCTTCCTTGAAAGGGTTGAGTTGCTGCAGTTGTGTTCGTTTCATCCTTGTGGCTTTACATGTCTGGTTAGAGTCGAGCACTTGTTAAGATCTGGAGTAATTGTGTACCCACCCCGTCCTATGGGGCTGTTTCCTTCAGTGAGCTTTACCAGTTGTCGTCTCTCCTGGTGTTCCTCCTATTTCCCCGTCTTGGGTTGCCTTCGAATCTTCTCGGTGTTCGCCTGTTCGATCTTGATGGTGAGCGATATCGTTCTTCATCTGTTGCTTCTTCTTCTGTCTGTGTTCTTGCATCTTCTGGTTCGAGTAAGGCTGCCTGGTTACTGATGTGTGTTACTATCTCTTGTAGAATATCTGATGTCCTTTCTTTCATATCTTATCTTGTATTTTTGATAGCTGTTCTTCATTCTCAGCCTTTATTGCATCCATCCGAGCGACATTCTGCTGAATCTTCTGCTGGGCTTGCTTCAGTTCATTCAGTGATTCTATTTGTGCTCTTTCTTCTTGTATCTACTTAAGAGTTCCTTCCGTCTTTTCTCTTTTGTCTTGGATTTTTGATAGTTTCTTTTGTCTCCGTCTTGATTGCAGCCATCCGAGCGACATCCTGCTCAATCTTTTGCTGAACTTGCTTCAGTTCGTCCAGGATGCGCTGAACGGCTGTTATCTGAGTTGCTTGCGTCTTGTCTTTTTCTTCCTCCATGTTGTTGAACTTTGATCTCAGGTCCCTCATTTGGCCTTCCAGTTGCGCTTTGTCACTTGTTGTGAGTCGGCTGGTAGCCTCGTACTGCCTACATCCTAGCCTCTTGACAGGGCAAGTTTGATTTGATGGCAATTTTCATGTCTTCCTTCCTGTCTTGGTGGCAAGGGCAGCCGAGGTACCTGGCGTCGTGGTTGCCGAGGCAGTTGGCACATTTTCTGTTAGGGTTAGGCCTCCTGAAGTCCATGTAGGTCTTTGCTTGCTGGCACTGGCTGTAAACAATAACTTTTGAAAAGGATTTTAAAGAGAAGACGATCAATGTCATTGCACCAGATGTGATCAGATATGGCTTGGTCTCTTGACTCTGAGTGATCTGCCGAGAAATGCACGATCACCAATTCCGAAGCTCCAACGACAATTCCAGGGGTCTCTTGAGACAAAGAAAATATCTCGTGGACCGTATGACCAAGTCCGAAATTGTTTTCACAACCACTGGAACGCGAAGCGGCGGCTTTAGCAGTCAGCCACGGAGACCCCAGGGAGTAACTCATTCATTCAGTAGCATATCCTTTGCAGATCCTCGCTCCTATAAAACCTTCCGGAAAAGATCTCGATCATAAGCAAGTTGTCCCGCGTCCGACACCCATCTGGAGATCATCCGCCACATCCTGCACCCATGTTCTCTTTGGCTTTCCTCTGCCTCTCTTCTCAGGCATATACCCTTCCATTATTGTTCTCTCCAAACTTTCGTGGCGTTTTAAGTGACCAACAGTGTTTCTTTAATAGCCAACCTTCTTCAAGCTCTTGAAGTATGGATGCATTTGTTCTTTTCTTTATCCAAGATATTCTTAGAACTCGTCTATAACATTTATATTCAAAGACATTAACGCGTTGTTCAGCTTGTTTAGTAAGTGTCCAGTTCTCACAGGCGTTTGTTGCAATGGGAAAGATGCGTGCTCTTAAACATCTGATTTTTGTAGTTCTATCTGTCCCTCTCCACAATTTATTTAGTTGTTTTAGTCTTTTAAGAGCAATAGCTATTCGTCTTTTAACGTCGTTCATTGTGTCACCATTGTTGGTAATATTTGATCCAAATATTCAAAATTTTCTACCACCGCCAATTTTTTCATCAATAACATATATTTCTTTCTCCATGGTAGTTTTATCCGTATGCAATATCTTTGTTTTTGCTATGTTAAGATATAAGGTATGATTTTCACTATTCAATTGGATTGAGGTTATCAGGTTTTTTTTACACCATTCTGTGTTGTATCATCAGCATACCGAATCTCTGGTATGTCAAGACCACCGATATTTAGGGCATCATATAGGTCCCTGTTTATATCATATCTGACATTTCTCATTATATTTTCAGCGTATATTTTGCTCTGTGTCAGCGCAGGAGAGAATTTAACTGTCGGACTACATAAGGGACAATCATCATCACAACCCTGTACCCTTTTGGCTGGCGTTGGCGGTCATTTTCCTCCACAGTTCTCGGCCCTTCGTGTTCTGGAACAATCTCACTGATAGTCTTCATACACGCCGCCATCTTATTCGATTCAGGGTCATTTCTCTCGGTCTGCTTCGTCCTCTTATTTTACTGATTTTTGTAATCTTCACAGTGTTCTCTCTTCTCATTACATGCCCAAAGAGGTGGTTTGTCCCCTTCTTATAGCCGAAAATGGTGTTATTATTTAGTTTCAAGACAGTCGTTATTATTATTATTATTGAAGTCAAAGATATTATTCGCAAAATGTGTCTTTGTAAAAGGGACGTTACTCCAACAAAAATATGACTACCGAAACTTTTCAAACTTATCTCCCTTCAATTAAGAAAATGAGCAGCAGATGTAAATGTGAAACTCTCGGCGATTTAGAAAGCAATGTCAAACTAAAGAAAAAAGGGAATTGTATATCCTTTACAGGACGTTGCAGTCAACACCAGCATTTTTGCGTTTGTGATCTCTCGGCAAGTTTTACGTTCAGTAGTTTGCCATTGCTTCCTGAACGACCGGCACCCATACCATTTCGTAAACAACCAGCGCAACGCGGTCTGCTACCAAATCGCGCGCTGATGTGTTTCGAACGCAGGTATGCGGGATCACGAACCGCATCCGTAACCTCTTTGCCACTGAGCCATGGCAAACTACTGAACGGAAAGTTATCTAGAAAATCGCAAACAACCAAATAATGCTAAGATTGATTGCGACGTCATGTAAAGAATAAGTGTATGCGCGCGAGTGTGTGTACAATTCAGCCCAGGCTTGGAGCTATGGAGAATTTACTATGCCTGTTTTTTTTTTTTTTAGAGTACAATGTAACATAGCGTTTGTCAAGACGGCAAGGTGCCAGCGCACGCGCTCGCAATCACACGCACGAACACAAAGAACTAGAGATGAGATTCCACTGGGTAGGCCATACAAGACGTTACGAATGTCAAACGTTTGATGACAGCAAGAAAAAGAGAATTGTTAACGAAGCAAATCGATTGAACTATTGATCGCGTCTCTCAAAAGATGAGACAATCCACGCTTATAAAACGCATCTGTCAGAAGATGAGACAAATTACGCTTATAAAACAAGATTATAAACTGTGTAAAACGATTATTTTTCTAGCAGATTACCCTTTATTTGAAGACAACAACACACACATTATTTTTTTAAACGTTGAATGGGTTATTTTGTTATTTGCACTAATGCGCAGAATACTCGGGTCTTAGTCTTCATTCATGCAGTTCTGTGTTGATTAATCAATTGTCTTGTGTCCGTGGCGAAATGTTCATGTCTGGCGGCTCCCCATTTCACTCCCATCGCCCTCGCTCCGGACAAGGAAGCAGATTCACAATCGCTCTTTAAATCATAGCGATTATACTGTCATATACCGGGAAGGTTAACCTGGTCAACAAATGCCCGCAGAAGTCGGATGTGTCGGCCTAACGGCGCAAGAACGCAGCTCTGCTGTAAACAGGCACATCGCAATCATGTCCGAAAAAAACCTCCTGATCAACGCAGAAGAAGAAGATTAAACTATCATATAATAAGCTCTCTCTCTCTCTCTCTCTCTCTCTCTCTCTCTCTCTCTCTCTCTCTCTCTCTCTCTCTCTCTCTCTCTCTTATACCCGCCATCCTTAATTGTCTCTCACGACAAGTATGGTACGCTACAGTGTTACTACTGCTTGCTTCCTTAATGGGTTCCGGTAACACAGGGTAGGGATCCTGGATCGTGCATGGTTAAATGAATAACAGTGAATAAATTCCAAACGACAGCAAAGAACAAAAATGTGTTAGATCTAGATCTTTTGAGCTAGTCTAAATTGTTTTTAGATCACGAAGAAAGATTTATGATCCATAAGCAGTATTGATTTGATCATTAGAGTTAAATGTTCTAAGTTAGGTACTAGGTTTCATTTCTTTTGACTTCCATAAATGGTCTGGTGCTATGGAACCCCCCCCCCCCCCCATCCCCTTCTTATATGTTATATTCGCAGTTCCCTGACACACCGAGTCGAAGGTTCGAAATCAGCTGAAGACGACTTGGACTCAGACATCTTTGCGTTGACTTCATAAGTATGAGCGTCGGACGTTTAACATGATAAATTAACAGAATCTGTCTACTACTCGCTCTGATAAGCATGTACACAGTGTGAATGAACCCAGATGCACATTTTAGACCCGGAATGTCTCCCTTGGGTATTTGGTTGCATTCACTTGACAATGAACTACCCAAAGCCCGCGGAGGAAGCATGACCAACTGCCATGGAGGAAAATGGCGTTGTTGTCGTGGTCCACAGATCTGGCGTTATGCCATGGGTCAGTATATTGGTTTGACCCAATTTTCATGAGCACATAATGGCCTCTTGTTGTGAACGCCATTTTGAAATGTCCGAAATATTCCATTGACACTATACAGAATTGCTTACTGAGTGTCAGTGGCCTGAGCCGGTTGCTCATTATCAATGGACTGACTTCTCTTGTAATCAAGTGGTTGAGTGAACTGAGTTATATGGGAGACTGGTTTTAATATTACACTGTGATTCTAACATTCTTCCATCTGTCGTCCCAGAGTCACAGTGTAAAATATATTAATTATATGAACTGAACCAAAACACCAAACAAGTTCATGTCCTCTATTGCACTAACACCATTACCACAAGCAAACTTCTATTCTCCATAGCATGGGTGTGAGCTTTAGTCACGCCTAACCGCACCCAATCAGTATGTCATGTGCTCAGTCATTATCTGGGTACATCCGCATGTGCCTCTCCAAAGATGAGAAGTTTCATTACCAGTCTTGCCCACAAGACTACACAGCTGCAGGCGATGTTGAAGCAGACTGCCATGCGATGGTTTTCATAAAATGACATGACTTCCGGTCATTCAGAAAGTAATGATAAACTACTGAACGTAAACTTATCAAGAAAGCACAAACAGTCAAAAATGCTGTTAGCACCACAACAGTATGATCCGACGCACAGTTTGATATTCGTGTGCAACCTTTGTTTACACTAGACCAGTGTTTCCCAACCTTTTTTGTACCATGCCCCACTTAAGCCTTTCTAAAATTCATATTGCCCCCCTCCCCCGCCCCATGCCCCCCCCCCCCCCGCCCCATGCCCCTCCCCCCCTCAACAAATACATTATTTTTAATATTCAAAAATTGAAATGTTCACTAAAGAAACTTGAATGATAGGTTTTAGGAAGAAATCACTAGGTAATTATTGAGCAAACACAGTAAGTAAGTTTTCAAAACATATAATGGAGAACTGAAATTCAAGTACAAAATTATTTTAATGAAAGATTTTTCTATATTATTTTAATTATTAGTAATTATTTATTATTCAAATTTAGTGAGATCCTTGCGCTTGATGCTTGCTGCAAAGAGATCTTATGTCAGGTTCCAATTTAGTTAACTTCAGTCTCAAGTCTCCCCGTTTTGTTATATTCAGCCGATTTCTTCCATTTTCGAATTGCCCCCCATAACTGTCAAATTGCCCCCCTGTGGGGCGTGGGCCCCACGTTGGGAAACACTGCACTAGACCATACCCGTATTGAGAAGATCCTAATTACTTAATGTTTATTATTATTATATTATTTATTATATGGGACGCAGAGGTGTTTCCGAGGCACCAGGGCTGGGTTCTATACTGGCCAAAACCTACTGACGCGTCCTCGCCGAGCGTCCTGGGCAACAGGTCCCTTTTGGGTCCTGGCTAAAGTCAGTAGGATCGCTGATTCCTCCGAAGTCGGAGAGTATCTGCCTGCACGGCGAGGAACCACCAGTCTGCACACTAATAAGCCAGACATGGGACAACGGATACTCACGCAAACCTCAGGTCATGTATGACATCACACTGATGTTGGACAACAGGATGTCTTCATCCGACATACAGGACTTCACGCTGGAGATCACAGCCAGCGAACTCAAGCAAGCAAGCTGCGTTTATTATATTAGCCCGCTCTGTCGCGAAGGGGTTACGGACGCAATTCGTAACACAGCTGTGAAAGATTTGGAAGCAGACCGCCTTGTTTTGGTTTCCATACAAAGGTACGAGTGCCTGTCGTTTAGAAAGCAATGGCAAACTACTGAAGGGAAACTTGCCCAGGAATCACAAACAGCAACAAACGCTGGGGTTGACATCCACGTTCTGTAAAGGATATGCAACTAACGTTTTTATTATTAATAATATAATTGTTATGTACAAATGACCTCACGTTATATATACGTGTCTTGCACCCTTGTCGTGTCATTTACCACAGTAACACTAGCAGATCATTTTGCCTTCTGACACACTTCCTGCAGCATCCGAGCGTCTTGTATCTATAGCAACAGACCAAGATGACGCCGTTAATCCGGAGCTTTCGTTGAAACCGTAGTAACATTCCATAATGACATCTCATTCATTCTGACGCATTTCATTCAGCCTCGGAGTGTCTTGTAATCTCAGTAACAGTACATTGTCCACATCTTATTTTCTTTGTGACATATTCCTTTCTGCCTCGGAACGACTCACATCTTTATTAACAGTCCGTGATGACGTCTTAGTTTGAAATATTTCTTGCAGCCTCCGAGTGTCTTGTAACTATAGTAACGGTATACAATCACATCTTATTCTGACATATTTTCTTGCAGCCTCAGAGTGTCTTGTAACAGCAGCAAACGATGAGATTTCATTCATTCTTTCTGACTCATTTCTGCAGTCTCGAAGGATCTTTAATTATAGTAGCAGTCTACGATGACATCTCATTCATCCTGACAAGTTGCTTGTGACCCGTGTCTTGTAGTAGCAGCACGCGACGATATCTCATTCATGCCGATACATTTTGTGCAGTCTCGAAGGATCTTGTAACGGTATGAACCATGCACGAGGACGAGCGTGAGCTAGATTTGTTCACTGCAAGAGGTTGGGCGCTGAAATCCCAGGAAAGTTGAACTTAACTGGCTTCTGAAGGCCGAGCTCAGGAACCAGATAGGAGAGGAAATTTGCAATGTCCCTGGGGAAGGGAAATTTTATACACTTTACTGAACAATCCACTCGTTATCACTCTCTCTCCTCTCTCCTCCTCGTCATAGCTCTCCTCTCTCTCTCTCTCTCTCTCTCTCTCTCTCTCTCTCTCTCTCTCACTGATAGGCCTACACGAAAAAATAAGTGGGCGGAACGGTCAAATATAAGACGGCCAGCGTGTTTAATTTGTTAACTCTTTGAAAATAGTTCATTCGCGCTCTCTCTCTCTCCTCTCTCTCTCTCTCTCTCTCTCTCTCTCTCTCTCTCTCTCTCTCTGTCTCTTCTGTCTTCTCCTCTCTCTCTGTCTCTCTGTCTCTCTCTCTGTCTGTCTCTCTCTCTCTCTCTCTCTCTCTCTCTCTCTCCTCTCTCTCTCTCTCTCTCCTCTCTCTCTCTCTCTCTCTCTCTCTATATATATATATATATATATATATATATATATATATATATATATATATATATATATATATATATATATCACACTGCTGGAGAGTACAAGCGTGCTATAATACTCCTGTTCTTGAAGTGCTAACCAACCATCCATCATGTGCCATGCCGATAAGCGTGCGTGGTCATGTTCTGCCATCTCACTCGATCACCAGAGTCGTGGATCAGCTCCGTGTTTCTGTCTCGACCATGCCACGTGGCCAAGCCATCCAGGTATTTACTTCTCGGTCTTCCCCTTGGTCTCTTCCCTTTGAATTTAGGTGTTTGGCCATGTCGTTAGAATGCAACACCTTCAAATACCATCACTGGCCTTAAATCAAAGATCATCCGCGACGAGGCCAAAAGGACGCCCAAGAAGAAAATGGATTGACGACATCAAAGAGATTGTACAACCACACGGAATGACACTATTCAGTGCCGCCCACTGGGCGCTGGAGCGCAAATTATTCCTCCCCAAGACGCTTGGCGGCAGAAGTGGAACATGATGAAGATGATGATGATGATGATGATGATGATATAATGATCGCACACACCTCGCTATATTCTAAGCTTTACAAGGGGAGGGAACGTTCTGCAACACATGAGCCGCTAAGATGGCGAGATGGCTCTTTGGTATCAGGTCGAGGGGTAAATCTCTACACCAGCCTGACTGGTTGTGAGTGAGTATTTGTGCGTTATTGAGCGGGCGCATAACTGTGAGAGTTTGTGTAAACGATGTAAATATATAAGTAGGTATGTGTGTGTTATGCATGTGTACGCGTCTGTGTGTGTGTGTGTGTGTGTGTGTGTGTGTGTGTGTGCGGCGCGCGCGCGTGTGTCTGTCTCATAACATGGCAATATGCATTGTTTATGTTCATAACATTCATTTCACAGTTTTTGTTTTTTCCCTATGTGAAGGTAACATGCATAATAGATAACTGCTGTACGAAAGATGAGTGACTGGAATTGGCGAATGTAAGACAGGCCTGCGTACTCATTTTATGACCCTTTAAAAATAAATTTAATTCCTTCGTTTAAGCGTTCTTAATGGCTATACAGAGACAATCCTGATGTACAGAAGCGAATTATGGGAGTTAACACATAAGTGAGGAATTGTGTGTAAACTGCGGTTTTATAGAAGAATGGTGAAAACACCATAGATAGACACCGAAAGAGAAATAAAGATATCTTGAAAGAGGTTAACTCTCAAAGACAACTGGTTACTCTCATCCTTCCCATCTCCCCCCCCCCCCCAAAAAAAAAAATATATAAATAAATAAAGATAGTTCACATTCTTTGGGCATGTTATGAGAAGAGGAACGCTGAAGTATGTCGCAACGGGAAGGCTGGAGGGGAAGAGAGGCAGGGGGAGACTAAAGAGAAGATGCTGGACAGTTTGACATCGTGGCATGGAGGAACGTTGGTATCAACAATAACTGGAAGCACGAGAGACAGGAGGCTGTGGACAGACGTGACCACCAACGCCACACAATCTATGCTGCTATTAGGGTTTGAACCCGGACCACTACCTTGTAAGCAAGCAAGTTAACCACTATGCCAGTGTAGTTTATTGTGTGTTTACCTAATAAAAATAATTGCATGTACCCACTTAAATCTCAGTCTTCTAACCAACCAACCATCACGCCAACCAGCCAACCAGCCAACCAACCAACCAACCAACCAATCTATCGACCGACCAACCAAACAACCAACCAAGCAACCAACAAATCAGCCAATCAACCTACCATCCAACCAATCCACCCATCGACCGACATACCAACCAACCATGAACCCAAAAAAAAAAACTAACCATTCAACGAGCCAACCAACCAACCAACCACCCAACCAAACAACTAATCATCAACCTACAAACTAATCAACCAACCAGCCAACCAACCATCAACCAGCAAACTAATAAACCAACCAACCAGCTAGTCAACCAACCAACCAAGAATACAATAATCAAGCATCAATCAACAAACTAATTAACCAACCAACCAACGAATCAAACAACCAAGCATCACCAATAAACTAATCAACCAATCAACCGAAAGACCGACCGACCGACCAACCAATCAATCAACCAACCAACCAGCCTAACCTCTTTCAAACCATTTAAATAACCCTTGTTTGCCTGCTCGAGGTACTCCACCACCCACCCAAGCGTAAGCAAGCCCAGCAATGCCTCGTGGACCACCATGAAGAGATAGTGATCCCTCTGGTGGTATCCATACTCTCCAGTGTAGGCCGTGGTCAGCAAGTGGATGTTGGCAGGGAAGGAGAACAGGGTGAAGGACACGCTGGACACTAGAACAATAAGGGTCACCTGCCGGTTCTGTCGGCTGAAAGCCTCATCTGTTTTTGGGGCCATCCGGAGATTCTGAAAATGGAAATGTTTGTTTCCCGGTTATTTATCTTTATAGTTAGTACTGTTTCGAGATTTCTTGTTATTTGCATTAGTTCTCATGTTACGTAATCGTGTCTGTCTGTCTGCCTGCCTGCCTGCCTGCCTGCCTGCCTGCCTGCCTTCCTGCTTTCCTGCCTTCCTGCCTGTCTGTCTGTCTGCCTGCCTGCCTGCCTGTCCGCCCGCCCGCCTGTCTGTCTGTCTGTCCGCCCGCCCACCCGTCTGTCTGTCTGTCTGTCTGTCCGTCCGTCTGTCTGTCTGTCTGTCTGTCCGTCCGTCCGCCCGCCCGCCCGCCCGTCCGTCCGTCTGTCTGTCTGTCTGTCTGTCTGTTCTGTCTGTCTGTCTGTCTGTCTGTCTGTCTGTCTGTCTGCCTGTCTGTCTTGCGTGTATTTGGTTGTTTGTTTAACTTAATATGATCATTACGTTTTTCAATCATATCCTTGTTCCTGCAAGACGCATGGATGCATCATCCCTTCCCCACATATCTCTCTCTCTCTCCCCCCTCTCTCTCTCACTCTCTCCCTCTCCCTCTCTCTCTCTCTCTCTCTCTCTCTCTCTCTCTCTCTCTCTCTCTCTCTCTCCCCTAATTCTATGAGTGCCACACACGCATTCGCACACGCACACACACTGACACCTTGCCATCTTGACAGACTATAGTTTGTTACATGCATCATCATCAAGTGCCGTGCCGGCTGGCGTAGGCGTTCATGGCTCTCCACAGATCTCGGTCTTTGGTGTTCTGGATCAACTCTGCTGATGATATTCCTCCATGCCACCGTCTCAGTCCGCCCAGCATCATTTCTCTTGGTCTGCCTCTGCCTCTCTTCCCCTCGATCTTTCCTTCATTAGCCTCTTTCAGGCAATCGTTGTTAGTTACTCTGGCAGTCCAAGGAATTCGCAACATTCGTCTTAAAAACCACATCTCTGTTGCTTCTAAGTTCTTCCTAATTTGTTCATTTACATTCCAAGATTCGCTGCCATACAGCAAAACTGGTTCTATATAGCATTTTAGTACTCTCTTTCTTACATTCATTGATAGCGACTTATTGCATAAGATACTCTTCATTTTCTGAAATGCTGTCTTTGCCTGCCCTATTCTGCTCTTAATCTCTTTTGTACATCTTCCATCTGATGTTATAAGTGCCCCTAGGTATTTAAAATTATCCACTTGGTTGAGAATTTCCCCTTCTATTTCTATGTCACATTTTGGCGTCCCCATTTTCTTTGATATCACCATTGTTACTGTTTTCTTGATATTCAAGGACAGTCCTTTCTGTGCACTCTCTGTTACTACACTGTCCAACAATTGTTGTAGGTCTGTTGCATTATCCGCTACCAATACTGTGTCATCTGCATAGCGTATATTGTTTATATTATATCCTCCGATTAGTATTCCTGGCTTCTCTTTGATCTCTCTCATTATTACTTCGCTATACAGGGAGAAGAGATCGGGTGACAAGACACACCCCTGTCGTACTCCTAGCTTTATCTGTTCGTAACTACCCTCTTTATTTCCCATTTTAATTGCTGCTACTTGGTTCCAGTATATATTCTTTATTATTCTTAAATCTTTTCCATCAATGTTGATATCTTCCAACATTTTAATCAGCTCATCATGTTTTACTTTATCAAATGCCTTAGTATAATCTATGAAGCATAAATATATGTCTCTTTGTTTCTCTATTGATCTTTCTATTAGTGTTCGTAATATATATATATATATATGTACCTCAATGGCTCGGAACGCTGAAGAAGAAGAAGAAGATATATATATATATATATATATATATATATTGCATTGTTTGTACCCTTTCCTTCCATAAAACCATACTGTTCTTCACTAATTTCCATTTTTATTTTCTTTCTTGTTCTTCTCATTATAATTCTGAGTAAAAGCTTAGTGACATGGTTTATGAGGTTAATTGTACGAAAATCTTCACAATCAATTGCTCCTGGTCTTTTTGGTATAGCTATAAATACAGATTTCAGCATATCACTGGGTAAATATCCACTACTGTAAATATCATTCAACATTTTGGTTAATATATCTACTCCAAATTCTCCCAACACTTCTAATTCTTCTATTGTGATTTCATCTGGCCCAGCTGTTTTTCCTTTCTTCATATGTTTCATAGCATCAGCGACTTCTTCTTTTAGAATAGGCGGGCCTTCTAAGTTACTTTCTTCTGTTAATTCTTCCCTTTCTCCATTATATAATTCTCTTATATACTCATTCCACCTCTTCATTATAGCACCTTCCTCCAATAAAGTCTGTCCTGTTTTTGATTTCAAACAACCTGTATTTATTCTTATTTTTCTTCCTGTGAGCTCGCTGATTTGTCTGTACATACTTTTTTGATCTTTAATGGAATTTAATTAAATTTTTCTGCATTGCTCATTTAACCAACTTTCTTTTGCCTTCACACATTTATCTCTTATTTCTTTATTTATCTTAGCATACTCTTGTTTGTCATTTTTATTCTGTTTCCTTTTGTCCATCAACCTTAAGATTTCTTCATTCATCCATTTTTTCTTAGCTTTTTGGCTTCTCTCCGGTAATATTTCTTTGCTAGTTTGATGAATGGAGTCCCTTAACATTTCCCATTGTTCATCTATACTCTGTATTTTAGCTATTGCATTGTACATTACGCTTTTAAAAAAAAACATAATAACCCCTCTATAGCACAATGCCTGGGCTGAATTATAGAGACCATGTGTTGTCCATGCAGATAAACCCTCTCTCTGTCTGCCTGCCTAGTTTTCTTCAGAGAAAAGCAACAATATCTGGGACAAGCCAAGCTGCAGAAGCGATGGATCAGCAAAGCAGTACTCTAACTGTTGCCTGTGGGCGCTTCGATCCTAGACCAAGTGCCGACCAAGGTTTAGGACCTAGCCTGCCGTGCCATGACATTTAGTCTTTAGGCTTCATGTCCTTGCACCAGGGTAAGGCTTGTACGCTCCCAATTGCTCTCCTCCGCCCGAAGCCGTTGGTATAATGTGGGGTGCCGGGTTTGGTGAGCGCCGCCTAACATTGGCCGCTAACAGACAGGTCAGATTGAGTGCCGTACAATACTTTTGAATGTATTTATTAGCTAATGTAGTGACCTCATAGGGTTTCCCGACTGATATTTCGGTGTATTACGTTTAGCACTTAGGAACCGACAAATCATGTCTCTTCTTTAAATGTTCGTTAAATACTGCACACAGCATTAAGGTCTGAAGTGTGTGTGTGTGTGTGTGTGTGTGTGTGTGTGTGTGTGTGTGTGTGTGTGAATGTGTGTGTGTGTGTGTTTTTTTTTTTTACCTATGCTAGGTCAATATAAAATTCAGAGACCCATGGTGCAATTTCAATCGTTAGATACGAATTCTGTCCATATTCGATAGTTATTTAGGTGGGTGATAGACCTGGCTAATGATGACACCTTTTTAAGGGGTATCTCATCGGTCATGCGTCGAAGTACACTGGTGCTGTCGTTGTATGACAGTGACAGGTTCGAATTCAGGCAACGTAAATACAGCTTTCAACGGTTATGTTGTCTAATGTGTCCTCTGTTTCTTTCCTCTGCTACCATGATCGCCATATAATAGTTTTGAATTATTCATGAGATGTCTTGTGATCTCAAAAGGTCCTAATCAATATTTCTGTTGGTTACAAGAAACTTTATGATTGGTAGAAGAATGATTAACACGTCACAACCTTTGGCGTTTGTGTCATATGATTAGGCCGAGAGACTATGTTCCGTTCACACGCTTGTAACTCAAGCGTAGTCAACACACGGCTACTACTACTAGCAGCTGCTACTACTAGCGAGTGCGCTGGGCTAAATATTGCGTGTAGCCTAGCTTCCCCTATTACCAGTGTCTAACGTCATCAGGCAAACCCACTTCAACTTCTGAGGTACTTGTAATTTACGTCCCCAAGTTAAAGACTAGTAGTCAACAGTTTAGTCCAATTTTGACCGATGTTTGGCTTGAACCCACTATCCAGCCATCAACGCAGTAGAAGTTTCCGCTTTTATCCTATCACCCGAGTCGACCTCTATGATGTTTAGCATGTTTGTGGACAGTACAAAGAATCACACATCTCACTCGCAGTACCTTTGTTGTCCTGGTATGGTGCTTCAGATAGGCCAATAGAAGAATGTTTGCCAGCAGACTTGCCGTCAAGGGTAGGAAGGCAAACAAAAACTTGGTGGCAGATGAGACTGTCTCGAAACTATCAGTGTTACTTTTGTAGAGTGGACTGTATCCAAGGCTGGGAAATAGACGTTGCAGAAGAGAAGAGAATACAGTTCGTGACATTGAATACAGTTTGTGACATATAATGCAGTTTAAGACTTGGAATACCGTTTAGAGAAGAGACCATAGAATTCAGTTCGTGACATGGAATACAGTTTGTGACATAGAATACAGTTCGTGACATGGAATAGAATTTGAGACATAAAACACAGATGATGACATGGAATGGAAAGTTTGTGACATAGAATACAATTTTTGACATAGAATACAGTTTGTGACATAGAATACAATTTTTGACATAGAATACAGTTTGTGACATAGAATACAGTTTGTGGCATAGAATACAGTTTGTGACATAGAATACAATTTTTGACATAGAATACAGTTTGTGACATAGAATACAATTTTTGACATAGAATACAGTTTGTGACATAGAATACAGTTTGTGACATAGAATACAGTTTGTGACATAGAATACAGTTTGTGGCATAGAATACAGTTTGTGACATAGAATACAGTTCGTGACATGGAATACAGTTCGTGACATGGAATAGAATTTGTGACATAAAACACAGATGATGACATGGAATGGAAAGTTTGTGACATAGAATACAATTTTTGACATAAATTACAGTTTAAGACTTGGAATACATTTTAGAGAAGAAATCAATACGATGCAGTGTGTGACACGGAATACAGTTTATGACACGGGATACAATTTGTGACGTGGAATACAGCTTGTGACATATAATACAATTTGTGATAAACTTTAACTTTTGTTAATATTAATTTAAAGTATTTACCGAACCGTGGGTCTTTTACGACATGAAGTCTATTAGGTATATGGTGCAATCCCCACATTTTACGACAACTGGACATTCCATAGGTTATGGGATCAATATACCACCGGCCACTTTTACTTTCCATTAAATTTCCTGGTACATACTCAAGGCCGGGTCTATAATAATAACATATGTAATATAGGTGACGGTTTTTTTGTTGTTCACACCTAGAGGTGCATTTGGCATGGGATGTCATAGTGCTGTGTATAATCAGCTGCTCTGTACACCTTATACACTGCCCTGTATACTCAGTCATTACCACGCGAGAGCCGATTGGTCTATACAAATATGGGTCTCGCATCACATGTCAATGCGACATAATGTGTGTAAAGGGGTCCTTTATTTTTATTTTACTTCACTGTATCCTTATTGTGGGGTAGTAGTTGGCAGGAAGTATGATGCCAGGTCTTAGTCAGATATGACTGAGCTACCGTATGACAGTAGACGGTACTACCTGCTTTCTGTTAGTGCCGAATGTTGGGTGGCGCTTACCAAACCCGACACCCCACATTGTTCCAACGGCTTCGGGCGGAAGAGCGCAATTGTGAGGTTACAAGCCTGATCCTGATGTGAGGAAATGCAACCTAAAGACTAAATGTCATGGCAGGGCAGACCAGGCCCTAAGCCTTGGTTGGTAACTGGTCTAGGATCGAAGCTCCAACAGGTGAACAGTTAGAGCATTGCTTTGCTGACCCGGTTACTTCTGCAGCTTGTCTTGTTCTAGACGTATTGGTGTCACCTTTCCTCTGGAGTAAACTAGACAGGCCGAGAGAGGTTTCATGCTGCATGGGCAACACATGGTCTCTAATTTCAGCCCAGGCTTTGTGTTTTGGAGAGATAACCCCATTTTACAAACTATCGTCTGTCAAGACTGCAAGGTGCCAGTCAGTCAGTTGGCAGGAAGTAGAAGAATGAAACTATAAATAGCCTTTCTGGCCTTGCCCTTGTCTTCTAAAAATAGTTGTAAAAGGCAAGAGGGCTAACTTCATTGCACCGAGTTTTACTCCCAGTTTCTCTCCGTAGGGCGACCTGTCGAATGCGTCGCACAATGCATGAACTCCGTAGCTCAAGTGACGACCGTCAGGAGTTTCAGAGAAAGATGCACGCGTGAATTGAACTACATAGACCGGAATAGAACCTAGAGTCTTCGGAGCTCGAGGTAGGCGGGGTAATCACTGTGCCAGGGATACTTCCTCCTGGCTTCTATTGAGTGCCTAATATCATACAGCAGCCTGCTCTGAGGGGACTTAACGGAACCGTCAACTTAAGGAGTAAAACTTATGCACATAACTTCACTTCATCGAACTGAATAAGAACATTATGGTTATAGAAGCAAGAACATTACAGCTATAGAAGAATGAGATGGCTTCAAATGAAAACATTCAAAGTGTGATAGAAATTACAATAACCACGTCGTTGTCTTGTAACTTGTCAATATTGTTGTTAAGGATGCCAAGAGTGTTGAGCAACCAACATCGCGGTGCAGACGAACACGGTGACAATATCCATCCATCCATCACGTGCCATGCCGGTAAACGTGGGCGGTCATGTTCTGCCATCTCACTCGATCACCAGAGTCGTGGGTCAGCTCCGTGTTTCTGTCTCGACCATGCCACAAGGCCAAGCCATCCAGGTACTTGCTTCTAGGTCTTCCCCTTGGTCTGTTCCCCTCGATCTTACCAGTTGTCACCAAGTTCTCCAAATCATTTCTTCTCATAACATGCCCCAAAAAAAATTGTGACTTGAGAAAATTGTGAAATGGTGACAATATAAGGACGGTTTAAAGATGGCCGCCCCACTTTTGACATGCACCAAAGAGGGACAGTTTGTGTTATCCGATTTTTGTTCAGTGAAGGGATGACACCTATAGAAAGTCATCGGCGAATGAATTTCCAGCATGATGATGTATACAAGTGTATGAGTGGAGTAGGAAGTTTCAAAACGGCGTGACGTCATCAGGCACACCGAGTAGTGACAAAAAGAGTTTTATTCTACAGGAATACAAGTATGTTATCGGAGCTGTAGGACTTGCCGTGAACGCAGTGGTGATGACTACATCGAAATAGGATAGATTTGATCTTTATTTTTTTTTTCCCCAGAATATATTCACACATACACAAAAGAAACATTAAAGGTTTTCAATTGAATCCCCCCCCCCCCCCCCCCCAGAGTTATGGAAGTTGAGAACATTATAATCATAGAAGAACATTACAGTTACAAAAGAACTTTTTTAATTATAAAAGTTAAGAACATTAGCATCATAGTAGAACAGTATAGTTATAGAAGAACATGTATAATTATAGAAGTTAAGAACAATATAACCATAGAAGAACGTTATAGTCTTAGAACATTTGTGATTATAGAACTTAAGAACATTATAACAATAGAAGAATGTTATAATTTTAGAAGAACATTTACAATTATAGAAGTTAAGAATATTATAATCATAGAAAACCATTATAGTTGTAGAAATGAAGAACATTATAATCATAGAAGAACATTATAGTTACAGAAGTAAGAATATCGCAGTTATCGAAGCTACTGAATGCTGTTGCTCATACGAGAGAAGGTAAATCCTGACAAATGTCGCTATGTCAAGAACGCAGATCGTGTAATGGTAGATGAGACAGAATGAATAAAACTAACAGACAACGACTGCAACAGACCATAACCAAACATTAGATATGTAGTTTCAGGGGTAACTCCTAATTACTGACGGAGTATGAGTCACCAGTCACCTGGAAGACTTGCAAGGAAGTGCAAAGAGACCTCATAGAGTGATATTGTAATTTTTAATATTGTATGTATGATTAAATCTCCCACGGCTGCTGTAGAAGTTGTATTTAATCATAATCAGCGTCATAGTTTTGTCCATCTTCTTCAAAGACTACATGCTACCATAATCAGCAACCTTTTGTCGCTACTACAAACATCAATCCCCTACAGCTAGAAGGTCTGTGACAAATGCAAATATTGTAACTTTCTTGTAATGATACATCATCCAAAGTCCTATTGTAGTGAAGGTTGAGGAGAAGAAAGCGAAGAGGAAGAAGAAGAAGAAGAAGAAGAAGAAGAAGAAGAAGAAGAAGAAGAAGAAGAAGAAGAAGAAGAAGAAGAAGAAGAAGAAGAAGAAGGGAAAAAAGAAGAAGAAGAAGAAAAAGAGTAGGAAGAAGAGCAGAAGAAGAAGAAGAAGAAGAAGAAGAAGAAGAAGAAGAAGAAGAAGAAGAAGAAGAAGAAGAAGAAGAAGAAGAAGAAGAAGAAGCTGATTAAGTATATATCTATTTGAAATCGGCTTACCTGAAAACATCTCCACCTCGAGGTACAACGATGTAACAAGCGGGCAGGTAGGCATGCGTCCCAAACGTGACCACAACAACAACGACGATAACCACAACGTTGATGCTGTTTCTGAATTTTCTCCGTGCTAGAAAGGGCAAGGTTATCACGGTGAACCTTTGACCCGACATCAGCATATTAAGTAGATACACTAAATTTGAGGAAGAAAAAAGACAGATAACATTCAGAAATCAGTAAGAGAAATAGTCGTGGCACTCAAGACTAACTAAAACAATGTGCTTTAGTTAGCTTTAACCCTCTATGACCGAACAGCTTGTCAACATCGTAGCCTCAGGTGGATATTGCCTTTTTAAAATATTCTACGCCAGCCGTTAGTCGGAGGGAGGGCAGGAGCCTCGCTTGCATTCTAAGTCCATAAGTATTGCCTCCGTTTGCATATACGGGGTGTTTGTAAAGTTTCACTTCATTTTTTTATGTATAGCAAATTTTATACATTCTTACTTCCGTTGATAACACCTTTCTGTTTGGAGTGCAAAGAATTACTCCGGCAGAAGACTGCCGTGCGTTGCATATTGCTTCAGAATGGACCGTGGAGCACATTTTTGATAACGTCATGTACTTCAATTTTCAGATTTGTTCTACTAACAAAGTGTAGTGAGACTTTACAAACACCATGCTACGTGAGAAAGCGCAAAACAAAATCGAGGATAGTCAAAGAAAGCGTGGTACACAAAATGGCGAACCGAAGCGGGTCGATAATCGAAAACAGATGTGCTAGCATTGAGAAAACGAAATGTGATTATTCGCTAGGGATTAAAGTTAATCTGTACAAGATGTGGGTCAAACCAAATTAACTAAAATATGTATATGTCAATATGTGTAATTCTGAAGAGGTAGCTGTGACAGAAAGTAAAAAATATTTAAATGTTAAATATAAGTTTTCATTGCACATGGTCCAACTGGGCACCACCGCTTGTGTCAAAGGTCACGTACTTTCAACGTGGGAAGGCGGCAACCCCACATTCAAATTATTGTTCTTGTCTAAAGTGAAGGCATCTCTAGCTTAGTATATACTCTACAGTGATACTTCAGTTGCTTGTGTAAAATAATTTGTGTGTTTCTGAAATTGATCAGAATCTATATTGACACTTCATAGTTTGTGTAATGTAATTTGTGTGTTTATAAAATTGATCAGACTTATAATATATAGTGAGATGTCATACTGTTTTGCAAACCCTTTTTACAGGACATCGTAGTCAACAGCAGCATTTCTGCCGCTGTGATCTCTTGGCTAGTTTTACGTTTAGTAGTTTGCCTTTACTTTCTGAACGACCACACCGATTCCAACGCAAAACCAACGCAACGCGTTCTGCTGCCAAATCGCGCGCGCAGATGTGTTTCGAGCGAGGGTATATGGGATAACACACCGCGTCCGTAAGACCTTGGCCACGGGGACCGGCGAGGTGTCATTAGTCTGTGTAATATAATTTGAGTGGTTCTAAAATTCAGCAGACTTATAATCTATATGGGTGCTTCAATAGTCTGTGAAATAGAATGTCTATGTGTCTAAAATTGATTAGACTTAATATAAGGATTGGTTAAGGTTTTAAATAGTACTTGTGTACTTTAGCTGTATGTCATTGTGTTGTTGTTAATTCTAGAAAAAAGGGGAATTGTCTGTGACGGGTGTGGCAAGCAAATACTACCTAACCATATGTGTGTATGAGACAGTGCGCTGGCCCATTCTCGTCAAAGACGAGGGCCCCACCAGTCATGTATGACAAGAACATTCACCTGTTCTCGCTGTTTACAATGTTCACAGATTGTTGCACCTTCATTGTTGAGATAGTCAAATGAATTGACTAAACTAATAAACCAACAACCAACGCACTAAACGCAAAAATACATTACTTCGGGGCATACGTGCCCTTGCCTGTGCTGTACGAAACATTCAGACTAAACTGAGTGCTAGTGAGCACCTGCTTATATTATACAAAATAAAACCATTAATCAGGGACCAAGGATAATATGTGTTTTGAAAAATAAAATCAATAAATTCCAAGCCAAGCTACGAGTGAATCATCGTCAACCGAAGAGAAGGAGAAGCCTGACCTTGAGAACCACGTCAGCCTACGACCAGGAAGGGAATCTTCGGCTAAGTGATTATCACCAGCCGTCTGAGACACATAGCCTGCCAACATTCTCAAAACTGCTAAGGCCTCAGAGGCGTAGTTAATGATTATATATTATAAGACAATCTGAAGATCTAAGTGCTAACACTCAGGGAAGGGAGTTCATCCAAAAAAGGACTTTAAAAGTTATAGGATAGTTGGGGTATTTGCAATTTCCTTGTATAAGTCGGTATATCCCCAGTGGGGAGTACTCAGTGTCACTACATAAAGTATTATTGTTATTTTAAATTTAAAAACAACATAATCTGTTGTAATAGAATTGATATTAGTATAGTCATTCAGAGTGACGAGGCGAAAGTGTTGTGACTTTATATGTTAGTCTGTCTATCTCAGTGTTGTGAGACAGGATAAGAACTGGGGGATCATTTATCTTTCAGGCATAGTAGCAAAAATACCTTGGCCTACTGTCTATGTCATAGTGCAATTATCCGCCTTCCCTTTTCAGCCTGACCACTGTTAGAAGACTTGATTATTTCTGGGACCTGTTCAATTCTTACAGTCTAGAATCACGAGCCATTCGATCTCTTCTTCGGCAGTAATTAGTCTTTCTGTTATCTGAAAGTCTATTTATCTCTACTTTTGAATAGTTTCTATCCAAATAGCTAGCGCTTCGCTACAGTAAGAACATAATCGTTATAGATGTAAGAACATTATAGTTGTAGATTAAGAACATTATAGTTATAGATGTAAGAATAGTATAGCTATAGAAGTAGGCACCTTGGGGCGAGGTTTCCCCCATGGAAAGTATAGCCTGGAGGGTTCAAACTTGAAGTGTAATTTATTTTAATACTTGGGGCATATAGGCCTCTAATCCCAGCTGCCATCGTACACTGCACGGACTGGTTTCTCTTTAATTCCCATAGATGCAAATGTCATCATCATGTGCCATGCCGATAAGCGGTGGGGGGGGGGGGGTCCATATTTCGCCATCTTAAACGATCACCAGCTTCGTGGATCAGCTCTGTATTTCTGTCTCGACCATGCCACGTGGCCAAGCAAATCAGATATTTACTTCTTTGTCTTTCTCTTGTTATTTTCCATTCAGTCTTGCCAGTTGTCACGAAGTTCTTTAGTTTATTTCTTCTCATAACGTGCCTAACAAATTTTGACCGCCGACGTCTAATTTCTCTAAACAGTTTACGGTTTTCATTTGTTTCTTGTAGGACTTGCTTAAAAATAAATACACAAATATAGTTAGTTAATCGCGGTTCCAACTTCACGGCAAAGGGTTGCCCCATAATGCCCCACTCCTGTGCCAGTGAATATCACACAAAATGCTCCTCACTGACCCTCTGTGAAAAGTGGAACAGACAGGAGTTTCAACAAACCAACAGCCCGCACAGGTATACTATTCATAATGCCGCTGCCAGAATGCCAACACAAAAGTCCGCCACGAAAAATAGAGCTCATGGTCGATGGGAGCAATAGTCACTAGAAAACTAGCAGCCACTCATTACTGCATAAGGAAAATCCAGTTAGTTCAGCAACCGGCGGTCGCATATATAACCTTTGCTTAACCGAAGCTGGCGAGTACGTTAGTGTAGGTGATAGGGAACTACGATCATTATGTCATGAACGCGATCGGAAGAAAGTTCGACCCTTGCTTTCGCTGCGTGGCCTCAGAGGAAAAGACTGGCCACCTATTCATCCGTAGATTCAGGCCCACACTGTGATGATCCTAGCACATCACAGAGGTATAACCGGTTCACGCTTCCGGACAAGTTTGTGTGTGTTTTCGAACGGGGTTCCAACCTGCCTCAATATGTGAGAGCGCCATAATCACGTGACCACTGGTTTCTCTCACAAAGAATAGAATGTATGAACGCAACAGGTTATTATGTATAAAATTTGCCACCCGGGAAGGTTAACCCGGTCAACAAATGCCCGCATAAGTCGGATGTGTCGGCCTAACGGCGCAAGAATGCAGCTCTGCTGTAAACAGGCAAAACGCAATCACGTCCGGAAAGAAAAAAAACTCCGGATGAACGCAGAACAAGAAGAAGAAGAAATTTGCCACTACACCTATGGACAACAATCACCGTCAAATTAATATCCTGTGGGGGTAAAACCGTGGGCAACTGCTATTTGTGGCTGGCTCAGTCACAAGATTATTAATCTGAGCAAGGGAGGGACACTAATATAACTTCTCTTTAAGGTTGAACGGGGTAAGAGTAATAGTATAATCGGATGCAACAGACACTCGTGGCTTGCTGGTCACACAGGAGGGAACTGAGCTCATGTAGGGACTTACCAATTCGTCGGCAGACTGCTCCAGTATACATGTTGAAATACTGAGTGTAGACGAGGTATGTCTCTGATGTTGAACCCAGCGAGAAACTCATTGTGTACCCAACTGTTGAGAGAGATGAATGGTTTTAGTTTCCATCACACATAAACTGTTCGAGTATGGAAGGCGAATGTTGGCAGTTATAACAGTCAACTGGTAACCAGATAGAAGAATCTTTTTTAAAATTAATTATAAGATCGAATTAGTACTGAGATAGACGACACATTTAATACATGAGAACCACCAAGGGCCACACAGAAAGAAGATTAAATTTTTCAACCTTAACGGCCTATTGGCACTTTGAAGAACCATTCATCAATTATAACAGCCATGTCACACACAGAAGAATAGATTTATCAAGTATAGCAAACAAGTAGCACATAGAAGAATACATTTATCAATTATAACGGCCAGGTGGCACATAGAAGAATCATAATCATCGTCACGTGCCCTGTCAGCTGGCATAGGCGTTCATGGCTCTACACAGATCTCGGTCTTTCGTTTTCTGGAGCAACTCTGCTGCTGATATTCCTCCGTGCCACCGTCTCAATCCATTCAGCATCATTTCTCTTGGTCTGCCTCTGCCTCTCTTCCCCTCGATCTTTCCAGTTGTCCCGATGTTCTCCAATGCCTCTCTTCTCATTACATGACCAAAGAAAGCTGTTTGTCTCTAGAATAGAATTATCAATTGTAACGACCACGTGGCACATAGAAGAATAATACTATCAGTTATCACATCTAAAATGTACATAGAAGAATAGATTTATCAATTATAACGGACAAGTGGCACAAAGAAGAATAGATTATCAGTTATCACAGACAAGCGGCACATAGAAGAACCATTTTATTCAATTATAATAGTTAACTGGCACATAGAGGAATAGTTTTATCAATTATAATGGCCAAGCGAGACATAGATAGAAAGGCAATTGTGTTATAATTGTAACAGTCAATCGTTCGAGAGACAGAAGTCGTCAGTTGTAACAAGCAGCTGGCGCATTGATAGATTACTAAGTCTAAGTAGTTTTATGTCCGGTAGTTTGCCATTGCTTTCTTGAAAAGGGAAGTCAACATTTAAGCCAAACTGACCTGGGTGTGGAACGAACCCACTGTGCCGCTATAAGAATAGAAAGTTAAGTTGTGTTAAACCTCTCAGCCACGCCGACTTTGCTCCCTTTGATCTCAAGCGTAGTCCACACGCGTGGATTACCTTTCTCTTTTACTCGTGTCCCGCGCCATCAGGCGAACCCACTCTGACTTCTGAGGTGGCAAGACATTTGAAATGTATGGATCATTTGGAGAGAAGAGATGGGATAGAGAAATTAGCCGTTAGAGGGAAAATACTAGATACAAGAAATAAAGGGAAAATGTATGTGGAAAGAATAGACAGCTGGGCATCATCATCATCATCATCATCATCATCATCATCATCATCATCATCATCATCATCATCATCATCATCATCATCATCATCATCATCATCATCATCATCATCATCATCATCAACATCATCACAATCATCATCATCATCATCACAATCATCATCATCATCATCATCATTGTCATCCTAATTATCATCATCCTAATGATCATCATCATCATCATCATCACCATAATCCTCCTCATCCCCCTCATTATCATCCTAATGATCGTCATCATAATCATCGCCATCATCATCATCATAATTATAATCATCATAATCATCGTCATCATCATACTTATCATCACAATCATCGTCATCATCATCATCATCACAATCATCATCATAATCATCGTCATTGTCATCGTCATCGTCATCATCATTAACATAATAATCATCGTCATCATCATCATCATAATCATCATCGACACGGAGTCCGCGGGAGATCCGACTAAAAGCGTTGCACAACACAAGAACTCCGTAGCTCCAGCGACGAACCTCCAGGAGTCTCCGAGAAACCTGCACTCGTGAACCGAACGATGAGGTCCGGAATCGAACCCACAACCTTCTGAGCGCGAAGAAGGCGGTGTAATCTTAAAAACCGTGACGTTTGTTAATGTTGCGGAATTATATAGGGTTCCAAGGTATGATTTTGTGTATGTGTCAGTTTTCATTGATGGCCAGATTTGGAAGATTTTGTATCATTTAAGCTCAAAGGCTTCGATTTAGTCAGCATGGCCGACATCGGACAGTTGTTGACCTATCGTCCTTGACTTTGGGACGTAAATTACAAATGCCCCCGAAGTCGAAGTGGGTTCGACTGATGGCGAGAGACACTGGTAACAGGGAAAGCTAAAACACACGCAAAGATCATTCCAGTGCACTAGAAGTAGTATCAGTATATGGACTACGTTTTGAGTTCAAAGCGAGCGAATGCAAAAAAAAAAAAAAAAAAATGGAATAGAAAAGAAAACAACCAGCTAATAATATAAGCGATACCATATTCATGAAAGTGCCAGATGACAGACAGGATTAAAGCGTCACGCTCGCCAGTGTCTGCTCCACACCAGATCCTGAAGACAATAGGTGGTCTACCAATGATTGATTTATTCCACGCGTAAGACATTCTTTTATTAAATAATATATAACATAGAAGCTCCGTGTTTATAATCACATAAAATATGCATGTTTGTTTCGTTACAACTAATATTATTTTTTAACATAAAGAATGCACAGGGTCATTCATAACGAGGAACGCGAAACATTGGTTTTCCGATTAAACGAATCCGGGAAAGAACACAAGTTTGGCGCCATAACGTGATTAAGTATCAGACACAATTGATATCGCCTGCTATCAGGACAGAATTGCTAACTAATTAAAATTGCTAGCAACTATTGTTTATGTAATCGATATAAGTAAACTAGAGTACTATAATCTTTTTTTTTTTTTTTTTTATCTCTTGCTGTTTGCATAACAGCATCAGAATATGAATTGAGTTCTACGGTGGGCTTTGGTATAATCCTCACACACCGCAGGGTTTCTTGCATCAGTGCAGTATACCCATCTCTTGCAGGGACCATCTTTTTGTAGTAATAGGTGTTAGTATTAGGAACCTATGGCACAACAACCGCAAGCAAATCGAAGTAAAATATTAAAGAATTAGCATCGTTTCTGTGGCAACATATGGAGTGAGTGGTGGTCCATTTCGCAATCACCAAAGAAGACAACTGGGGCTTTCGAGCTGAAATATTACAGATAAGTTGTTAAAATATCGCGGATCAAGAATTAGAGAAAGAACTGACATTCTGAAAGATTTTTTTATTGAAGAAAAGCGGCGCATAAACAACATGACTTCGCAATAACTGAAACACTTTGGCCAAATCAAATATCACAGTGGCTGAGAAACAACATCACTGAAAGGCATGGTTCCTGGCAGAAGAGGCAGGGATCGACCAGCACGACAATGGGCACAGGAAATTGTAGATACCTTGGGGATGAGGTTTCATGAGACAGGATAAATGGCGGGAGATGACGACATGTTGGGGGTGAGGTTTCATGAGACAGGACAAGTGGCGTGAGATGGAGATATGTTGGGGGTGAGGTTTCATGAGACAGGACAAATGGCGTGAGATGGAGATATGTTGGGGTGAGGGTTCATGAGACAGGACAAATGGCGTGAGAGGGAGATATGTTGGGGTGAGGGTTCATGAGACAGGACAAATGGCGTGAGATGGAGATATGTTGGGGTGAGGGTTCATGAGACAGGACAAATGGCGTGAGATGGAGATATGTTGGGGGTGAGGGTTCATGGGACAGGACAAATGGCGTGAGATGGAGAAACCTTGGGGAAGAGGGTGCATGAGGCGTGACAAATGGCGTGAGATGGAGAAATCTTGGGGATGAGGGTGCATGAGACAAGACAAATGGCGTGAGATGGAGAAACCTTGGGGATGAGTGTGCATGAGACAGGACAAATGGCGTGAGATGGAGAAACCTTGGGGATGAGGGTGCATGAGACAGGACAAATGGCGTGAGATGGAGAAACCTTGGGGATGAGGGTACTTGAGACAGGACAAATGGCGTGAGATGGAGGTACCTTAGGGATGAGTGTGCATCAGACAGGACAAATGTCGTGAGATGGAGAAACCTTGGGGATGAGGGTGCATGAGACAGGACAAATGTCGTGAGATGGAGGTACCTTAGGGATGAGTGTGCATGAGACAGGACAAATGGCGTGAGATGGAGAAACCTTGGGGATGAGGGTGCATGAGACAGGACAAATGTCGTGAGATGGAGAAACCTTGGGGATGAGGGTGCATGAGACAGGACAAATGTCGTGAGATGGAGAAACCTTGGAGATGAGGGTGCATGAGGTGTGACAAATGGCGTGAGATGGAGGTACCTTAGGGATGAGTGTGCATGAGACAGGACAAATGGCGTGAGATGGAGAAACCTTGGAGATGAGGGTGCATGAGGCGTGACAAATGGCGTGAGATGGAGAAACCTTGGAGATGAGGGTGCATGAGGCGTGACAAATGGCGTGAGATGGAGACATGTTGGTGATGAGGGTGCAAGAGACCGGACATATGGCGTGAGATGGATACACTTTACAGCGGGCACTGATGAGTGCGACGTTCTGAAAAGGACCTTCCGATGACTTTTTGCCTTCGCTTGCTTTGAACTCAAGCGTAGTCCACACATTTGCTACTACTAGTGAGTGCACTGGGCTAATTTTTAAGTTTGGATTAGCTCTCCCTATTACCAGTGTCCCTCGCCATTAGGCAAACCCACACCGACTTCTGGGGCAACATGATGATCTGGTTTATAATATCTTCCTTGTTGTGTCTGAGTCTTATTGATTTTGTGAAGTATGATCTGTCAATATTCGTGATTGACGCAAACATTTTTATTTATTTATTTATTTATGTATTTATTTATTTATTTTTTGCTGTCGTTTGGTGTGGTCTAGCGCTGATATATTATTAACCCCCCTTCCTTAATATCGTAATTTCTATCCCGTCATTAATTGTTACATTTTTCATTTTGCGAAGTAGTTAAATCTCTATTCTTACAAATTGCCTCTTTTACCTCCGTTACTGACAATGTCCAAATAATGGAAAACAAATTGTAGAAACAAAGAAATACTTAACATAACAAGCAGAGAAAGGTTAATAAAGGTAATATTAACGAGAAAGGTTAATGTAATTCCAGTCTTGGACGGACTTCAAGTCTAAGTGTCCACTTGTTACACTATACCCCCGTGGTTATCAACATTCATCAGCGTCATGGTCCTCCTTCTTCTTCTTCTTCTGTCATCTATTCCATATTGGGGCCTAGGCCGTCAACCAAACCAGCCAAGCCGTCCTATATTTTGCTATCTCATGCAGCCCAGACAATATCCTAACAATATTATTAATGTCTGCCAGTACTCCACGTCTCTATGTGATTTTAGGATTCCTGCTATTTTAGGATTCCTCTATGTGATTTTAGGATTCCTGCTATTTCGTTTGCCTTGAGGGTTCCAGAAAAGAGAGTGCCTATTTACATTGTCCTCAGATTTTCTCACTGTGTGTCCTATCCAGAACAAGTGTCGTTTCCCCACCTCTTGGTTCACTGGAATGTGTTTAGTTCTTTCCATGAGCTCTACATTGGCTATTCTGTCATATAATTTTATTCCCATTATTCTGCGCAGACATCAGTTAGTAAATTTTTGTAGTATGTTGGTAATTCTTTTAGTTGCTTCTCACGTTTCTGAGCCATATAACTGTACAGAGTTAATATTGAGTTTAAAATGATCCGTTTAGTGCTAAGTTTAACTTCTTTTGACATCTACAAATTTCCTTGTGCTAAGAGCATAATAATTATAATAATCATTATTATTATTGGTAACACCTTCATCATTGAATTAGTTCAAAGATTGGTGTTGACTTGGTTTGATCATATTGCTCCACTGTCTTCTTCCTCTAGCTCTTAAACCCAAGTAAGATGTGGTCTTCCTCTCCACCACCTCTCCCGTACACTTCCCTCCATAATGATCTTTCCTAGACTTTCATGCTATTTTGTAAAGTTCAAACTATCCAAGATTCCACATTTTTAATTGTCTTAACAAACACTCTTCTTTAATTATGAGATTATGTTGGATAGATTTGTTTGTTCATCTTTCCGTATAATGAATGTGTAATACTCTTCTGTTACATATATACTCAAAGGCTATTATATGCATTTCAGCTGGGTTGCCAAATATGAGAGTTTCGCATGCTGTAGCGAAAGGAGTTATTAACACAATTCGCAGTCGCGCACATCGCGCTCGAAATACAGCTGTGAAATATTTAGCAGCAGACCGCTTTCCGCTGGTTTTCATACAATGGTATGAGTGCCAAAACAATGGCAAACTACTGAACATAGCCGTGCCAAGAAATCACTGCTTCTTGTAAAGCAAGTGCAACTAACTTATGTTGCAACTGACTTAATATGCATGCTCATATTACTCTGATTTATGATTCTATTTGTTGCTATCCGTAGATATTTTAATTGCTTTAGTCTTCGTAGAACAATGTTTGTTGTCTTTTTTATTTCTATCATGACTCTTAAATCGGCCATCCCTAGATATGCAATGGTAATATTATGATTACAAAACATAACAAGAAGACAGCTACAACACAAACAGTTCGTTATTTCCTACCTAGTGAGAGAAGAGCTGCGATGAAGCCAAAGATGTTCAGAGCCATGATAAAAGTGGTGCTGCTGTTGAAATGTTTGGTGCGGGAGAAAGCAACCACGGATATCAGCGTCATGAAGAGGGCGATGACATTCAGGGCGCACTTAACGGCTTTGATGATCTGTTGATGTAATAAACATATGTAAAACATACGTTCTCGTATTGTTTAATTAGCTTGGACAACGACAGAAAGAGAGAAGCGAAATATTACAGCAATGGAAATGAGGTTTCTAAGAAGAATATTCAACGTATCAAGAAGAGATATAGGATTGTGGTCTAAACACGAACTAAGAAAGATATGCTGGTCCACTGTAACAGATTTAATATCCAATATATAAAAATGAATGTTTTGCATATCCTTTACAGGACATCGCTGTCAACATCAGCATCTTTCAGCTGTATGTTGATTTCTTGGCAAGATTACGCTCAGTAGTTTGCCATTGCTTTCTGAGCGGCCGGCTCATTATCCCGCAAGTCACGAGCGCGGGTCGAACCGCTTCCAGTTCTCGCCTCGCTGCGAGACCCTGCGTGGATAAACGGGATTACGGAGAAAGTGGTGTAATCCCTCAGCCAGAGAGACCGGCATCCAATATATATAAAAATAATTTTAAAACTTTTAAAAACCCCAAATAAATCAAGCCCACATTAAGACATAATCATTAAAGATATCGATTGCAAGAAAAGGAAGATCATCAGCATCTGATTATATCTGTCACCAACTGACTACTCGACAACAGCAACAATAGTTATTGTTGGTGTAGTAGTAGTAGTAGTAGTAGTAGTAGTAGTAGTAGTAGTAGTAGTAGTAGTAGTAGTATAGTAGTAGTAGTAGTAGTAGTAGTAGTATAGTAGTAGTAGTAGTAGTCTAGTAGTAGTAGTAGTAGTATAGTAGTAGTAGTAGTAGTAGTAGTAGTAGTAGTAGTAGTAGTAGTAGTAGTATAGTAGTAGTAGTAGTATAGTAGTAGTAGTAGTAGTAATAGTAGTAGTAGTAGTAGTAGTAGTAGTAGTATAGTAGTAGTAGTAGTAGTAGTAGTAGTAGTAGTAATATAGTAGTAGTAGTAGTAGTAGTAGTAGTAGTAGTAGTAGTAGTTGTAGTAGTAGTAGTAGTAGTAGTAGTAGTAGTAGTAGTAGTAGTAGTAGTAGTAGTAGTAGTAGTAGTAGTAGTAGTAGTAGTAAAAGTTAGTTAGTCCTTCCTCTTGATTGAGCCAAAGGCGGCGCATAGGGCAGAAGTCATGGCTCTCCATGTCTGGCGGTTCGCTGCTACTTGTTGTAGATCCTGAATGTTCACTTGGTCATTGAATGAGCCTTCTCTAATGATGGTTCTACGCAGGGTCTCTCTTGGTCTTCCCCGTTTTCTTTTCCCTAACGGTGACCATATGAGGGCTTGGTAGGGGAGTCTTGTCTTGTCCATTCTGAGTACATGGCCGATATAGTTCCAACGGTGTTTTCTTATAAAATTGGACACAATAGTAGTAAAAGTAGTAATAATAATAATAGCAGTAGTAGTAGTAGCAGCAGCAGCAGTAGCAGCAGTAGTAGTAGTAGTAGTAGTAGTAGTAGTAGTAGTAGTAGTAGTAGTAGTAGTAGTAGTAGTAGTAGTAGTAGTAGTAGTAGTAGTAGTAGTAGTAGTAGCTGTAGTTGTAGTAGTAGTAGTAGTAGTAGTAGTAGTAGTAGTAGTAGTAGTAGTAGTAGTAGTAGTAGTAGTAGTAGTAGTAGTAGTTGTTGTTGTTGTTGTTGTTGTTGTTGCTGTTGTTGCTGTTGTTGTTGTAGCAGGAGCAGCACATAATATAAGTAGCAGTATCATTTACCTCTACATATGTATTGTGCTGATTTTCCGACAGAAACCCATCTCTAATTGGGCCGGTAGCAGCAGGAGTCAGAGCTGCTTCAATATCCATCCGATCATTACTCCTGTTGTTTATGTCATTCACAACAGCCTCAGCTACAATTGTGTCATTGTTATCATGCCAGTGCTGTACTCGTATTCGTGATGTAACATTATTCCATTTGTTTATCAGGCAACACTTAGTTATTCTGATGGTGGCGGGATTGATTGAGTCTTTGACGGTTTGATTTTCCACCGTCACCATCTTGTCAAGAAATCCGGGTTTGATTTCAGAATTTGACCTGGACAAATCTATCGCGGATTCATAAATTCTAAACTTTGATGTGATATTCACAGTCAATGAAATATAACCTTTATCATACATTATGTTGTTGTAGTCAACAACCGTGTCATTTATGTCAACTCCAATTATTTGTTTTAGTTTACTGACTAAATTTTTATTGGTATTGTTCCCGTCACCAACACTGACGTTGTTCTTATGTTCAAAGTCCATACTGTTTATAAGCATCGTTCCAGTTAAATGAAATAAAGTAAACATCACAAAAACGTATTTCCGCCACATTATATCATTATACAGCCTTTCTCATTGCCATCGACAGTAATATTTCAATTAATGTCATGGTGCTTAAAGCCTTATGAGAAATTTGTTAAACGCGTGTAAAAACCTAGAAATGTTTTGTTTGCATATGAAATTCACATTTCGTTTCAAATACGCGGAAATAAGTGGCTTTTCATAATCACCATCCACAACTTTGAACACTTCGCGGAACTTTCTATAAAAGTGAGTCAAAATTGAAAGCGCATTACAAATAGAACTAAATTTGGTATTTGGTTAAAAACAACAGCCTGTAAGGAATCTGCCACCGCACGTATATCAGTGTGCGCTTTGCTGAATAGAAATTAAACTAGGCCCTACTTCTGTTCTTTTTTTTTTGTTTTTTTGTTTTTTGTTTTACTCTGGGCATGACAGGAATCAATCAAGGTCCCTGGGGCGTCGTGCTCAGCAGATGACCGTGGGATGTGTTTTATGGGACAGGCAGGAGAAAGCTACCTGTATTTATTTTTAACGTAAAACACTGTGGCAAAAGATATTTGCAGACAGTGCAAAGTTAAGCTGACTTGACATACGACATTGTGTGAAAGATGTCCGGTCTGACATAATTTGTCAGTAATCAGGAAATTCAAGAAACGCACTCATTAACCATGTAACAGTTATATCAATCAATCATGTGCCATGCCGGAAAGCGTGGGCGGTCATGATTCGCCATTTCACTCGATCACCAGAGTCGTGGATAAGCCCAGTGTTCCTGTCTCGTCCATGCCATGTGGCCAAGCCATCCAGGTATTTTCCTCTCGGTCTTCCTCTTGGTCTGTTCCCTTCGATCTTGCCAGCTGTCACTAAGTTCTCCAGTCCATTTCTTCTCATAACATGTCCAAAAAATTTTGACTGTCTACGTCTAATTTCTCTAATCAATCTACGATTTTCATTTGTCTCTTGTAATACTTGGTCATTGGTTTTTCTATCTGTCCATAGTATTCTTTGCATTTTCCCTCAGAAACCACAATTCTGCAGCCATCAGATGTTTTTCAGCTTGACTGCACATTGTCCAAGTTTCACATCCATACAAAAAACAGGCTCTATGTATCCCCTCAACACTCTTTTTCTCGTTTCAATTGACATCATTTTATTGGTCAGAATGTTTTTCATCTTGCTAAAGGCTACTTTCGCAATGGCTATTCTTGTTCTAATCTCTTCAAGGCATCTGCCATCAGATGTTATGACTGTTCCGAGATAATTGAACCGATTCACTTGTTGAAGAATATTCCCATTTACTTGTATATTACATTGTGGTACTTCGTTCTTCCTAGTGACGACCATAACCTGTGTCTTCCTACAATTTAATTCCAACCCCAGCTGCTCACTGTGTACAACAACAGCGTCTACTAATTGTTGCAGATCCTGTGCATTGTATGCAATCAATACTGTATCATCTGCATATCTAATGTTATTGATGCATCGTCCCCCAATGTTGATTCCTTCCATATCTTCAATATTTCTGAAAATACTTTCACTGTACAGGGAAAACAGATCTGGAGACATTACACATCCCTGCCTAACACCTCTCTTAATAGGTTGATATTGTCCTACTTCATTATCAATCCTTATGGCAGCTTGTTGTTTTCAATATATGTTTTTTACAAGTCTAAGGTCTTTTCCATCAATCTGTAGATCCTCAAGCATCCTTATCATGTTGACATGTCTCACTTTATCGAAAGCCTTTGTGTAGTCAAGAAAGCAAAGGTGTAGATCTTTGTTTACTTCTATAGAACGTTCGAATACGGTTCTCAGTATATACACAGCATTTACTGTACCCTTGCCTTCTACAAACCCACATTGTTCTTCTCCTATTTCAGGTTGTATCTTCCTCCTAACTCTTTGCATGATAATTCTTAGTAAAATCTTCGTGATGTGACTCATTATACTAATTGTTCGATGTTGATCACATTCCAAGGCTCCTGATTTCTTTGGGATTGCAATAAATACAGAATTACATAACTCCTGAGGTATATTTCCAGTACCATATATTGTATTAAGCAGACTGGTAACTTTATCTATTCCATATTCTTCTAAAGCATTAATCATTTCTGTTGTGACGCTGTCTGAACCGGGGGTCTTGCCAGATTTCATATGGTTAAGAGCATTCTGAACCTCCATCTTCAAAATTGCTGGTCCTTCATATAATATATGCCTGCTGTCTGGCCGAGGGGTTAGCAGCTTTCTCCGTTAACCCCGAATACTCTCGTGGTCGACGTGAGCGGACGAGAATTAGAAGTGGTTCGAGTCACGCCAGTGATTTATGAGAGTATGGAGCCGGTCGCTCAGAAAGTTGTGGCGTGCTGATGAGCGTAATCTAGCCTAGGAATCAACATACAGCTGAAAGATGTTGGTTTTGACCTTAATATCCTGAAACAGGATGGATATGCGGGGGAAAAAATATTTTATATATATATATATATATATATATATATATATATATATATATATATATATATATATATATATATATATATATATATATATATATATATATATATATAATAGTCTAAGCCAGTGGTTCTCAACCGGTGGGGAATCCCCCCCCCCGGAGATTTTAGGGTTTGCAAGGGGGGGGGGGGAATTAAGATTATGTCAAGGTCGCGTTGATATAAGAACCGATTACTTGATATTATATTTTTCCCTTCATACTTTACGGTTTTGTACTTCTAGTCCTTCTGAAATTCTTTTTATAGCGTAAGCAGACCAGCAAATCACATGTTATGTAGACGTCTAGACTCGTTCTAGTATGTGTTACTAAATTTAGCTTCCATTTTACGTATACTGTGTAGGAACCGGGGAGGGGAAATTTATAGGGAGGAAATATGAAAGGGACGATTTAAATGGAACATTCAATATGTCCTCCTTTGCCTCCTTTTTGTATTATTATGTCCTCTTTTGTCCTCCTTTTTTGTCTTATTATGTCCTCCTTTTAGTGCCCACGTATATGGCAACCCTAGACACACCCCTACTTCCTATTTTCTGCCATCCACTTTTCTTTGGTCTAATAAAGCTACTCTCTGCCGCAGAATCTGTTAAGAGCTCTTTTCCTCGCCAATATTTACAAAGATAAATTGCAGGGAATATTTTGTTCATATTGTGCTGTCTTTGCTTGAGCTATTCTACATTTAACTTCCTTAACACATCTTCCATTTGCTGCCACGAAAGTACTTAAAACATCAACTTGTTTCAGGTGGTTCCAATCACTTTCATGATGCATTTGGGAAGACAGTATTTCTTTGTATTTACTATTACTTTCGTTTTTCTGTTATTCAGAATAAGTCCTTTGTTTCACTTTCTGTTGCAATTATATCTACCAATTCTTATGTGTGCGTGTGCGAGAGAGAGAGAGAGAGAGAGAGAGAGAGAGAGAGAGAGAGAGAGAGAGAGAGAGAGAGAGAGAGAGAGAGAGCGCGCATGTGTGTGTCTGTGTGTGTGTGTCCAAGACCCTCTGTCACTCCATGAGACGCAATGTATATATGATTTTAACAAATATAATGCAGGACACTTTTACACATAATTGACGCATATTTTATAGACAAATCAACACTCGATGGGTGAGTGTTCTGTATCCATCAGCCACCTTGTCTTCCTAAAACAATTCTTGGTACCGATTTCAGGCTGGGTCGACCTAGTCTATTTAAAAAAAAAAACCTCGAAGCAGACTCGACTCCATGACTATCGGGACGGCAGGCGGGCGGCTAGTCATTATGCTACTGTCGCTCCCAAAATAATAACTTACTAGAACATACCGTATTAGCTCATAGTCAACGGTGGGCTACCTGAAGCGGCTAAGTACGCATCGCGTTCACTACACATCATTAGAAACGGATCTGACTAGAGACTCTTGCAGTCCAAATTAAGTACAAATATGATCGTATTCAATTCCAGAAAAAGGTAAAGTTATTCCCAAAGCTGACACTGTCGTCTGGGTGTGAAGTGTTACAAGTTAGTTGCATATCTTTTACAGGACGCAGCAGTAAACTCCATCATTGTTGGCTGTTTGTGATTTCTCGACAAGTTTACGTAGAATAGTTTGTTATTGCTTTCTGAACGACCGGTACTCATACCATTGTTAAGAAACCAATGCAAGGCAGTCTGCTTCCAAATCGCCCGCACCTGTGTTTTGAATGTGGTGTTTGTGATTACGAATTGTATTCGTAACTCCTTCGACACAGAGCCGTGGCAGGCCTTCACCTATTCTAGACTCCGATGTACGAGATGACGTGGCAAGTTCCTTTTTCTGTCACCGTTCTTTCCCACACAATTCTTAGAACATTTTGAATTGGCTGGTGCCTATTTTCATAAGGCTGGGTCATCTTCAGAGCTGTAATTGTAGACAAAATACACGAATTTGCCTCTGCTGGGGATTGAACCCGACCCCTTGTCTAGCCAGGCAACCACACTAATCACCTAGCCACCGAGTCTTCTACATTCTAGTACCAGTACTTCTATAAATCACGTGAATAGGCGACAACCGATAGAACTATTTTGGTGGTTGGGGTGATCGGGAGAGAGGGAAAGGAAAGGATGGACATAGAAATTCGTCCAGGTCTGTTATTGTTTCCCCACACTCACTCAGTTAGTTTGCATCAGATCGTATATTCTTACTTCCTTTATCTAAAAGCTGTAATTTTGAGTTAGTTATTTTCATATCCTTTACAGGACGAGCAGTCAACCTGGGGATTTTTGTGTGTGGCTGTTTGTGATTTCTTGGCATGTTTATGTTAAGTAGTTTGCAATTGCTGTCTGAACTAGAGGCATTCATACCATGTTATAAAAACTAACGCAAGGTGGGCTACTGCCAAATCGCCCGCAGCTGTATTACAAAAGCGGTATGCGGGATCACGAATTGTGTCCGTCACTCCTTCCCCACAGAGCAGGTTAATTTTGAGGGGATCAGAAAATGGGAATATCTTTAACAGAATTATGTGCCTCAATATAATTAACAATTCAATTTATTTTGAGATCATATTTTGCAGTTTAAACCATTCTTTGTGCCAGTTAAAATCGTTCCACGTGCCACACTTTGCACGCGTGCCCTAGTTTTCCGACGCCTGATCTTTATATTATTATTACCAATAGTGACCTGAGCTTTACTCCTACAAATAAGGTTGTAAAAGGGCGGTTTTTAAGCTCGTCCACTGAGAGACGTCTAAGCCATAGGTCTTAGTGAAACGCACTTTCACAATTCCCCGACATACACGGTAGGGTCCAAAATCAGCCCTGAGCGATTTGGAAGCATGTCGCTTTGCATTGATTTCGATGGTACGAGGCGTCGGCCATTCAGAAAGCAATGGTAAACTACTGAAAGTAAAATTGCCTAGTACATCACAAATAGTCAATAAAGGCAGAGGTTGATTGTAACGTTCTGTAAAGGACATGCAACTAACTTTTTAAAACTAAGAATTAACATAAACTTTAATAATATACCTCTAATTATTTGATCAAGTACAAATTAAACGATATGTTTTATCCAATTTAGAAAGCGGCCCATCGATTACAAGATAACGAATGAGGAAATTATCAGAATCTGGAATAAAGAAAACATATACACAAATAAATTCATTTGTGTCATCCTGAACTGCAGGGCGGTGCTAAGAAACACTGGGGGAAAAAAAAGAACTGCAACCCTAAATTGTCAGACGACAGATAACATGTCAGTTTACACGAACACAAAAATAACGAAATCAATACAAAAACCATATAATTTGTTATGCTCCACAAACACATTTCCGGAGATACACGAAAGGTCCCGAGCATTGTTGTAATTTTATGTCTTTGCAGTTCTTTGATTAGATGCATATTTACTAATCTTGACGTATATTGGAAACACGGAACCCTCGATTTACGCCAGTATACATGACTTCATCGAGTCGATGCAAATTTAAGCCATGGATGTAGTTGATTGAGCGGCTGTCCGAGTGGGTAGAATGTCGGGTCCTCCTTCGGTAAACCCGGAGTTTTCTGCAGTGTGACATTAGTGATCATGTCTGTTCATAGCCTTCTGTCTCGCGTGCTGCTAATCACTTCTGATACCGAAGTTCCTCCATGTCATGATGTCAGACTGTTCAACATCTTCTCTTTTGGTCTCCCTTTGCTTCTCCTCCCCTCCAACTTTCTCGCTGTGATATTAACAGATAATACAAAGTTGTTAACTCTTAATAATTCTGAAGTATTTATAGTTCATGAATACATTTTGTTAATGCCAATCAATTAAAATACCCTCACGCGCTCGGTCTCCTCGTTCAACAGCCAGTGAAGAGTCATTTTCTCCCCGCTAGCTGTTGTAAAAAGTATCGAGCACAGAGCTCGCATTCAGTTGCTCCAGCTATGAATACAGTTTTCTTCTTATAGTCGATTCCCTGTAACGTTGGTGATCATGTTTGTCAACAGCCTTATATCTCGTGTATCACCAATCATTTGTAATACTGATGTGCCTCCATGCTATGATGTAAAACTGTCCAGCATGTTGTCTCTATGTCTTTTATTGTGACCATCTTATTTTACTCCCACCTTCAGTTATCAGTTGGGGTATGTTCATTGCACTCCGGACAGGTCCATAGGTGCTCAGATCTTCCCCCCAGCATATGCATCAGCGTTCGGTGGCTAATAGTGCCAGTTCTGTGCTGGTTGACGAGGCGCCTTGTTTTCCCGATGTACCTCTCGTGTCTGGCCGTGTCAATTCTTACTCCCAAGTCTTTCATCCTGGACAGCGATGTGGATTCACTGACGTCAAAGTCCTCTGTTCTCGACATATCTTTAAGGACGTTAATAACATCGGCACGATCCATTGGCTGGCCATCCCACCTTGTTTATTTCTTCTATCCTCTCTCTTGTCATTCACCAGCTGGATGATTATTTATCTTCAAAGAGTTGTTAATGTTATGAATGTTTGCATTAATTAAAGTACCACTAAATAATAGTGGCAGCAGGATTAAGGAAGAAGGCACCAAAGTATGTAAGTATATATATATATATATATATATATATATATATATATATATATATATATATATATATATATATATATATATATAACTTATTGACAACTGGCAAGATCGAAGGGAACTGACCAAGAGGAAGACCGAGAAGAAAATACCTGGATGGCTTGGCCACGTGGCATGGACGAGACAGGAACACTCAGCTGATCCACGACTCTGGTGATCGAGTGAAATAGCGAATCATGACCGCCCACGCTTTCCGGCATGGCACATGATATATATATATATATATATATATATATATATATATATATATATATATATATATATATATATATATATATATATATTTTTTTTTTTTTTTTTTTTCAACCCATCCATCCTCCATCCATCCATCATGTGCCATGCCGATAAGCGTGGGCGGTCATGTTTGCCATCTCACTCGATCACCTGAGTCGTGGATCAGCTCCGTGTTTCTGACTCGACCATGCCACGTGGCCAAGCCATCCAGGTATTTACGTCTATATCTTCCCCCTGGTTTCTTCCCTTCGATCTTGCCAGTCGTCACTAGTTCTCCAATTCATTTCTTCTCATAACATGCCCAAAAAATTTTGACTGTCTCTAATCAGTTTACGATCTTCATTTGTTTCTTGAAGGACTTGTTCATTGGTTTTTCTGTCTGTCCATGGTATTCTTTGCACTTTCCTCAGAAACCACATTTCCACTGCCGTCATATGTTTTCCAGCTTGTCTGCTCATTGGCCACGCATCACATCCATACAAAAGTACAGGTTCTATGTAGCACTTGAACACTCTTTTTCTCGTTTCAATTGACATCTTTTTATTGGTCAGTATTTTTTTTTTTTTTTAACTTGCAATAGGCTACCTTCGCAATCGCAGTTCTTGTTCTAATCTCTTAAAGGCATCTTCCATCAGATGTTATGACTGTTCCGAGATAACTGTACCGATTCACTTTCTTAAGAATATGCCCATTTACTCGTATATCACATTATGGTATTTCCTTCTTCCCAGTGACGACCACAATCCGTGTCTTCTTACTATTCAATTCTAACCCTAGTTGTTCACTGTGTGCAACAACCGCATCTACTAAATGTTACAGGTCCATTCCATTGTCTGCAATCAAGACTGTATCATCTGCATATCTAATGTTGTTGATGTATCGTCCCCCAGTGCTGATTCCTTCCATATCTTCTATACTTCTGAAAATAATTTTACTGTACGTGGAAAAAAAAGATCTGGAGACATTACACATCCCTGTATCACACCTCTTTTAATAGGCTGATATTGACCTACATCATTATCAACCAGGAGAACTTTTAATCAGAAGGCGGTGGGAACGATTAGTAGTATGACTCTTCGCTGGCTGTTGACCGAGGGGACGAAGCACGTATGAGAATGTCCTGAGTGCAGTGATGTCGGTTCTTGACTCAACTCAACTCAATTCAACTCAACTACATCATTATTAATTGTGATGGCAGCTTGTTGTTTCCATTATATGATTTTTACAAGTCTAAGGTCTTTTCCTGTGAACATATTTCATGTGAAAATAGTTTCACCAGTCTCTGTGGCTAAGGGCTTGCGAACGCGGTTTGTGAGCCCGTATACCCGGGTTCGAAACACGGCGGTGCTGGTTTTTTCGAAAAAAGTATAGGAGCCTGTCGTTCAGAAAGCAATGGCAACTGAACATAAAATTTGCCCAGGAATCACGAACAGCGTAAATGCTGGGGTTGACAGCTACGTCCTGTGAAGGACATGCAACTTAATGTTTAGCCTGCTTCGTGGCTAAAGGCTTGCGAACGCGGTTCGTGAGCCGGGTACCAGGTGTTCGAAGCTCAGCTGCGACTGATTTGTGCAGCAGACCGTGCTGCGTTGTGTTATAACGTGCTAGTATAGGGGCCGGTCGTTCAGAAAGCAATGGCAAACTACTGAACGTAACACTTGCCTAGTGCATCAACAGCAGCTGAAAAATGCTGGTGTTGACTGCAACGTCCTGTAAGGGATATGCCACATAAAAAAGGTTGTAAACTGTATTGAGTCAATCCTAATGTATGGAAGCACTTCATGGACAATTAGTAGACAAATCGAAGAATTATGTTGAGGATGCGGGGATGTGATTTTATACAAGAAAAATGAGGCAGATAGGTGCACAGATAGAACAAGAAATGAAGATATGTTAAAATACGTTAACACACAAAGAGAACTTGATACTGGCACCAGCAGAAGACAGTCCACATTCTTTGGGAGCGAGTTTATTGATGAAAACTTTGTTCGAAACGTTTGCCAGTATATGTGAGTTTTTCCTGTCGCTGAGCGTCATAGTCATACTGTATACACATAAATATCAATTGGGGAAACCTTTAAAGCCACCAAGAAAGATAAAAAATAAATACACACGTATTGTGTTTCGCTCATAGAAGTGGGAGTAAGAATTAGAGACTAGGGGACGCACTAGACAACATAAACTTTGAAAGCTATAGTTACCGACCGGGATTCGAACCTGTGACCTCCAAATGACGACAGATCCTCGCTGCAGGAACAAGTGTACTTCGACGCATGACAAACTAGAGACCCTTACAAATAGGTGTCTTCATTAGCCAGATCTTCATCCCCCATGAACCAACAACTATGGAGGGAAAAAAATGCTTGACCCTCACAGAAGTATAGCTTTCAATTTTTGTGTTGTCCAGTGCGTCCTCTAGTCTCTAATTCTTACCCGACTTCTATGAATGCCAAATAATAAGTGTGTATTTATTTCTTAAATAGTCATAATGAGTATGTCATTCTGACTGCTGTATCAGCTCGTAATCTGTATGCCTGCGAATTATAAATATTTAATAAAGAGAGTAGAATGAAGCTGTTAAACCACATTGATGAGACTTTTTACGTAAAATGAGCTGCAAGAGACCAGTTCACAAAGACAGTTGATTACTCATATCAGAACAAGACAATCGTCATTATCTTTTATTTGTGAGGCTATTAACCGGAGCTGTTGCGACAGGCACTACGAACCATACCACGTTCGAAACACAGCTGCGGGCGATTTGAAAGCAGACCATTTTGCGCTGGTTTTCATTCAGTGGTACGAGTGCCGGTCGTTCGGAAAGAAATGGCTAACTACTGAACATATTCTCTGCCAAGAAACCAGAAACAGCCAAAACATACTAAGGTTTGCAGCTACGTCCTGTTGTTGTGTGTCCATGTCACGGAAAAAACTGCAGTTTAATGATTCCTTGATAACTTACATATTAAAATACAAGGAAGGAGAAGGGTTAACAATCGTGTACTTCATTCTGAGAGGAGGACGAATAAAAGATCATTGACCGACCCAGATATGAAAATAGGATACAGTTGTGCGCAGAGTCATTGCCTGACGATCGGAACGGACACGGAGATAAGGGACGATCGCGCTGGGGACACACAACCGGAGAAAACGATCATCGAGGGAAGTTGCTTTGAAGTATTCGCTTACGGGGAAACTCAGGGAACAGTGTAACAACGGAGGACACGAACAACTAATCACTACGGGATTTCTCCGCTGTTTGATGGGCAGGATACGGCAAATTTGATGGTAGATCAAACAATCACCGGTGGATTGGACACTTGTTATAAATAAATAGCAACTGGAGTTGCTAGTTAGTGTGTGTTCCAAACTGGGCTGAATGAGATATGCTCCTGAGGGGGGAAAGAAAGACACGTCCCTAATGGTTTAAAGAAGAGGGGATATTAGTGTGTTATTCACTAGTGTATTTAGATTCCAGGAACATCAGTGCATATATATATAAGGTAACACTTATATTAGAGTAATATTAGCATAGGGAAATATGTGGTTGTGCGTAGGGTTTACTATTGCTTTCTATTTAGTGAATAGTTTATACTTTAGTGAATTCTGCTGTTTATGTCAGAGTATTCTTTTGGAGGCTGTTTCATTACGGCCGGAGAAAGACAATCACATAGACAGTGATATGAGGCAGACTTAAATCACCTGATTTAATGTTTATTACCCAGGTTCTACTACACAGCCTGACCTATCAAAGAAGATAAACCAGTACATCTCTTGTACAGAGAAAGCAGTGTGGATAATAAAGGAAAGACCTTTTAATTTAATCAGGCACTTCACAGGTGCAGTGAAAGTATGTCACTATAGCAAATGCAAAGTGGGTGACTTAACGAATGTCAAAAAACAGGTTTTGGTGAACCTTAGAGAAAGAACTTTATTCAAGCATAGAAAATAGGATAAAACATTGTCATTGAGTACTCACCTAAACGAAACAGGGAAGAACCCTAGATCAGTGTACCTATATTCAGAAAACGGTTAAATAACTGTGGACAGGTGTGAGGTGTTTTCACTGATGGATTATAACAACATAAAACGGAAAACTCTGTCTACGGAAAGGACTTACCGTGATCACATTACTGTACGGTGTTACTGTGGTGAACAATTGTTTGTTTTTTCAAGAATTGGATTAAGTCAAGACTCAAGCTGAACGGATCATACCGGGTGAGAACGTTCTAATTCTGTGTTTGATGTCTGATGTTTTGGCCTTTTCAATATGCCGGAGAAGATTACGAAGACTAACATCTAAAAGTCCTATCTTGCAGTCACCTTAGCAGACACTACCAACTACAGATACACATTCAATACATACAACTGACATAGTTTTCAACAATAAACAGGTTATTCATTGTTGGAGGAATCTGTTGTCAGGGTATGTTATGAAGGAGAGAGAGAGTGAAAGAAATAGATATATGGAAGGGAAGACAGAAGGGAGGAGTGTAGACAGAAGTCAGTCAATAATCCCAACAGAGAATAAAGTTGAAGATGTGCTTGTTGATTCCACATGCCTCCCGGGTAAACAAGTGACATAATTGGTGGAGCAGCGAGGTACTTACATAATACCTATATGACCTGGAGGCATAACAGGGCATATGCATAGAGGGGTACCTGCATATTGGCACAGGCATAGCGGAGTACCTGCATGTTGGGACATACTGATTGGAATAAATATAAGTATACATTGATGACTTTTAATGGAAGGACGTCCATTGGATATATGGTGCCATTACATTTATGGTGGAAACATTTCATGAACGCTGGTGACTTTACAGTGAGAAAGTTCCAGACAGGGTGAATGTGGATAGGCGGTAAGACACATTACATACCTAGACACACGGTCACACGTCTACATAAGTCTTTATCCTATATCTCCTCTTGTGGATGAGAGAGTGGTTGTGATGTACTGTGTGGTGTTGTAGATTTATAATATTAAATAGACATAGATAAATGATATAGGTTCTAGGTAGATTATCTGTTTATAGGAAGGACTTCTTTATTGCTTGAGGTGTCTGTACTCTATTTGCGGACTTACATTCTTAACTATGGCAACTCCTAAAGTAACTACAGCAGAACTAAGGGCCAACGGGGAGGAAATTGGTTTAGCTGGCTCGGAACTAACTGATTACATCCAGGAAAGAGAGCGAGAGATTCGTCAAGCGGAACGAGAAGATCGAAAGGCCGAGTTGGAAGTGAGAAGAATAGAGGTGGAGACCAAACGAATGGAAATGGAAGAGGCCAAGAAACTGGAACAGGAGACCAAGCGACTGGAAATGGAACAAGAGGCCAAGAAACTGGAACAGGAGACCAAGCGACTGGAAATGGAACAAGAGGCCAAGAAACTGGACCAGGAGACCAAGAAACTGGAAATGGAACAGACTGCCAGGAGACAAGAAATGGAACATGAATACCGCTTGAAAGAGTTAGAACTCAAGACACAAACTAAGGGCGAAATAGATGCAGCAGAAGGAAGTTCATCTTCACCTGGGGCAACCCACATGATTGGACAGGGTTACCATGCCATGAAGTTTCCCTTGGCGGTCTTTGATGAAAGTAAAGAGAAGATATACCAGTTTTTGGATCGGTTCGAGGCTATGGCAGTCGCTATGGGACTGGATAGAAGCCGATGGGCTCTTAAATTATCCCAGGCTTTACGTGGTTCAGGGTACAAGGTCTACACACGCCTACCACCAGGACATAAAAATCAGTACGAGGAATTGAAAGCCGCTTTGATGAAACATTATGAAGTCACAGCACAAACGTATAGGAAGAAGTTTAGATCGTCTAGACGAGAGCCGGGAGAGCTATTCGCCGCCTACAGTCTGAGGCTGAAATCCTATCTCCAGAAATGGATGGACTTGGCAGAATTCAAGAGGGATTATGAGAGTCTCGAAGAGATGATGGTGGTCGACCAGATGCGAAAGCAAATGTCGAAACCTCTCAGAACCTTCTTGGGAGAACAAGGGGCGGAACGGATTGATGTTGTGAATAAGCTGGCGGAACGATTCATAGAGGTACATGGGGAGGCTGCGGAACTCAGTATTCAAACCAAAGGTCAGGAGAAACAAGACCAAAAGAAATCTAAGAACGGGAAAGAAAACAAAGTGGAACCTTATATGAAAACGTCAATGGAGAGTTCGGAGAAGGTGAAGGATGGGAACAAGAACACCTTGAATTCTCCAGCGAAACGACAGTGGTCTGAGAAGTGGTGTTCATTCTGCAAAGTGCCCTCTCATAACACGAGGGACTGCAGATCGAAACCTAAAAGTTCTTACTTCGCAGCATGCAAAGTGATTCCTACGACGGTGATCACAGACAAGGCTGAGATCGACGAAGGAGCTAGGAACAAAAAGGACACACGGAAACCTAGGAAGGGAACATGGTGCAAACACTGCCAGTCGACAACACATAATACTGTGGACTGCAGATGCAAGGCAGAAGACGCCAATTGCATAACCAACCTCGAGGAATCAAAAGAGGAAGGCAAGGGAACGGTCAAGGAGATGAAAGACACTCAGGACCAAAAGAGACCACCTGTGGTGGAACTGATTGAAGTAAATGGCCAACAGGTTGCTTGTCTCCACGATGGGGAAGCTGTGATAGACGCCAGCTTGGTACGCCCAGACCAACTTACAGGGGAGACCATAGAGATACAGCCGGCAATGAGGAGTGCTGTTACCATGACGCTGCCAATCGCCAAGGTGGAGATTAAATCCAGGTACGTCACGGGCATTATTCCAGCTGCTGTATTATCTGACTCCTTATTTCCCATGATCATTGGCACGAAATATGTCTTTTTGGGGATGCCCAAACAGCCAGCCCACAAGGGAACAGTAGTCAGTGGATCTCAAGGGAAGGAAAAAGAGGCAGAGACACTATGCGACAACTCAGAGATAGGAGAATTTCATACTGCCCAGAGGAAGGATACTACGTTGCGTCCTTGCTACAGGAAGCTGCCAAGAAGTGCTGAGCCACCCGAACGGGGACAGTACTTTCTGAAGAATCGACTACTCTATCGGAGAGCTGGGAGAGGAGACAACCTGCACGAGCAGTGGGTGGTTCCAGAGACCCACCGTCCTCAGATTCTTCAGAGTGGACACATCATAGCCGTGAATCGACATATGGGTGTCAGAGAAACATTGCAGCAGATTTCCGGCCATTATTGCTGGCCAGGAATGACCGGAGATGTACGCCGGTTAGTGAAGTCTTGTTCAGAGTGCCAGAAAGCACCATCCAACAAGCGAATTAAGAGGAAACTAGCTCTTAAGGTGGAAGACAAAGTGGAAGTATGGGGTCCAGAAGAGACTAATATACTACAAGTAGGATGGAAAGGACCTTATCCTGTGGAAAAGGTTGTGTCCAAGAACATCTACAAAATCCGGATCGGGGAAGAGCAGAAAAATCTCCCTAGACATCTCATTAGGAAATATGAGGAGAGATCCGGGAGCAAAGCTTCGCACTTTATGGTGATGGCAGCCATTGGGACAAAGGTTACCAGTCCAGACGAAGACCAGAGATCGCCAGTACAACATAGGAGGGCCTATGAGACAGTACGTGATAGGTCAGATTTACCCAACGAAAGGAGGAGGGAAATCACACGTCAGGGAAAGGACAAGAGTGAAACCTTCAATAGTAACCAAGTTCAGAAGGGGTGGGTAACGTCAGGAAAGGCGAGAAATACCCAGGACTCCAACCGAAGATTGGCTGACCAGATACAATATCGCCCAAGATGGTCCTGGAAGCAAAAGTCCAGGAGGTTTGGGAAAGACGACTCGGTCCAACGCGGACGAGGTGGAACATCCCCAGAGGCAAAGCCGGGGGAAACCCAGAGGACATGGACGCAGTGTTACAATCAGGATGGGACAATCCGTCTGTATTGTGAGCCGTCGCTGACGCAAGTCGAGAGAAAGTCGACCAGACGTACCGGAGCGATGAGCCAACACTAGTTTCAGTCATGAGTAGTATGGTAGGGTGCCTATGAGGTCGCCTACTGGATGAGGTGCTGATCCGTGTGAGGATCCAATCATATCATCAACACGTGATGTTAATAGCTACTTCGCAGAAGCTCAACGCACGGTGGATGTGATGGACGTTGTTGTTGCAACAGGACTTCACAGTGGAATACATCCCTGGTAAGGAGAATGTAGGAGCGGATTTCTTATCTAGACATCCAACTCCAGAGGAAGAGGAATAAGTTGGAGGATCATAGGAATCAAAACTACAGTGATGAAGAGTCGACGCGGTCAACTCTCTTAAGAGGGGGCCTATGTCACGGAAAAAACTGCAGTTTAATGATTCCTTGATAACTTACATATTAAAATACAAGGAAGGAGAAAGGTTAACAATCGTGTACTTCATTCTGAGAGGAGGACGAATAAAAGATCATTGACCGACCCAGATATGAAAATAGGATACAGTTGTGCGCAGAGTCATTGCCTGACGATCGGAACGGACACGGAGATAAGGGACGATCGCGCTGGGGACACACAACCGGAGAAAACGATCATCGAGGGAAGTTGCTTTGAAGTATTCGCTTACGGGGAAACTCAGGGACCAGCGTAACAACGGAGGACACGAATAACTAATCACTACGGGATTTCTCCGCTGTTTGATGGGCAGGATACGGCAAATTTGATGGTAGATCAAACAATCACCGGTGGATTGGACACTTGTTATAAATAAGTAGCAACTGGAGTTGCTAGTTAGTGTGTGTTCCAAACTGGGCTGAATGAGATATGCTCCTGAGGGGGGAAAGAAAGACACGTCCCTAATGGTTTAAAGAAGAGGGGATATTAGTGTGTTATTCACTAGTGTATTTCGATTCCAGGAACATCAGTGCATATATATAAGGTAACACTAATATTAGAGTAATATTAGCATAGGGAAATATGTGGTTGTGCGTAGGGTTTACTATTGCTTTCTATTTAGTGAATAGTTTATACTTTAGTGAATTCTGCTGTTTATGTCAGAGTATTCTTTTGGAGGCTGTTTCATTACGGCTGGAGAAAGACAATCACATAGACAGTGATATGAGGCAGACTTAAATCACCTGATTTAATGTTTATTACCCAGGTTCTACTACACAGCCTGACCTATCAAAGAAGATAAACCAGTACATCTCTTGTACAGAGAAAGCAGTGTGGATAATAAAGGAAAGACCTTTTAATTTAATCAGGCACTTCACAGGTGCAGTGAAAGTATGTCACTATAACAAATGCAAAGTGGGTGACTTAACGAATGTCAAAAAAACAGGTTTTGGTGAACCTTAGAGAAAGAACTTTATTCAAGCATAGACAATAGGATAAAACATTGTCATTGAGTACTCACCTAAACGAAACAGGGAAGAACCCTAGATCAGTGTACCTATATTCAGAAAACGGTTAAATAACTGTGGACAGGTGTGAGGTGTTTTCACTGATGGATTATAACAACATAAAACGGAAAACTATGTCTACGTAAAGGACTTACCGTGATCACATTACTGTACGGTGTTACTGTGGTGAACAATTGTTTTTTTTTTCAAGAATTGGATTAAGTCAAGACTCAAGCTGAACGGATCATACCGGGTGAGAACGTTCTAATTCTGTGTTTGATGTCTGATGTTTTGGCCTTTTGAATATGCCGGAGAAGATTACGAAGACTAACATCTAAAAGTCCTATCTTGCAGTCACCTTAGCAGACACTACCAACTACAGATACACATTCAATACATACAACTGACATAGTTTTCAACAATAAACAGGTTATTCAATGTTGGAGGAAACTGTTGTCAGGGTATGTTATGAAGGAGAGAGAGAGAGTGAAAGAAATAGATATATGGAAGGGAAGACAGAAGGGAGGAGTGTAGACAGAAGTCAGTCAATAATCCCAACAGAGAATAAAGTTGAAGATGTGCTTGTTGATTCCACATTCCTCCCGGGTAAACAAGTGACAGTCCATCAAGAATGATGATGACCATTCATTTCATCCAGTGGGGTTGGAAGTATGAAGCCGTGAGTTATATGACGTTGGATGAAGAATGACTTGCGCGATGAATTGGATTAAAGTGAGGAAGAGTTGCGAAATTCGTCGACCTCACTCTCTTGCCTGAGTCCATCTGAATCCAGTGGCAGGACAAGTCAACACGACTGGAGACGAATACAGGTGCAGTGGATGATCAGGGCGCTCTACGTGCCTTGCCGTGCTCATTACGTTCCACAACGCTTTGCAGGTAAACGCCATCTTGCCCGTTGAATCAGGAATGATTTCTTCCGCGTGTAACAGTTCCGTGTGTCGTACACATGTGGACATTGACGTGGCCGTGTCATACACCTGACATAGATTACTCTTTCTTCATTGCTTTGTTCCACATCAACCAGTTTGCTACTTCTGTTCCTTTAGTGGAGTATTCGCGTTGTAAGGAATTTCGTGTAGAAATCTTGCCTTCATATGTTAATTCAAACTTTCATTCCATGACGAAAATTACGCTAATATAAAAAACTTCATAAATTTAATTCAGAAATCTTCTTCAAATCGATACAGCAGCACAGTAGTACATACAATGTTTATACATTACAATTATGTTAATACATATCATATCATACCTTCCTATTCCACATATATGGAATAAACTTAAGAAATTGGAGAGTCACCTTGAATGTCTCCTCAGACAAAGTCATGCTGACTTTGGTTACTGTGAATATGCGACAGTTTCCCAAACTTGAAATATCCTCAACAAATCATTCGCTTCTATTAAGCATATACCTTCATGGTACGATTCTTTAACAACCCAGCTCAATCTGACGAGCTGATGGCGGTAAAATTTGCTGGACCACTTCTATATGCACTCTTGATGTTATCCTTCCACTTGCTGGCTCCGTTGGAAATCATCATACTAATGTTGCCTTGTTATTGTTGCCGTCACTACTCCCTAACAATGCAACGTAGTAATCTTTTGTGCGTTCTCGTGCACAATATTTACTTCTTCATCAAACTTCCCCATTTATAAGTTTGCAACAATATCATATATCTTTCATTAACTATCCCCCCATCACCTATTCTCTTACATGCGCCGTCTGCCGGATCCTGTCTTCACATGCTGGGTAAGCATACCCTACTTCACCGCTTGGTTTGACACCAAATCGGCTACCCGCGCCTGGGTTAGCCAACCTCTCACAGCTGTTGCCCGGGGGTGGCCGCTGTCGCATGCTGACAGCTACTAGGAGCCACATGCGTGAGCTCGGTGTCAGGCTCGGACTAGTGGGGGGATGGGTCCTGAAAAGGACATGAGAGTAATCGTTACCAAAGGTGCTACCAATGCCTGACACCCCGTTACCCCCCCCCCCCCCCCGTACGTCCTGTAAAGGATATGCAACTAACTTTAAAAAAAAAAATAGACAATAGGGTCTGGGAATGTAACACATCCATATTATTAGAAGCGGATGAAGGCTTTGGCCGGAACGTCCATTCTGTCACTTGTGATCGTCTTCTAGTAAAGCTTACCGTCTACTTCTCGTGTTTTGGTGATTTATTCACTGAATTGTTAAAGCTTTACTGCCGTTCCACCAAATCCAGCGTTAATCACCGCCCCATCCTCTGAGCTGCTACTAATTGTTTCCCGTCGTCTCCGTTGTCTGTCCAGTTTTTGTCGATTTATATTAATATTTGCATATAGTGATTTTTCATGTTGTTGTATCGGCGTGTGTTTGTTGCTTTTGCATTGAAAAATGCTTTGGCCGCAGCGTCCATTTTGTTACATCTGTTGGTGTTCTCGCAGAGCTTACCGTTTAGTTCCCGTTGTTTGGTTATTCATTCACTGATCAATGGAGTCTCAGTGGCGAAGTGGTCAAGCCGTTTGCCTCGCGTTCCGAAGGTTGTGGGTTCGATTCCGGGCTACGTCCTTCGGTTCACGAGTGCATTTTTCTCGGAGACTCCTAGGGGTCGTCGCTGGAGCTACGGAGTTCTTGCTTTTTGCAACATTTTCTTCAGGCTGCCCTGCAGAAAGAGACCGAGCCATATGAGATAAAACCCGTTGCAGTGAAGCCGATCCTCTCGACTTTTAAGGCTGTTTAAAGACTTCATTCATTGAATATTAGAAACGGTGGTCGACTGAGGGGGAAGATTCTAGATGGCTTGTTATGACAGAGTGACACAGAACATGGTCAACAGTCGAATTTTTCAACAACACTGAAACTATGTGTTTCTAGATGAACGTAATAACCACGCTGCTCTGTGCGGCACACGATAATGATGGTTTATAATACAGCCCGCTCTTACCCTGTAACTACAGCTGCATATTGTCTAACATGTCCAGATTTTGTCCAGATCTTGTTAACCAGATTTCTTACTCACGGCATGCCATCGTGTGACAGTGACAGTCAGTTCATGTTTGTTTTATTTTACGTTTATTAGCTTCCGGCGTGCGCCAGTTGAGAGTTCGTTGGAGAGGAAGGAGTATCCTGCCGTATAACAAATACTCGACAGAAATATCTCTGCCTCACTTCCGTTGTTAAGATTATCGGAGCATAGGACAGAGATTGCGCAAACTCTGAATGTAGGTTTCGGGTCACTAGGTGGATTTAACCGTTGTTTCCTCCTGTTCAACATCATTAAAAGTGAAGATAAACGTTTACAAACGTGCTTTCATCAGATTTGTGATGGAGCAATCTTTTGAGTCACTGGTTCTAATTCAGTATGCTTATGGTTGCTAAGTCTTTCTGTGCTGTCTAATATTTACATCCTGGGAGTCGTCGCTGTAGCTACGGACTTCGTGCTTTGTGCGGCGCTTTCGGTGAGTCGCCCTGCAGAAAGAGACCGAGAAATATGGGATAAAACCCCGGTCAATGAAGTCTTTCTGGTGACTGCCGTTTTCATCGACGATGAACTGTATTTTTCGTGCTGACATTCTGGCGGCGGCATTATGCACAGTGTACCAGACGGGGAAAACGACTCAGGTGTGTAATGTTATGAATGAATACAACCTAGAAATTCTTGGGGTTAGCGAGTGCAGATGGACTGACTCAGGTAAGACATTTCTCAACTGTGAACAAAGACACATAATTTATTCAAGAAGAACCGACAACCATCATTCGAACGGAGTCGCTATCATCATGACAAAAAATGTAGAAAGATCACTGATCAGCTGGGAACCAGTAAATTATAGAATCATAACAGCGCGTTACCAAACGAAATATTTCAAGCTAACAATCATCCAGTGCTACGCACCTACCAACGACGATACAGACATCAACAAAGATAATTTCTATGAACAACTACTTGGTACCATCAACTCATCTCCCAAGCACGACATTGTTGTTGTAATGGGTGATTTCAATGCCAAGATAGGGTCTGACAATAAGGGTGTTGAGAGATATATGGGAATTCACGGCTTAGGGGATATGAACCAAAACGGAGAGAGACTACTAGAATTCTGTGAAATAGCAAATCTGATAGTAGCAAACTCTTTATTTCCGCACAAAGATATACACAAAGTCACGTGGAACTCGCCTGATAACATCACAAAAAATCAGATAGACCATTTTTGCATTAATGCCAAATTCCGTTCATCAATACAAGACGTCAGAGCCTACAGAGGTGCAGATGCTGGCATTGATCACAATCTCTGCATTGCCAAACTAAAAATAAAGCTCAAGACTCTGCACAGATCACCCGGAATTAAGAAAATAAACTCACAGTCCCTACTGACTAAAGAACACCAACTCGCATTCAATTCAGAGGTACAAAGCATCTATGCTAACAAAGAAAGTATATCGAGCAATGCGAATATTAAAAACAACATTGAAGAAAATTGGAATTTCCTAAAAAATACCTTGCTAAATGCTGCAACAAACACAGTCGGCTACGTACAAAGACAGAAGAAGAAGTGGCTAAGCGATAACACCTGGACGAAGATACAAGAAAGAAAACAAGCAAAACTAACACTTCTTTCTGCAAGAGACACATCTACATATGATACCCATAAGCAAAAATACTCTATGTTGGATAAAGAGGTGAAATCAAGCGCACGAAAAGACAAACAGAACTTTATTCACAGCCTGGCCTCCGACGCTGAAGCAGCTGCCAGAACTGGAAACAACAGAGCCGTATTCCATATCATGAAGCAACTATGCAATCACTCACCTACACCAAATATATCCATCAAAGACAAACAAGGCAATCAACTGTTATCCGATGACCTTCAAAAGCAACGATGGGCAGAACATTTCAAAGAAATATTAAATAGACCGCAGCCTGACACTGTTCCGAACCTGGATGGAGAAATTACTATGCCCCCACTAGATGCCTCCTGCGAGTCATTCACCATGGAAGAGACTAAAGCAGCCATCAAAAAATTGAAGAACAACAAAGCTGTTGGTGAAGATGAAATCTCAGGAGAAATGCTCAAAGCAGCAGACGAGAACACCTTACAACGTTTGTTACAGCTGGTCAATGAAATCTGGCGAAGCGAATCCCCACCACAACAGTGGAAAGATGGTGTAATTTTCAAACTGCCTAAAAAGGGCGATATGTCTGATTGCAATAATTGGCGTGGTATCACTCTATTATCAGTACCAGGAAAACTTTTTTGTAGCATGTTACTTGAGAGATTGAAAAAGGCGATAGATGAAAGGCTGAGAGAAGAACAAGCAGGCTTCAGACCAAAACGGTCATGCATAGACCACATTTTCACCCTCAGAATAATCATTGAAGACTCCGTAGAATTCCAGTCGAAATTAATCACCAACTTTGTCGACTTTCAAAAAGCCTTCGACAGCATCCACCGTCCTTCACTTTGGAATCTACTTAACATCTATGGTTTTCCTACCAAATATACCAACGTCATAAAATCTTTCTACAAAGAGACACGTTGCTGCGTAAGAACAGAAACAGGCAACTCTGACTGGTTCTCAGTCGAAACAGGAGTGAAACAGGGTTGTGTCTTATCACCGATGCTTTTTGGAATAGCTATCGACTGGGTCATGCGCAAATGCACAAACAACACAAATATGGGTATCCATTGGGTTGACAAAATTCTAGAAGACCTGGACTTTGCCGACGACATAGTGCTTTTGAGTTCAACACACCTGGATGCCCAAGAGAAAATAAACCACCTCCAAAATGTTTCAGGGCAAATTGGTCTCCAAATGAACACCACAAAAACAAAGACTATTGATCTTACCAACAGTTCAGATGACACCAAATTGAACAGCTACGTTCTTGAAAAAGTCAACAGCTTCACATACCTAGGAAGCAAAATGACATCTACATGGGGACTCAACACCAGAAATATCATCTAGAATCGCACTGGCATCTAGTGCCTTCAATAAACTGTCAAACATCTGGAAGTCAAAGACACTCAGCAAACACACAAAACTTAAAATCTTCAACTCTTGTGTGATTCCAGTGTTAACGTATGGATGTGAAAGTTGGAAATCAACGGTAGCTTTAGATAAAAAGTTAGACAATTTTGAGAACAAATGTCTTAGAAGACTTCTAAACATCCACTGGACAGAATTCAGAACCAACTCGCAAATAAGACAAGAGACTAAGCAAGATACAGTATCCAATTTTATAAGAATACGCCGTTGGAACTACATCGGCCATGTACTCAGAATGGACAAGACAAGACTCCCCTACCAAGCCCTCATATGGTCACCGGTAGGGAAAAGAAAACGGGGAAGACCAAGAGAGACCCTGCGTAGAACCATCATTAGAGAAGGCTCATTCAATGGCTAAGTAAATATCCAAGATCTACAACAGATAGCAGCGAACCGCCAGGCATGGAGAGACAGGACTTCTGCCCTATGCGCCGCCGTAGGCTCAAGAGGAAAGACTAACTAACTAACCTGTGCGGGCTGTTGGCTTGCCGACACTCCTGTCTATTCCACTGCTCACATGGGGCAGTGAGGAGCATTTTGTGATATTCACTGGCACAGGAACGGAGCAATATGGGGACGACCCGTTGCCGTGAAGTTGGAACCGCGACTAACTAACTAACTAACTAACTAACTAACTAACTAACTAACTAACTAACTAACTGACTGACTGACTGACTGCCTGACTGACTGACTGACTGACTAACCAACTAACTAACTAACTAACTAACCAACTAACTATATTTACATCTATACCTTCGCCTACCTAACTGATGAAAGCTAATCAATACCTAGCGGGAGTGTTGGTGTAACGGTGGTGAGGTTACGCTGTCCATGGCTTGAATGCGTTCGAACAAGGGTTCGATGCCAGCTTTCGCTAGGGGAGGGAAAAGATTGGTCAACTATTCCTCCGTGCTATTAGGCTTATAACATATGAAGGTCCTAACACTTCATGTATCCACAGCAAATGTTTTCCAAAAGCCAATGAAATCTAATGATATCACTCGTTCCCCTGATCTCTAGGGCTGTGAGATGGGATATTTAGCCTTCATGGATACAGGCGAAAAGAAGACGAAGAAACCACCAACAGGCCTTGAATAATGTGGAGACTTTTCTCCGGACCAATTAACAAAACAACATCTTTACGAGGACTGTATATCAGAGCATTCTGTCCCTACTCCAAGCCCCAGAAATTAACGGACTAGGTAAGACGGGTACTGGAACGAGAAGTCAATGTTTTAGTCCAGCTGAACGGTGTAGGGGTTGAACACGAAACCTCGGCATCAGCGCACAGTCAGATTAGGAGTGAGTGCTCTTATCCATTCGACCATATTGGCCTCCTCTAGCCTTAAAATAACTTGACAGCCTGGTTGAAGAGGCTGGGTCGACTCCTATGGCCGTACTGATCAGGAAAAGACCACAACAATCCTGTAACTATTAGGGATTGATTTTGCAAGAGCTAAGCTTTCGATGGAGCAAGCGCTTAAGTCAATAAACAACCAATGTTTCTTACATAAGTCTACTGAAATTAACAAAATATTTCAAAAAATCATAAATATATTACTTAAATACAATGATATTATAAGTTACCACTAAACAAAAGCAGACTAAGGGAGTTACCACAGCATAACTAGGTTTATGCAAACATTCCTTGTTGAATCCCTGCGTTTGTTGAATTCCATTATAAACGCGTGTTGCCAGGAAATTCAGAGCAGGCCAGGTTGTATTGCAGTGTGATAACAAGCGGTTTAAAAGTTATGTTTTCTTTTGAACATCTGATAATGGGGACACAGTTTATACATGTGACTAAACATTTGATTAGAATGTGACATGCTTGGTATAATCATATTTTCGCATCGGCTTCTAAACATCCATCATCATTATGTGTCACGCCGGTAAGCGTGGGCGGTCATGTTTCACCATCTTTCACGATCACCAGAGTCGTGAATCAACTCTTGTGTTCTTTTCCCGACCATGCTACGTCGTCAAGCCATCAAGATATTTACTTCTCTGCCTCCCCTTTGTTCTTTTCCCCTCAATCTTGCCAGTTGTCGTCTAATTCTCTAGTTTATTTTCTTCTCATAACGTCCCTAAAATAAAATTGACTGCCTATGTCTAATTTCTGGCAGACTGTACACGAATGTGTGGGACTGAAATGGAATAAGCCTGCAAACAAAGCTGAAAGTCTACAAAGCAGTTGTATTATCCACACTGCTATATGCTTGTGAAACCTGGACTGTTTATCAGCGACACGCTAGGAAATTAAACCACTTCCACACAGTCTGCCTTAGGAAGCTATTGAAGATTAAATGGCAAGACAAGATCCCAGACACTGAAGTTCTAGAAAGAGCGTCCATGCCCAGTAAGTTAGTTAGTTAGTCGACAGATCATCCTCATTGCACATCGAACCATTCAGTCCATAAGTGCTCGGATCCCCTCCTCAGCAAATCCCGCAGCGTGTAGCGGCTAACGACGCCAGTTCTGTGTTGGTTTATCAATCTTCTTTGGCTTCCTGCGTAGTGTTCTTGTTTGGCCACACCTCTTTTAATTTGCTGCTCTCGCAGTCTGGCCATTGTTGTAGATTCACAGTCATCACTTGGTTCTCGCAAAAGTCTTACTTCTCTTAGAGCATTCAGAATGTCGGCCTGGTCCATGGCGCGTCCGCCCTCCATAGTAGCCTCACCTGCGAGCTTGTCAGCCCGCTCATTTCCTTGTACTCCCGCATGCCCTGGCACGAAGATGAAACTAATCTTTGCCAGTCGAGACCGCTCCAGAGGCAGCAACCATTCTCTTCGGATCGACCCCTCCTCTATCCTCTTGATCATGTTCATTGAGTCGCTAAGGAAACAAGCCCTAGTGAATGTCTGTGTCTCGAGCCATGTTATTGATTTACTTACTGCCATGACTTCCATGGTCAGGCTACTTGTGGTTTCAGTAAAAGCACCAGAGTCCTCCTTCACAATTCTCCCTCCGGCCCGAGCTGTAAAGGCCCATGAGCTTCTCACATGTCGGACGACCGACCCATCTGTGTAGATGACCGCGTCACCGTCTAGCGAATTCTCGAAAATCAACGCTTGTACTTCAGCCTCAACAGCAGCCGGATTTTCTTGTCTGCATTTTCTGTCAAGTTGGATGCAAACTGAAAAGGATGTGCAGAAGTCTGTTGGCACTTGCACCCACTCCTCGCCAGGTTCTAAGTCCTCAAGTGAACACACCTGTTGAAGAATGTCTTCGGCTTGACCCATTCACGACCGTCCTCTTTTTAACCTGCTGCCCTTCACCTTCCTAATTTCACTATGCAGTGGATGTTGTGTGTTTGCGTTAATTCTGAGGTAGGCGCGTGCCCTGCAATCTTGTATTCTCTCTTCAATGGTTGGAAACCCAAGAAGGTAGCGCATCGTCCTGCATGCTGTATCTCTTGTACATCCAAGAATAATGCGCATAGCTTCATTCTGTATCCTTTCCATCCGTTCTATCTGCTTATGGCTGAGAGTCAGGATTGCCATTGCATACTCCAAAACAGACATGACCAACCCCTCGTACAGAAGACATAGATGGCGCTGCTCACCCTGCCCAGTATCCACACTATACTAATGAAGAATCAGATTTGCTGGGCTGGTCACTTGACTCGCATGCCAGATCACAGGCTCCCTAAATGAATTTTTTTTACGGCGAGCTTTGTTGTGCTAAACGCTCATAAGGCGGCCAGAGGAAACACTTTAAAGACAGTCTGAAAATCTCAATGAAATCTTTTGGAATTCATCTTGACACCTGGGAGACTGCTGCCAAAGACCGAAATTCGTGACGTACATCATTATGCAAGTGTGCAGTCACTTGTGAAGCAACCAGAACTGCAAGAGCTGTGAAGAAAAGGCTCGACAGAAAAACCACTGCAGACGATCCACCTCCTGGAACGTCAAGCATTCTTTGCCCACATTGTCAAAGAACATTTCAAGCCAAAATAGGCCTTATCAGCCATCTTAGAACTCACGGCACCGTACTTTCAACCCCACTGGACGAAATGAATGGCCATCATCACTCTTGATGGACAAACACCAATTTCTCTAATCAGTATACGGTTTTTATTTGTTTCTCGTAGTACTTGTTTTTCTGTCTGTCCATGGTATTCTTTGCATTTTCTTTAGAAACCACATTTCCACTGCCATTAGATGTTTTTCAGTTGTCTGCCTACCGTCGGCGTTTCACATCCATTCAAAAGCACAGTTTTTGTGTAGTACTTCAATACTTCTATCCCGTTAGAGAAGATGATAGGGAACCCGCGACTATATGGACCACTGAGTGAACTAAAAAAGACAACGTAGTTCATATAAGAGACAACATTGCATTTATAGACAAATTTCAAGAAAGAAGAAGTTAATGAGCACTGTCGGAAGAGGATTCGATGCCTGTTTTCGTCGCCTACAATGTGAGGGGAAAACTGACGGCTTATTCTTCCGTGCATACAGGCCTACAAAATATCACATAACAGAACCATAAAAGGCAATTGCTTCGGGACAATGTTGTTTTCCCTAGACATCGTTTAAGCAGTTTGTATGCAGCTTGTTGCTGTGTCTACCTCTTCTTCTTTTTGCGTTCGTTCTTTAATGGTTCCGCTGACGTGATTAGTCAACAGATTTTTGGAGCTCCACTTTTGTGCCGTACAGGGTTGAATGCAGTGCCATCTCACTGGGCCAGTATTCTGTTCTCAGCTGGCTGTGCTGGGGAACATCCGGGAGAACATGCTCTGCAGTTTGATCAACTGCATGAGCGTAGTGACGAGTCACTCAGACCAAGCCTTTAATACGCTCGCCCAGTATGTTATGCCATATCCGCAGTCTTAAAACGTCGACCTGACCCTACCGGTCAAGAGAATCATAGTCGTCTCTGGCCTGGTTCTATTCTTTACGGCAGTGCTGATAACTCTCTTTTTTTCTGATAGTGTGTATGTTCGTTCCCTTCCTGCTCACTTCCTCGGCCGTCTGCTTTCACATTTCGGGGTATACCACAGTATGTGGGGCAATTTTGAAGCGCGTTCACTGCCCCCAAGTCACGCGTCGGCTATGCATTGCCTTAGAAAATGCAATAACTCTCTTTTTAAAAATGCAGTAAGTAAATTAACCTTTCATACGCCTTAAGAGGCATTGGACATTTCATGCAAGACCAATATTTGGATAGACCAATCGGCACTCAGTGGGCAATGTGGTCATCAGCACATGGGCCACTTAAACTTCCAGAGACATTTTCCTGTATTTATTTTAGATTTGTTCCACCTTGACCAGGTCAGTTTTTTAAAATAAACCCCTTTCTCCCCCCCCCCCAGCCCCGATATTGACTCGAACCTATGACGACCGGGGCCGCAGGTCAGGGTCTACCCACTGCGCTGCCGCAGCTAAAACAGATATATCTGTGACGGCTCAACAACGTATCTTTACCAGTGTCGCCTGCTATCAGAAACCCAATCCAACTTCTGAGGTTTGTTTTGCTACTGGTTAGGGGAAATCAACAAGAAATGCTACATTAAAAATATTTCACGATTTATGGTTCTTGTAAAACAAATTGCAATGGTGCCCCCCCCCCCCTCCCCCACCCCCTCACAAGGACGGATTTTTTTTTCTGCGCCATTTAGATTTACATATAAAATACATAGGCATTCTCTCTCTCTCTCTCTCTCTCTCTCTCTCTCTCTCTCTCTCTCTCTCTCTCTCTCTCTCTCTCTCTCTCTCTCGCCCTCTCCGTCTTCCCGAGTTTCGTTGTCCCAGTTAATCAATAAATCAGGTGCCGTCTCCACAATAAAGATTGACTGCAATAGATCTCCAACACCGTCTGCCTCCTGTTTGTCTGCAGTAGTTTTAAAATAAACAGGACGTCGCAATCAACCGCGCCGATTTTTGTCAATTTTGGCTGCTTGTGATTTTCTAAGCAATTGTTACGTTCAGCAGCTTGCCATTGCTATCTGAACGGTCGATGCACATAATATTATGCAAATCAAAGCAGAGAGATCTAATCCCAAATCGCATGAAGTTGACTTCGAACCTCGTATGTCAGGATTTTGAAACTGCGTTATCTACTCCTGAATCACAAGCACTGACAAGAGGGCACGTGCCTGGCAAATTACGGATTTCTGTGGGAGCTCCTGTGACCATGCTCTGACGTCAATAGCCTTCCCAGATGTCTGTAGAAGTAAGGCGTCTGAGAAGGGGAAAATAAATATTTACATAAAGCATTTGGTATGGGGCATTGTGCAATATCTTACAATATAATATTCTCGTATACTGCCAGGGATAGAAACAGGATTGTCATAGAAACAGGATGTACGATGGCGACCGAATAATCGGGGTGTATAAGCTTGTTTTTATTTTTCGTTCACTCGCTGTTAGCTCGAGCAAAGTCCAAATTCCATTCTACTATTACCGCACTCCATTCAACCGCAGAAGAGAAGTTATATTAGGGTCCACTGCCTGGCTCAGATTAATAATCCTGTGACCGATTCAGCCACATATAGGATATTAATTTGAAGGTGCATGTTGTCCAAAGAGGGTTTAAAGGCCATACACGCGTTACCACTACTTTTATAGGGTGTATTTTTAATGACTGTGCAGTGTTTGAAAATATTGCCGGTCCAAGTTTTGTATTAACACTGCAAATTTCATGCAACATAATAGGTAAATACGAAACTTGGAATGACAATATTTTCAAACACTGCACAGTCATTAAAAATACACCCTGTAGTTGCAAGCACTGGCGAATGTACCTCACTGATGTTTGCTGGTGGATTATCTCTCCCTATGAGGTCAGCGTGGCCGAGTGGATAAGAGCATTCGTTCTTAACCTTCTGGTGTGCTAATGTCGAGGTAGCGGGTTCAACCTCTAAACCGGTCAAAATGTTGACTTCTTGTTCTTGCCGTAAATTACAAGTACACCAGAAGTCGGAGTGGGTTAGCCTTATGGCGAGGGACACTAGTAATAGGGAAAGCTAATCCACACGCAAAAATCAATCCAGTGCATTGGTATTAGCAGTACGTGCATACACTACTATTAAGTTCAAAGCAAGCGGACGCCAAAAAAAAAAAAAAAATCTTTCCCTATTACAAGTGTCGCTCGCCGTCTGGCGAACAAACTTCGACTTTTGAGGTACTTGTAATTTACATCCCCGCGTCAAGAACGAGAAGTCAATATTTTAGAAGTCAAATGAACGGCGTAAGGGAGAACCCGCTACCCCGCAATCCGCGCACCGGAAGTTTAGGAGCGAGCGCTCATATAATTTTAGCTCATGCTGACCTCGTATAAGTTTGTCTTTTAAAATTGGAATCTCGTTTAGATGCAGTGTGTATTTTTAATGACTATGCAGTGTTTGAACATGTTGTATTTACCTGTTATGTTGCATGATCTTTACAGAGGGTGAATACAAAACTTGGACCGGCAATATTTTCAAACACTGCACAGTCATTAAAAATGCACCCTATACATACTCCAGATCGCCGACAGTTGAAGCTTAACACCTGCGGGGAATATTGTCAAAACATTAGCGGATGTATGTTGCAATGGTTAATGCTGTCAGAAAAGACTTAGCTAATGCGTAGAAATTAATACGTAATTCATCTTGGTCGCTCTAGGTCAGGACAAGAGCTCTTAAGGGCTATATCCTGATGCGCGGAAGCAAATCATGGACATTTAAAAGACAATTAATGAGGTGTTTACCGGCTCCGTGGAGAAAGTGTTGCGGACGCGATTCGTAATCCTGTATACTCGGGTTCGAAACACAGCGGTGCTGTTTTTGTTTATTTTTTTCGAAAAAAGTTTAGGTGTCGGTCGTTCAGAAAGCAATGGCAAACTATTGAACGTAAAACTTGCCCAGTAATCACGAACAGCTAAAATGCTGGTGTTGACCGCTACGTCCTGTGGAGGACATGCAACTACATTTTTTTTGTTTAATGAGTTGTTTTTGGAAGCTGCAGATATGTTGTTTTATTGAAGAATGATGAGAACGCAGTGGACAGATAGAAAGAGCAATGAAGGTATCTTTAAAGAAGATAACTCACAAAGAGAACTGGTTACCTGCATCAACAGAAAATAGTCCATGTTCTTTGGCCATGTCATGAAAAGGGAACACATTGCTTATGTCGGTGCAACGGGAAAGCTGGAAGGGGGTGAGGGTGGGGTGAAAAAAAGGGATGGAAAGGGGGGGGGGGGCATCAGGGGGAGCCCAAGAGAAAAGATGCTTGACATTATGGCATAGAAGAACTTAAAGTTAGTTGCATATCATTTACGTGACGTCGCAGTCATCCCCCAACATTGTTTGACTGTTTATTATTTCTTGGCGACCAGCACTCATAACATTGTATGAAAACCAACACAAGGGGGTCTGCTGCCAAATCGCCCTCAGCTGTGTTTCAAACTCGGTATGCGGGATTACGAACTTGCTTCCGTAACCCTTCGCCACAGAGTCCACTACTTCAAAGATATGAGACAACACTACGTATAGTATAAGTAGCTGCTCTTTCTGCATCAGAAAACCATCATACTGCTGGTGTCCCTGCTAGACATCAAAGTATTAATGGGGGACGGCATGGTCGAGAGATTGAATGAGCTTTAGCTTTCTCTGCTGCTCTTGGCTTCGTGTGTACATTTTGATACGTCTCCTTGACTTGGGGATGTAAATTACAAGTGCCCCAGACGCCGGTGTGGGTTAGCGTTATGGCGAGAGACACTGGTAATAGGGAAAGCTATCACATCTGTGCACTCACTAGTAGTAGCACGTGTGTTGACTATGCTTGAGTTCAAAGTGAACGAGCAGGAAAAATCAAGTATGTTGTCATTGAACTCGACCCTAATCATTACTTTTAACTCCATACAGCCATAGAGTACAGTATCCTTATTTCAACCCACTACCCACACTTCTCTGTCACTGTAACTCATATACAGTATTAGACAAGTATTCGGTTTTTTTTTAAAATACATGTACTTGCTATCTTTAAGTAATTGGTTGGCGGGTTAGGGGTATCCCCTATCAAAGGAGAGGTAAGGTGTTTCTTCCCTCCGCTAGCCTACGGGACACCCTTGGGCAAGGTGGAGTACACGTTTAGACCCCTCTCCCACCCTCACCTCCACCACCAGGGTTACGTGAAGCCATGGGTGCGTGTGGTGATTGAAGTTGTCGAGCAGCCAACAGACCAGTTGTAGTACACGATCTCCAGCTTCACGACGGTAGGCAGAGGATCTCTCTTTTTTTTTCTTGGGGGGGGGGGGGAAGACAATGGCTACGGTTATCGACCAGTATGGTCACTGCTAAGAAGGAAAGCAATGGCAAACTATCTTCTTTAGAGATTCCAAGAATATCATGCATTGGAATCTCATAGAAAATCAGAGCCATAAGGACTGATAATGAAGTAGGTTAATATCAACCTATTAAGAGAGGTGTCAGACAGGAATGTGTAACGTCTCTAGATCTGTCTTCCCTAAACAGTGAAAATATTTTCAGAAATGTAGAAGATATGAAATAAATCATCATTGGAGGAAGAAACATCAATAACATTAGATATGCAGATGCTTCAGTATTGATTGCAGACAATGAGCAGGATCTGCAACATTTAGTAGATGGGGTTGTTGCACATAGTGAACAACTAAGATTATAATTAAATTTTAAGAAAACACAGATTATGGTCGTCACCAGGAAGAACGAAATACCATAATGTAATATACAAGTAAATGGGAATATTCTTAAGCAAGTGAATAAGTACAACTATCTCGGAACAGCCATAACATCTGATGAGAAATATCTTGAAGAGATCAGAACAAGATTCGCCATGGCGAAGGTAACCTTTTGCAAGATGGAAAACATACTGACAAATCAAAAGATGTCATTTGCAACGAGAAAAAGAGTGTTGATGTGCTACATAGAACATGTTCTTTTGTGTGAATGTGAAGCGTGGACAATGAGCAAACAGGTTGAAAAACTTCTGATGGCTGTGGAAATGTAGTTTCTGAGGAAATTGCAAAGAATACCATGGACAGACAGAAAAACCAATGACCAAGTCCTAAAAGAAACAAATGAAGATCGTAAACTGATTAGCGAAGCTAGACGTAGACAGTCAACATCTTTTGGTCACGTTATGAGAAGATGTCTTGAGAACGCGGTTTGTGAGCCCGTATAGCCGGGTTCGAAACACAGCGGTGCTGGTTTTTCGAAAAAGGTATAGGTGCCGGTCGTTCAGAAAGCAATGGCAAACTAGTGAACGTAAATTTTGCCCAGGATTCACGAGCAGCAAAAATACTGGGGTTGACTGCTACGTCCTGTAAAGGACATGCATCTAAAATATTAGAAGAAATACATTGGAGAACTGTGTGGCAATTGGTAAGACTCGTGGTAAAAGAACACAGGAAGGCAGAGAAGTAAATACCTGAATGGCTTTACCGCGTGGCATGGTCGAGACAGTAACACTAAGCTGATCCTTGACTCTGGTGATCGAGTGAGATGGCGAGACATGACCGCCAACGCTAACCGGCATGGCACATGATGATGATGATTATGGTGACCGAAATAGTTCATTACCCACAGAGTTGCCCACATTATTTACACCTACAGTGTGTTGGGCAGTAGCGCAGTGTTCGTGTGTTGGAATCCCTCTTGAAGGGGATTAAAAATAACAACAACAACAAAAAAAAAACGAAAAAAAAAAAACAAAAAAAAACTGGACTCTCAGGTCTACAAAGCATAAATTGGGTACCGTGAAATGCCAACTGAAGTAAAGGCAGCCGGCTTAGATAGAGACCACATCATCTAACGATTGCTGATTGGTCAATGAAAATATGGAGCTAACACAAAATCGCTCTGTGGCGAAGGGGATACGGGCGCAATTCGTAATCCCGCATACCGTGTACGAAACACACCTGCGGGAGATTTTGCAAGCAGATCGCCTTGCGTTAGTTGTCATAAAATGGTATGAGTACTGGTCATTCAGAAAGCAATGGCAAACTACCGAAGGTAAACTTGCCAAAAAATCACACCCAAAAAATGCTGGGATTGACTGCTACGCCCTGTAAAGGATATACAACAAACTTAAACCCAAAATACCCAGAACTCAAGTTATGGAAATAAGCCATGTTCTTTACGTTTTAAAAAAGTCACATTTACGTAATAAAAGACGAATGAAGACAAGAAGAAAATATAGATGAATAGTTAAATCTCTGTTGCTTGTATTTCCAATTTCTTCCCCCAATGGCGTAATAGGATTCTTTAGAATCCTGGTTTCTGTTATTTTAAACACCACCCTGCTACCTGACAATTTAACTCTTGATCAATGCGCAACTTATTTTTTGTTTTCTTTCTTCATGAAGCGTGGCTGGGGGGAAATGCTGTCAGTCGCATGCTCAGATGTTACTGGGTTCGATACACAGCGTGAATATAATAGTTATACGTATATAATAATCTTAGAGTATAAATGAACAAATTAAGAAGAAATTATAAGCAAGAGAGATGTGGTTTTTGAAACGAATGTTGCGAATTCCTTGGATATCATCGGAAAGAAGTAGAAATTAGTGGATATAGCTATCGAGAACCGCTGAGTTAAAGTAAAACTGTACTGACACAGACGAAGTAGTAACTGGGACATATTGATGTAGTTTAAAAAGTAATAACTGACCAGGCCTTGTGATCTTATTCTCGACAAGCTCAATCTTTCCATGTCTTGTTTTCCCCAGAATTCTTTGCCTTTTCCCAGATTTTCCGCATTTAAATTGGGTTCGCAATATCACAGTAGCTAGCACTCTTCCATGCCTACCGGCGGTCATGACTTCGAATCCCATTTGAGGTAAGGATTCCCAGGTTGACATGGACTCCCTGGTTGGCACCACGTAAAATGCGAAGTAGGCCATATTCTGGGAAGTAAATGCGACCCGTTTGATATTGCTCGTATCACCCATTGAGTGCCGATTGTTCTAAAATATAAGTATAAGGCCAGCACTGTCACTTACTGCCCATAGGGCTTTACACTGTGTAACTGTATCAATATACCAGATGGTGTTAAAAAGGGTCCCTTACTTACCACATTTAACCCCACTTTACTATATAACAACTGGCCGGGATTGAAAGAGCTAACAATTTTGCAATGACGAATGTATACATCGTTATTGGCTGCCAACACTGTTAATAACAATATTGCGCAATTCCAGGCTTACTCATTCCTGGGAAACTGGGAAACTCACGCACAATAAAATAATAATATAAAAGCGGGTAGAAGCAAGTAGGTCAAGGAAACCCGCCAACCCACGCAGAGCATATATATGTACAGTTTTCTAGTTCGGCAAGAGCAAGTAACACATCGCTGTAAATTAACGACACCCTGTTGCTTAACGTTAATATAAATTTCAGTGAGTTAAAACAGTTTTTATATTTAACTTAACATATAAAACCTCAATGTTTCCTTTAACAACACAGTGGGATTCCCCTGCAGTCTAAATATAACCGACCAATCATCACAGAAAGAGGACAGTATATGCGCGTCTGCTGTGTGCAGACGAAAACTAGAACAAGACGAAACAAAACATCATCCGCCGAGTTGTCTGCAAGAAAGACCGTTTTCAACACGTATATCTTACAATTTCGGTAATCACTGTGGATATTTAGGGCTTCAACGTGGCACTATGTTTGTTGAAACAACGTGCAGTTCATTTTCATTAACGGTACTGATATTGATTCTTGTTCTCAGCGGTAAGTACCTGCTTGTTGTAATGTATTGTTGTAATTGTATGGGGCCGTCCTTCACGCCTTCACTTCACTGTCTTCAGGCGGTAAGAAGCGTAAGCCTAAGAGTAAGATTGAGTAAGACTGACACTGACACTAAGACAGTACTCTCCTTGCCTTTCATTCATTCATTCTAATAGAATTTCTATCTAGGCACTTTAGACTGTAAAGAAACATGTTTTAATTTTAAATATGAGATCTGTATCATACTGATACTGATTACTGTATGCCATAATGGATAAATAAATCTTGAAAAATATAATCAAACAGTACGGTAGATTTCAAGGAGACCAACTAGCTTGCCAGTGTATCTGTTTAAGTCAACCAGTCAAAGTATAGATAGATGACATGATTCAATATATAACTGACTTTTCTGTTTTCGGTTATTCGAACTAATTTTCAGTATGACTGTAAAAGAATACATCAGCTGACTAAACAATGTTCTCTGATTTATTGTTGTTAGATGGGAGTAGCTTGCTCCGTGGCGATGGAGTTACGGACGCAGTTCGTGATCCTGCATACCCGTGTTCGAAACATAGTTGCGTGCGATTTGGCAGCAGGCCGCATTGCGTTGTATTTTTATGAAATGGTATGGGTGCCAGACGTTCACAAAGTAATGGCAAACTACTGAACATAAACTTGCCAAGAGATGACAACGGCAAAAAATGCTGGTGTTGACTGCAACATCCTGTAAAGCAGTGTTTCCCAACGTGGGGCCCACAACCCACAGGGGGGCAATTCGATTGTTAAGGGGGGCAATTCGAAAATGGAAGAAATCGGCTGGATATAACAAAACGGGGAGACTTGAGACTGAAGTTAACTAAATTGGAACCTGACATAAAATCTCTTTGCAGCAAGCATCAAGCGCAAAGATCTCACGAAATGTAAATAATTACTAATAACTAAAATAATATAGAAAAATCTTTCATTAAAATTATTTTGTACTTGAATTTCAGTTCTCCATTATATGTTTTGAAAATTTACTTACTGTGTTTCCTCAATAATTTCCTAGTGATTTCTTCCTAAAACCTATCGGTCCTTTGGCTATGATCGGGTGCATTTGCTGCTCTCCCCCCAGTAGTGCGCCTGGTCTGGTCGGAGGCTGGGATGATCAAATAAAAACCCATCACATATCTTCACCTTAGATGTGGGCCTGGTGGACCACTGTGGGCAATAGCTCACAGTGAGACTAAGGGTCCACACAAACAAAGGGGGAGGCGGGGGAACCAGCTTGTCCGGGGTAACCGCCAGACCAAAGAAAAAAAAAATTCACCCAACACAACCAACACACAGGGACGCGGAACCTGGTGGGGGTGGAGGGCGGGGGTGGGGGATCTGGCCCCTCTGGGAACCGTGAGCCCTTCTAAAAAATTTAAAAAATTCAAGTTTCTTTAATGTAAATTTCAATTTTTGAATATTAAAAATGATGCATACGTTGGGGGGGGGGAAGGGAGGGAGGGCCATAAGAAATTTTAGAAAGGCTTAGGTGGGGCATAGCACAAAAAAGGTTGGGAAACACTGCTGTAAAGGGTATTCAACTAACTAAAAAGATGGGAGCTGTCAGAAAATCGCAGCAGCAGTGGATTACTACTGTAGGTGGTGTAAGAGAAGCAGTGGCAGTTAAGAACTTAGCAAGTAGTATTGTTAGTTAGTTACATATACATGAGGTTGCAGTCAACCCCAGCATATTTTGGCTGTTTATTATTTCTTGGCAAGTTTGCGTTCAGTAGCTTGTCATTGCTTTCCGAATGACCGGCACACATACCATTTTATAAAAACCAACGCCAGGTGGTCGTCTGCCAATTCGCCCATAGTAACTTCAACTGCAGTATGGTGTTTTGACTTCTCATCCTTGACTTGGGGATGTAAATTACAAGTACCTCTGAAGTTGAAGTGGGTTTGCCTGTTGGTGAGGGATACTGTTATAGGGAAAGCTAATCCACACGCAAAATTCAGTCCAGCACCACTAGAAGTAGTATGTATGGACTACGCTTGAGTGTAAAGCGAGTGCCAAAAAAACGGAACACGTGTATTTTAATGTTTACATTGTCAGCAACCTATATATTTTTGTCTAAAATTCTTCCTAATTTGGAGTTTTTCATTCGTGTGTCCCAGTCAGTGCCTATATTTTAATTTATTGATTTTATATGTTTTATTTCCTTCATCTTTTAAAATAATTTTCTTGTGTAGCAAAAATGATGCTCTGTGAAAATAATTTCTTTCTTTGACTTTCATGTTACATGTTTTTATCTGTATGTTGTTTCCTGAAAGATGATAATATGGGTGTAAAATGGTTGTGAAAAGAGAAAATGGAAAGTTATGGTTAAAAATGAAATTAAAAAATGTATGAAAAAGCGGTAACTGGGCATTTTTCTCCATGTGAATTCTTACCAGAGTTCACTCATTCATCTACTTTCCCAGCAGTCTTCATGACGAAGTGGTTACACAGCCTGCCTCTTGCTCCGAAGGTTGTGGGTTCAATTCCAGCCTATGTCGTTCATTTCATGAGTGCGGTTTTCTCAGAGACTCCTGTGGGTCGTTGCTGAAGCTACAGAGTTTGTGCTTTGTGCGATAGTTTTGGGATGTTTGCAGTTCTTTCTAGTATACATAGGAGTTGTTTCTATATTATGATAGTTGCATTCCAGAATAATTTGCATTGTGGATGAAATCAAACAATAATTACTAATATTTATATACATCTACTTCATACATATCAGCCTTGAAGCTGAATATATTTAAACAGTACAGTACTTAATTATTGTACACAGTGGCTGGAATGATCAAATTTGAAAATTTGGTACATACAATGTACTTTTGCTATAATACTATGTCAGATAATTAGTAAAAACAAATTATGTATTACATACCAAATGAAAGGTTAGTGACACACCATGTATGCACATAGTTTGGAATATTTTATGTTTATTTTAAAATTATGGATATGCCAGAAAAATAATTAGAAGATTTGTAAAAACAAAATGCCCAATCTGTATGTTGCCTTTGATTAAATATGTTAGTGACAATGAGATCTGTCACATAAGGATGTGAAACTTGAATACTTAACAAATCATGCTATAATTTACCATTGTAAATCTTACAGTTACATAAATAAACACACATAATATTGTTTGGTGCTCATAGAAGGAGAAGAAAGAAGTAGAGACTAGAGGACGCACTAGACAACATAAAATTTGAAAGCTATAGTTACCGACCGGGATTCGAACCTGTCACCTCCAAATGGTGACAGCGTCTCGCTGCAGGAATAAGTGTACTTCGACGCATGACCAACTAGACACTCCAAAAAAAGTGTCTTCATTAGTCATGTCTATTATACACATGAACTTACAACTATGGAATATGGACAAAATTCATATTAAACCATTGAGATAGCACCATAGGTCTCATAATTTATATTAAACCAGCATAGGTCAAATAACAAACACATCGGACCGTAAATGCTGTGTCCAGTATATTAACAAACATTAAAGAAGAGAGATGATTGAGGTTAAAGTAGAGAGAGGATTGATTCTAATGCTATACACGTATTACACAGAAAATCTAAATCTTAAACTTGGATACTGAACAAATCAGCTGAGATATGCGCCTTTGCATGTAAGTGTTAAATAATAGTATTAATAAATTCATTGGATGATAAAGAGAACAGATTTATCCAACAAGAACTCAGTATTGAAGAAAATGGTATTAAGATTGTGGAAAATAAAATAGTTTGGAAATTTAAAAAAAACATGGATGTCTGGAAAAGATAAATATGAATGGAATTGTACTACAAAAGCAAACAAGAGGAAGACCACAATGTCGATGGATTTAAGATATGGTAGATAATTTACACAAAGCAGCAAATAGAGGCAGAACATTTGGCTTATGACAGAGAGAAATGTCAAAAGACGTTTATGGGTGTAAAGTTTGGCTAAGGACAAGCAACTGGATGACGGATTTTGAGATCCGACAGTTAAATGTTCATAGTTAACCTTCATATAAATTCGGAAAGTTTAGGAATATTATTTTAATGGATATATTCTCCAATTGTCGCATATTTATATAGTTGTTTGTTGTTGTTTGTTCATCAAGAATGATGATGACCATTCATTTCATCCAGTGGGGTTGAAGGTATGGAGCCGTGGGTTCTAAGATGGCTGATAAGGCCTATTTTGGCTCAAAATGTTCTTTGACAATGTGGGCAAGGAATGCTTGACATTTCTGGAGGAGGATTTCCTGCAGTGGTTTTTCTGTCCTGCCTTTTCTTCACAGCTCTTGCAGTCCTGGTTGCCTCACATATGACTGCACCCTTGCGTAATGATGCACGCCACGAATTTCGGTCTCTGGCTGCAGCCTCCCAGGTGTCATGATGAATTCCAAAAGCCTTCAGTGAAATTTTCAGAGTGTCTTTAAAGTGTTTCCTCTGGCCACCTTGGGAGCGTTTACCACAACGCAGTTCGCTGTAAAAAATTCGTTTAGGGAGCCTGTGATCTGGCATGTGAGTCAAGTGACCAGCCCAGCGAATCTGATTCTTCATCAGTATAGTGTGGATACTGGGCATGGATGCTCTTTCTAGGACTTCAGTGTCTGGAATCTTGTCTTGCCATTTAATCTTCAGTAGCTTCCTTAGGCAGACTGTGTGGAAGTGGTTTAATTTCCTAGCGTGTCGCTGATAAACAGTCCAGGTTTCACAAGCATATAGCAGTGTGGATAATACAACTGCTTTGTAGACTTTTAGCTTTGTTTGCAGGCTTATTCCAGTTCTCTCCCATACATTTTTGTACAGTCTGCCAAAGGCCGCACTGGCCTTGGAGATTCTTGCATTCACTTCGTCATCAATTGTGGCAGCTTGTGACACAGTGCTGCCAAGATAGGTGAATTTGTCCACAACACTTAGCCTATGATCATTCACTTTGATATTCGGCACAGTGTGATTATTCCCTGGAGCTGGCTGGTACATAACTACAGTCTTCTCCAAGTTGATATTGAGCCCAAAGTTGGCACAGGCATGTGAGAAAGCTGAAACATTATGTTGCATGTCCGCCTATGAGTTGGAGTACAGAGCGCAATCATCAACAAACAGAAGCTCTCTAACGGTGTCGCTGTTAATTTTGGTTTTACCTTTCAGCCTTCTGAGATTGAATAACTTTCCATCCATACAGTAGTTGATGTCTATTCCAATGTCGTCGTTCTCGTAGGCATTCATCAGCACGGCTGAAAACATGAGGCTGAACAGTGTTGGTGCCAGGACACATCTTTGCTTCACTCATTTATATAGTAAACTCTGAGAGAATGTCACTAAAAATGATCAAACCCTGGAACTGAAAATCAGTGCTTAAGCAAACAAAACTATTAAATGAAGAATAATAGCATTAATAATACTTGTGTTTTGCTCAGAATAAACTACTTAACACTTTAAATTTAAATCTTTGCTAAATGGTATGGCTAGATCTTTGCTTGGTTATTACTCAGAAACCCTTTTAAATGTCTTCAAGTGCTAGCTCAGTATAACTATAGAGCAACTGGTGCATGAAGTATGGTGTGGTAAATATTACACTAGCAAACTTTACTTTCCTGGATATTTTCTGGTACCTGTTTTAAGATGAGTCTACCTGGTAATCCTGGTCTGCTTTAAAACATGTGCCTTAATTGGGATGTGAACACGTGACAACTGGGCCGGCATGCAAGCTTGCTAACCGCTGTGACACCGTGACCCCCCACTCAGGTGTAGTAAGGAGTTATGAAAGATGAGTTGCTATAATTTATTACCATTGTAAATCACTATTTAAAAATGTAAAGTTACAAATGGTTTAAACTGAAATAGCCATTGAAGTAACTTTTCGTAAATCTTCTTATATCTAAAATTTTTAAAGATTCTACAACAAATAGATGGTCACAAGCTATTGATAGTAAACTGCCTGTGTTTGCACAAAGAGTACACAGAAAAGTACAATATAGCCGTTAAATTGTCTCTAAATTTTAAAACAGCACTTTGGTAATGTTTACAGCTGCTGTACTTCCTTCCTAGGCACAAATTGCAATGAATATTTAAAATTTGAAATAGGGAATAGCAACTAAACTCACCTGAATCTAATATCAAATTGATGCAATAAGGCAAACCAACTCATTGGACAAATGACACCAATACTAAAGAACAAACATGTATCAATAACTACTAAGAAAGTACTTTACAACTCAATCTTCCTACCAACTCTATGCTACCAATGCCAAACCTGGACAATGACAGAAAAAGAGAACAGAAACATCACAACAGCAGAAATGAGATTCCTGAGAAGAATACTCAACGTATCAAGAAGAGATAAGATCAGAAATGAAGAAATCGGGACTAAAGTGGGGGTTATAGCAGCACTAGATTTTATTAGAAAGCGGCAAGTCAAATGGTTTGGCTATGCAAGTAGGTTACCAGTCAACAGCATACTACAACAAGCAATGATGTACAGACCAGATGGAAACAGAGGAAGAGGCCGATCACGTAAACGTTGGACGGAGGGAATAGCAGAGTCCATGGGAATATCGATACATGAAGCCCATAATCGGGCACTCTCACGATGTTTATACGTCACCTCGACACCGCAAGATACAAGAGGAACATGATGAGATGAGATGAAACTGCCAAATTGAATGGTCATTGAGACTAATACTAAACATTATGTGCAGAATAGGTTAAAGAAAGCAGCAGAATTGTAGGTTTAGTTGTGGTTTGATTTTTGTAAAAGATCTTTTTTTTTTTTTTTTTTATTAAACACTGATATTTCCATAAGTGCTCCAGTCTCCTGTATATAACACAAGGGTAATTTAAGCACAGTGCGTGAACTCTGTATCACCTGTGAGGATCCAAATGTGTGCATACCTGAATCACAAATGCATTAATATTCCTCTTGGGTAGGTTTTCGCATTTTGACATTTAGCCGGAACAGCGGGCTATTTAGTCTGATTTTTTTTGGTTTCTATCTTTGGGGGGATACTTAATGTGTGCAATGCGCACATAGATCCTCAGCAGGTCCGTGCGGTAGATTTTCTCAGCATGATGCAAGTCTTCGGAATGCCGCCCTTTATAGATGCAATTCTTCGAAATGCCGCCCTCATTCGCTGCTTATGCCGCCCCCCTTATGGTGCCGCCTGATGCGGCCGCCTCTTTGTATCATAGCACGGCACGGCCCTGATCCTAAGAGTTTTTGCCCTTGTTCATGAAGGTTAGACATCGGATCTACGCCTCCGCAATCAGGGAGGGAGTATGTCGTTCTTCTCTAATTTTGTACACTGTGAGTCTAATCAGATCTTCTCAAGCTAGAGGTAGATGCTGTACCACTATGCCAACCTCCTTAAGGTTGCTGTTATTCTTCTTCTTCTGTTCATCACTCAGTGGAGTATAGACCCTAATCAGTAATCTAACACTTGCCAAGCTCTTTATAGAATTGTTCATGATTGGTTGGATTTTGCAATAAACGTTTTCTACGTGATGAAGTAGGCAGTCCCACGCCAACCTCCATGGTCACCTTTTACGTCATGCATGATCAGTTGCAGTGTTATTCTTATCATCATCGGGGACCCTGGTACCACTTGGGTGGTATGCCAGCCGGAAGTGCTTTTCTGTTCTTCACATGTTGAATGGTCTTGTAGCTGATGGTTGGCTCGTATGTTATAAGTTCTTATTTAATTTATCTTCTGGAAGAAATGGCATCCCAGTTTGTTGCAATCGATGCCTGATCTGAAGATTACTTCTTTTACTCACTTCTGTTCAGGATTTAAAAGTTCGTTATCACAATATTGCTATTTAGTATTTTTCAATGCCACCGTTTCCCCCTTGTTTCTCTAGCGGCTTGCGTCGCGCAATTGCACTGACCTGGACTTTTAACCTTCTGGAGTGAGTGAGTATATGCTGGTCGTGAAACCTTTGTATTGTCTGTCTTTGTTAATTGCCCTTCTAATCTTGTTTATTAACTCTTATGGTAAACTCCATACACGCATTTACTTAACATTCACACATACATTACGGCATGTGACGCTGCTAATGACAATCTTTCATTACTTCCATTAGCTTTCTAGAACATTTCCAACAAGGTTAGCACTACATACATACATGTAACGCTGTTTTATGCTGCAGTATCGTGTCAGAAGTCTACACTTATTTATGGAGACATGACATTGTAGGAGTAGGTTACTTGCGTAATGACATTGGTGCAGGATTCGGAACTGTGTAGCGGCAAGATTAGATTTTTACCAACCATTATGGTCTTGGTGTTAACGCATTCTCATACAGTGATCAGTGGTTACTAAAAATTTGTTCGGAGTTGGAAATATTATGTAGAAGGTAGCTCATCATCATATCGCATGATACTGAGCCCTAATATATGTGAGAACCTGACCTTTCATACCCCTATGGCAGTATCTTGCATGAGATTCTTTTGATCGTATGCTCAGTTTTATGTGAATGGGTGAATCATCATTTACAGGTGTATGAAATGGTGGTTTTCCCATATCTTCTGCTGGTTTGTCCACAGATTACCTCTGCTAGCCCCTGTCTAAAGGGCAGAAAATTTAAAAAAAAAAGGGGGGGGGTGTCTAATATGACACCTGTTACATGCCGATGGTACATCTAAGGGCCGGAGGGAGAATTGTGAAGGAGGACTCTGGTGCTTTCACTGAAACCACAAGTAGCCTGACCATGGAAGTCATATGGCAGTAAGTAAAGCAATAACATGGCTCGAGACACAGACATTCACTAGGGCTTGTTTCCTTAGCGACTCAATGAACATGATCAAGAGGATAGAGGAGGGGAGTAGTATATAGGAAGGATATCCACCGTAATGAGGGCGATTTTTTGAGGGATGGTGAGGGCTGGTGAGGGATGACGAGGGTTGGTGAGGGATGACGAGGGATGCCACTGCCTCCCTCGCCCTCGAGTTGTGGTCTGCCTCATGCCTTCCAGCTCCTTCCTGTTTTTTTTAAGTGTCAGCTGTCGTTTTTTAATCAGAGCATCGGGGTTAACAAGATCAATTAAACTATGGCGCCAGGTTTCCTAATTGATTCAGAAGATGTCAGCCGGTGTAATGAATTAATTAGGTTCCCGTTTGTATAGACGGTATAACAAACCCGGCAACCAGCATGCTTTTTATCATATAACATCTGTGAGCAAAAAGTCGATATTGCCGGCAGGTGTATATTAGTGTCGGGGTCGAGGGAGGTCGCTGGTGCCATCTGTTTTTAATCAAGGGCGGTGTCGGAATAAAATAATAGGCGCAAAAGAACGATGTGTAGGGTGGGTTGGTAAGTGGTGAAAGACGGGGGTGCGTAGTTGGTCATAGTGGGATATCACCAATGTGTAACTGGGGTGTCTAGTGGGTCCCCTACCATGCGGCAGGGTCGATCCTACTGTGTGGTGGGGTAGTGTGGCAGTGGTCGAGTGTGTAACGGGGCTAGGTGGTGCCGTAGGTATCGTTTGAGAGTCGATTCACGCCACGGTTCGATAAGGATGTCCACCCTAGGCGGCTCTTTTTACGTGTATACTAAGCCGTAAATGTATCTCAACGGTGTCTAGTTGCTGCCATAGCGCTTGACAGGTTCGAAACCTACAATGTGGTGGCGTAGTGTGGCAGTGGTCGAGTATGTAACGGAGCTAGATGGCGTCATTGACGGCTTGAATAACGCGGCTGGTTGATAACTATACCCAACATAGGAGCCAGAGAAGCAAATCCCGCTATGTGGTGAATCTGTTAAAGTAACATTGGTGTCACGTGTTTCGTATCTTTGTTAAGGTTGGTTTACAACAGCTGTGATAAAAATATCAATATTGTCCACAGGTGTATAGTAAAAGAAATAATGTGTATTGTGAATTAGTTGTGCTGGCGACAGTTGGTGCTATTAATTATATCACTATTATATGTTAACAAAGGAGAGCTCGCTTGAATCGACCGAGGCGGGAGAGGTTACCTGCAATTTACTCTGTAATGCCCATAGTGCCAGTTTTCCTATAGCGGTTATTAGTGATATGTCGTGGTTTATGTTTTCCCCCGTTTCAAACTTCATGTCTCTACTCTTATGTATTACTGTGTTAGAAATAAAAAAAGCATCTCACACTATAGACATATACTACCATAATGTATACAGAAAGAAGCAACAGGCATATGCACAATATAGAAATATACTAAATACACAGTATGTTAATAAAGACAATTACATTATTACAAGTTAAGTTACATAACAAAGCGAACATAGGCGCCAGAGAAGCGTATCACGATGTGTCGCTTTGCATTCTTCTCAGAAACGTCAGTTCCACAGCCAGCAGATTCAGCGGTACTGCTCAGTGTCTTCACATTCATACAAAAGTGCAGGTTCTATGTAGTACCGCAACACTTTTTTTCTCGTAGCAATTGACAACTTTTTATTGGTCCTTATGTTTTTCATCTTCGCCATGACGATTCTTATTCTAACCTCTTCAAGGCATCTCCCAGCAGCTGTTATGACTGTTCCGAGATTCTTGTATCTATTCACTTGTTTCAGAATATTCCCATTTTCATGTATATTACATCGTGGTATTTCATTCTTCCTAGTGACGATCATAATCCATGTCATTTTATAATTTAATTCTAACCCTAGTTGTTCACTGTGTACAACAAGCGCCTCTACTAAATATTGCAGATCCTACGCAGTGTCTGTTGATTACATAAATTATATGAAGGCCGTTGACAAGTTAAATTTGATGAAGACATTTTATTACAGAAATTAAATGAAGATATTTGACTAGAAATATTTAATAAAGCTACGAAAAAAAAAAAAAAAACAAACAAACAAACAAAAACAGAGATCTACCGGTGTGAGAAAAGCATATAAGTATGGTAATGTCAGTTCCTGTGAACATATTTACCATAAGCATTCTGAATAGTATATGAATATTTAGCTTTAAGGTGAAATCAATACGGCTGTACCGATCGGAAACAAGAAGAATGACTAAAACAAATACTAATAAACAACAATCATTTATTAACTGGTGCCCACGTAGTTCACCATTGGCGTTCATGTCTCATTCAACAATTAGTATAATGTCCGAAGTCACATTTGCGACTTCAACATATGTTTTCATAGTATATGTATATATGAAGATATATTCAAGGTGATTTCTAAGAACACATTTCCTCATATCACACTCTACAAAAGACATATTTCGCTCAAACTTAAACATTAAGAGTGGAAAAGAGTATGTTGTAGATATTGTTTTTCCTTTGTTTCTAGGGGGACTTGATTAATTGTTGTTCTATCTGGGCATGGTATGTATATTTTCAACATATCTTCACTGATGTTTTTCATCTTGTCTGCTCATTGCGCCCGCTTCAAAGTCATACAAAAGTACAGGTTCTATGAAAGACAGAGACACTTTGCGGTTATTGTTAACCAAAATGACAAATGAGAGGTCGATTAATATGTAAGTATTTGTAAATAAATAAATATACACAGGGCTGGCTGTTATATAATGATAACAAAGGCAGCTAGTTTTATAAAACTAGATAGACGTGTTACCATAATAATATCCACACAGAATTGGTGTTACAGATTTCGCCTACTCCTCACCAAAATCAGACACCGAAGAAGGGTAATGACATTTTTACAGTTGCGAAGTGCCGTATTAGAAGCCCAAATATTAACCTCAAGGTGCGGGTTAATCCAAAGCTAGTGAGTGTCTTCATTCTGATCTAGTGTTGTTTACCGTGCCTCCCACGCAAACAGAGGTGGAATAGTGACTATGTGTAGCTTAACTGTGGTGGCACCATCTGGAGATATTAATCAGATACTTGGTACCCAGTGAAGATGACAGATAACTGATGTGGGATAGGTCGCGTGGCCCTCAACAAAACATACAATGAAATAACGGTGAAATGAAATGTTGCGTCTCCGCGAAGCATTATTTTAGAAACCAAAGATTACAATCGATCTGAGAGGGTAACAATAAACAGGTTAATCCTACCAGAAAGAGGTGTCTTATACAGTGGGTACCAACGACAGACAGCTGGCCAAAAAGAACAATACGGGTCTAGAGGGTACCATAGATCATATGGAGGTAACAGCTTCGATTCCGACGGGGTTGTGTGACGGAAATATTGGTTGTTTTAATTAGCTGTGATGGAGTTTACAGCTCCGATCAACAGGTTTTGAGAGGTCTAAATAGGCAGTATTTTAAAGAATTCAAGTATATTATTACAAGTTAAATTACATAATAAAATAAATACAGTGATGTGTATAAAATTATAAAAAACAAAAAAGTAAAAAACACCAGTGTTACATTAGCAAATAAGTGAAAAACACAACGGTATGAATACATTGGTGTATTAGTTACATACAAATGGTACATACAACATGCCCTCATGCAAGCGTAACGGCCTAGCTGTTAAATCACATGACCGCTATCTGTTCTATATTGCGACCAAATTACACCGATCGCCCCTCACGGCAGCGTAACAGACTAACACTTAAACCAAGCGCCCGCTATCTGTTCTATATTGTTGCCAACAATCATGTGCATGCCGCCATCATTTGATGTGAGATTGATGATGAAGCCTGCCAGGAAACAACCATAGAGACATAGTAAAAGTGTAGTGAGAATACAAATCCAAGCGTATTGACTCTCGGTGTATCGTTATTCAGTTAACGTTTCCTGTTTCCTGCTCCAGTCTATTGTTGTAAAATCTTACCGAGGTGGACACTGTGGACCAAACCTACATGAGTGAAGTAGGATAGATACGGTTGTCATATGTGTCTTATAGGGATTGGTCATTGGTTTTATAAAAACTTTTCGATGGAAGAAATGGCCCTTATACTACAAACAGAATAAACATTTACATTAATAATAACCACAACAAACACAGGACCAGCTACACTGGAGGTGACAAAAGTGACAGTCTGCTTAGAGAAAACAGCGAATTTTCAACGAAAACATAGTCTATGTGTTATCTCCTTGGAAACGTAAATCTGGTTATATTTAAATCACCCTATGCACTCATGTCTCCCATGAAAACTAGCGTAATGTCTGAAGAAGTCAAATTTGAGGCTTCAAAATATGTTTTCGTAGTATATGTATATATGAAGATATATACAGGTGTTTTCTAACAACAAATTACCGCATGTTGCGCTTTACGTCCATACACAAGTATAGGTTCTATGAACAACACAACACCTACAAGTTGCTAAGATTGGCACCGAGTTACCAACAGCATTTCTGTCTAGAGTCAATACCACAAGACAAGACAATGTTTTTTTCGACCTCTGATTGAGAACAACAGATATAAACGTAATTATGCAATTAACTCTTTACCACAGTACCGAGAAAGTTAAAAATATCATTTTAAATACGCTGACCACCATAGTAACACAACCAGTTAATTCTGCTTGCTCACTTTGTGTATTACCAACACCTACTATAGATTGTAGAAAATTTTCATTTCTACAACCAAGGTGAAAAATATCGGTCAAACTTATAAATGTCTCGTCCGAATTCATAAAAAGAAGGAAATAATGTTAGCCAAATATGAAAAATATCGGTCAAACTTATAAATGTCTCATCCAAACTTATGAAAAAATAGGAAAATTTGTTAACCTAAGGAGAAAAAATATTGACCCTGTAAAGAAACATTTACAACAAACTTATAAAAATTAGGAACATTTGTTAACCTAATGAGAAAAAAATATCGACATAGAGAGCAATATTTCATCTAATCTTGTAAAAAGTAGGAAAATTTGTCAACCGAAATGGGAAAAGGTCGGTCAAATACATACATATCTCAACAAATTATAAAAAGTAGGAAATAATAGGGGCCAAGTAAAAAATAGCTTACCCAGATTTATAAAAGGTAGGAAAATGTGTTAGCCAAAAGGGGAAAATATTGATCAAACTAAGAAACATGTCGACCGAACTAGGAAAATAAGTGAACCAAAGTAATAAAAAGGTTGGGTAAATACAGAAATATGTTGACCAAACTTATAAATATCGCTGCTAAACTTATGAACACTAGGAAACTTTGTTAAACAAATGTGAAAAAATATCGACCAAACTTATAAAAAGCTCCGCCAAACTTACAAAAAGTGGGAAACTGTGTTAACCAAAGTTGAAACTATATCGATCAAACTTATAAATGACTCGTTCGAATTCATAAAAAGTAGGAAATAATGTTAACCAAAAGGGGCAAAATATTGACCAAGTAAAGAAATGTCTCGTCCAAAATTGTAAAAAGTAGGACAAATTTGTTAATCAAAGGTGAAAAAAGATCGGCCAAACAGATAAATATTTCAACTAAACTTAAAAACAGTAGGAAAAATGTTGCTTCTATAGTTATGTCAAACGTGTCTTGATCTTTTATTTGAAAAGACATTTCACAATACATAATCAGCAACGTCAGCACTTTCCCTCTTTTACATTACTGAAAGCTTCAACTTATCATTCCAGCGTTTCTGTTTAAGAACCACTTATACAGACTAATCACTCATCACTCCATACTCTTGATTTTTTTTTCTTTATAACACAAAGTGTCTCTGTCTTTCATAGATAGCTTCACAACTTTTCCATGTCACAGCACCAAGAGCTCCAAACCTTCGTTGTACATGAGCTTCAACGACATAGTAATAACAACATTTATGGCAATGCAGTCTATGGCTCCACTTGGGATAGTTTCGATATCATCTGAGTATTCGTCAGCAAAGATCCATTTCCCATAACTGATATCTTCAACTTTCCATACCACAATGTCTGCTATACTAATCTTCGATTGTTCCAGCTATCAACACTGCAGGTGTTTTCTAGAAGTCTAGTGAAAATTTCATTTCTCACTTTTTCCACCTCTATTTCACTGTGTCATTTCACAACCAACCAACAGTGTCTGTTGCGAGGTCGGTCTTTCTTAATACATCTGCCATATTGACCCCTTGAATATCAGCGAATACATCTTCTAACCAATTTTCAACGTTTCATATCACTTAACACTAACATTCTCTTTGCTTACAACACAACCGGTTTTCTGCTGACTGGGTAAATTCCCCAACTTACTGGAGATAAATCGACTGTCCCCTATCTGACAAGACCCTTTATTAGACAATGACTATGAGCATCAACCAGGATGGTCACTGCTAAGAAGAATACCAATAACAAACGATCTTCTTTACAGACGGCTATAAAATTATGATGCTATTAAGTGTTACAATGAGAAGAATAAGGAAGACAATAAAGGGTGAAAAGAGGTGACGTGTAGTAAGGATGTATGGAAGGAAAAGAGACACAATAGGCAAGATATATATTAAGAACACTAATAGATAGATCAAAATAGAAGAGAAAAGGCTTAATCAAGTGGATAATTTTATATACTTGAGGTCATTTATAACCTCAGATGGTAGGTACACAATAGAGCTTAAGAGCAGAATACGGCCAACAAAAGAGGTATTCCAGAAAATGAAACGTGTCTTAGGTGATAAGTCACTATCATTGAAGGAACAAATAAATAAACTTTCAACAATAAAATTACAAAAATTAATTTTCGACAATAAAAATTAACAATTAAATTGCTACCAGAAACATTCAAATTAGAAACAATAAAGAGAAATTTACTGTATAATTTTTATTGTCGAAAATTAATTTTTGTAATTTTATTGTTGAAAGTTTATTTATTTGTTCCTTCAATGATAGTGACTTATCACCTAAGACACGTTTCATTTTCTGAAATACCTCTTTTGTTGGCCGTATTCTGCTCTTAAGCTATATTGTGTACCTACCATCTGAGGTTATAAATGACCTCAAGTATATAAAATTATCCACTTGATTAAGCCTTTTCTCTTCTATTTTGATCTATCTATTAGTGTTCTTAATATATATCTTGCCTATTGTGTCTCTTTTCCTTCCATACATCCTTACTACACGTCACCTCTTTTCACCCTTTATTGTCTTCCTTATTCTTCTCATTGTAACACTTAATAGCATCATAATTTTATAGCCGTCTGTAAAGAAGATCGTTTGTTATTGGTATTCTTCTTAGCAGTGACCATCCTGGTTGATGCTCATAGTCATTGTCTAATAAAGGGTCTTGTCAGATAGGGGACAGTCGATTTATCTCCAGTAAGTTGGGGAATTTACCCAGTCAGCAGAAAACCGGTTGTGTTGTAAGCAAAGAGAATGTTAGTGTTAAGTGATATGAAACGTTGAAAATTGGTTAGAAGATGTATTCGCTGGTATTCAAGGGGTCAATATGGCAGATGTATTAAGAAAGACCGACCTCGCAACAGACACTGTTGGTTGGTTGTGAAATGACACAGTGAAATAGAGGTGGAAAAAGTGAGAAATGAAATTTTCACTAGACTTCTAGAAAACACCTGCAGTGTTGATAGCTGGAACAATCGAAGATTAGTTTAGCAGACATTGTGGTATGGAAAGTTGAAGATATCAGTTATGGGAAATGGATCTTTGCTGACGAATACTCAGATGATATCGAAACTATCCCAAGTGGAGCCATAGACTGCATTGCCATAAATGTTGTTATTACTATGTCGTTGAAGCTCATGTACAACGAAGGTTTGGAGCTCTTGGTGCTGTGACATGGAAAAGTTGTGAAGCTATCTATGAAAGACAGAGACACTTTGTGTTATAAAGAAAAAAAATCAAGAGTATGGAGTGATGAGTGATTAGTCTGTATAAGTGGTTCTTAAACAGAAACGCTGGAATGATAAGTTGAAGCTTTCAGTAATGTAAAAGAGGGAAAGTGCTGACGTTGCTGATTATGTATTGTGAAATGTCTTTTCAAATAAAAGATCAAGACACGTTTGACATAACTATAGAAGCAACATTTTTCCTACTGTTTTTAAGTTTAGTTGAAATATTTATCTGTTTGGCCGATCTTTTTTCACCTTTGATTAACAAATTTGTCCTACTTTTTACAATTTTGGACGAGACATTTCTTTACTTGGTCAATATTTTGCCCCTTTTGGTTAACATTATTTCCTACTTTTTATGAATTCGAACGAGTCATTTATAAGTTTGATCGATATAGTTTCAACTTTGGTTAACACAGTTTCCCACTTTTCGTAAGTTTGGCGGAGCTTTTTATAAGTTTGGTCGATATTTTTTCACATTTGTTTAACAAAGTTTCCTAGTGTTCATAAGTTTAGCAGCGATATTTATAAGTTTGGTCAACATATTTCTGTATTTACCCAACCTTTTTATTACTTTGGTTCACTTATTTTCCTAGTTCGGTCGACATGTTTCTTAGTTTGATCAATATTTTCCCCTTTTGGCTAACACATTTTCCTACCTTTTATAAATCTGGGTAAGCTATTTTTTACTTGGCCCCTATTATTTCCTACTTTTTATAATTTGTTGAGATATGTATGTATTTGACCGACCTTTTCCCATTTCGGTTGACAAATTTTCCTACTTTTTACAAGATTAGATGAAATATTGCTCTCTATGTCGATATTTTTTTCTCATTAGGTTAACAAATGTTCCTAATTTTTATAAGTTTGTTGTAAATGTTTCTTTACAGGGTCAATATTTTTTCTCCTTAGGTTAACAAATTTTCCCATTTTTTCATAAGTTTGGATGAGACATTTATAAGTTTGACCGATATTTTTCATATTTGGCTAACATTATTTCCTTCTTTTTATGAATTCGGACGAGACATTTATAAGTTTGACCGATATTTTTCACCTTGGTTGTAGAAATGAAAATTTTCTACAATCTATAGTAGGTGTTGGTAATACACAAAGTGAGCAAGCAGAATTAACTGGTTGTGTTACTATGGTGGTCAGCGTATTTAAAATGATATTTTTAACTTTCTCGGTACTGTGGTAAAGAGTTAATTGCATAATTACGTTTATATCTGTTGTTCTCAATCAGAGGTCGAAAAAAACATTGTCTTGTCTTGTGGTATTGACTCTAGACAGAAATGCTGTTGGTAACTCGGTGCCAATCTTAGCAACTTGTAGGTGTTGTGTTGTTCATAGAACCTATACTTGTGTATGGACGTAAAGCGCAACATGCGGTAATTTGTTGTTAGAAAACACCTGTATATATCTTCATATATACATATACTACGAAAACATATTTTGAAGCCTCAAATTTGACTTCTTCAGACATTACGCTAGTTTTCATGGGAGACATGAGTGCATAGGGTGATTTAAATATAACCAGATTTACGTTTCCAAGGAGATAACACATAGACTATGTTTTCGTTGAAAATTCGCTGTTTTCTCTAAGCAGACTGTCACTTTTGTCACCTCCAGTGTAGCTGGTCCTGTGTTTGTTGTGGTTATTATTAATGTAAATGTTTATTCTGTTTGTAGTATAAGGGCCATTTCTTCCATCGAAAAGTTTTTATAAAACCAATGACCAATCCCTATAAGACACATATGACAACCGTATCTATCCTACTTCACTCATGTAGGTTTGGTCCACAGTGTCCACCTCGGTAAGATTTTACAACAATAGACTGGAGCAGGAAACAGGAAACGTTAACTGAATAACGATACACCGAGAGTCAATACGCTTGGATTTGTATTCTCACTACACTTTTACTATGTCTCTATGGTTGTTTCCTGGCAGGCTTCATCATCAATCTCACATCAAATGATGGCGGCATGCACATGATTGTTGGCAACAATATAGAACAGATAGCGGGCGCTTGGTTTAAGTGTTAGTCTGTTACGCTGCCGTGAGGGGCGATCGGTGTAATTTGGTCGCAATATAGAACAGATAGCGGTCATGTGATTTAACAGCTAGGCCGTTACGCTTGCATGAGGGCATGTTGTATGTACCATTTGTATGTAACTAATACACCAATGTATTCATACCGTTGTGTTTTTCACTTATTTGCTAATGTAACACTGGTGTTTTTTACTTTTTTGTTTTTTATAATTTTATACACATCACTGTATTTATTTTATTATGTAATTTAACTTGTAATAATATACTTGAATTCTTTAAAATACTGCCTATTTAGACCTCTCAAAACCTGTTGATCGGAGCTGTAAACTCCATCACAGCTAATTAAAACAACCAATATTTCCGTCACACAACCCCGTCGGATTCGAAGCTGTTACCTCCATATGATCTATGGTACCCTATAGACCCGTATTGTTCTTTTTGGCCAGCTGTCTGTCGTTGGTACCCACTGTATAAGACACCTCTTTCTGGTAGGATTAACCTGTTTATTGTTACCCTCTCAGATCGATTGTAATCTTTGGTTTCTAAAATAATGCTTCGCGGAGACGCAACATTTCATTTCACCGTTATTTCATTGTATGTTTTGTTGAGGGCCACGCGACCTATCCCACATCAGTTATCTGTCATCTTCACTGGGTACCAAGTATCTGATTAATATCTCCAGATGGTGCCACCACAGTTAAGCTACACATAGTCACTATTCCACCTCTGTTTGCGTGGGAGGCAGGGTAAACAACACTAGATCAGAATGAAGACACTCACTAGCTTTGGATTAACCCGCACCTTGAGGTTAATATTTGGGCTTCTAATACGGCACTTCGCAACTGTAAAAATGTCATTACCCTTCTTCGGTGTCTGATTTTGGTGAGTAGTAGGCGAAATCTGTAACACCAATTCTGTGTGGATATTATTATGGTAACACGTCTATTTCGTTTTCTATAACTAGCTACCTTTGTTATCATTATATACCAGCCAGCCCTGTGTATATTTATTTATTTACAAATACTTACATATTAATCGACCTCTCATTTGTCATTTTGGTTAACAATAACCGCAAAGTGTCTCTGTCTTTCATAGAACCTGTACTTTTGTATGACTTTGAAGCGGGCGCAATGAGCAGACAAGATGAAAAACATCAGTGAAGATATGTTGAAAATATACATACCATGCCCAGATAGAACAACAATTAATCAAGTCCCCCTAGAAACAAAGGAAAAACAATATCTACAACATACTCTTTTCCACTCTTAATGTTTAAGTTTGAGCGAAATATGTCTTTTGTAGAGTGTGATATGAGGAAATGTGTTCTTAGAAATCACCTTGAATATATCTTCATATATACATATACTATGAAAACATATGTTGAAGTCGCAAATGTGACTTCAGACATTATACTAATTGTTGAATGAGACATGAACGCCAATGGTGAACTACGTGGGCACCAGTTAATAAATGTTTGTTGTTTATTAGTATTTGTTTTAGTCATTCTTCTTGTTTCCGATCGGTACAGCCGTATTGATTTCACCTTAAAGCTAAATATTCATATACTATTCAGAATGCTTATGGTAAATATGTTCACAGGAACTAACATTACCATACTTATATGCTTTTCTCACACCGGTAGATCTCTGTTTTTGTTTGTTTGTTTGTTTGTTTTTTTTTTTTTTCGTAGCTTTATTAAATATTTCTAGTCAAATATCTTCATTTAATTTCTGTAATAAAATGTCTTCATCAAATTTAACTTGTCAACGGCCTTCATATAATTTATGTAATCAACAGACACTGCGTAGGATCTGCAATATTTAGTAGAGGCGCTTGTTGTACTCAGTGAACAACTAGGGTTAGAATTAAATTATAAAATGACACGGATTATGATCGTCACTAGGAAGAATGAAATACCACGATGTAATATACATGAAAATGGGAATATTCTGAAACAAGTGAATAGATACAAGAATCTCGGAACAGTCATAACAGCTGCTGGGAGATGCCTTGAAGAGGTTAGAATAAGAATCGTCATGGCGAAGATGAAAAACATAAGGACCAATAAAAAGTTGTCAATTGCTACGAGAAAAAAAGTGTTGCGGTACTACATAGAACCTGCACTTTTGTATGAATGTGAAGACACTGAGCAGTACCGCTGAATCTGCTGGCTGTGGAACTGACGTTTCTGAGAAGAATGCAAAGCGACACATCGTGATACGCTTCTCTGGCGCCTATGTTCGCTTTGTTATGTAACTTAACTTGTAATAATGTAATTGTCTTTATTAACATACTGTGTATTTAGTATATTTCTATATTGTGCATATGCCTGTTGCTTCTTTCTGTATACATTATGGTAGTATATGTCTATAGTGTGAGATGCTTTTTTTATTTCTAACACAGTAATACATAAGAGTAGAGACATGAAGTTTGAAACGGGGGAAAACATAAACCACGACAGGTCTCAACATATCACTAATAACCGCTATAGGAAAACTGGCACTATGGGCATTACAGAGTAAATTGCAGGTAACCTCTCCCGCCTCGGTCGATTCAAGCGAGCTCTCCTTTGTTAACATATAATAGTGATATAATTAATAGCACCAACTGTCGCCAGCACAACTAATTCACAATACACATTATTTCTTTTACTATACACCTGTGGACAATATTGATATTTTATCACAGCTGTTGTAAACCAACCTTAACAAAGATACGAAACACGTGACACCAATGTTACTTTAACAGATTCACCACATAGCGGGATTCGCTTCTCTGGCTCCTATGTTGGGTATAGTTATCAACCAGCCGCGTTATTCGAGCCGTCAATGACGCCATCTAGCTCCGTTACATACTCGACCACTGCCACACTACGCCACCACATTGTAGGTTTCGAACCTGTCAAGCGCTATGGCAGCAACTAGACACCGTTGAGATACATTTACGGCTTAGTATACACGTAAAAAGAGCCGCCTAGGGTGGACATCCTTATCGAACCGCGGCGTGAATCGACTCTCAAACGATACCTACGGCACCACCTAGCCCCGTTACACACTCGACCACTGCCACACTACCCCACCACACAGTAGGATCGACCCTGCCGCATGGTAGGGGGCCCACTAGACACCCCAGTTACACATTGGTGATATCCCACTATGACCAACTACGCACCCCCGTCTTTCACCACTTACCAACCCACCCTACACATCGTTCTTTTGCGCCTATTATTTTATTCCGACACCGCCCTTGATTAAAAACAGATGGCACCAGCGACCTCCCTCGACCCCGACACTAATATACACCTGCCGGCAATATCGACTTTTTGCTCACAGATGTTATATGATAAAAAGCATGCTGGTTGCCGGGTTTGTTATACCGTCTATACAAACGGGAACCTAATTAATTCATTACACCGGCTGACATCTTCTGAATCAATTAGCAAACCTGGCGCCATAGTTTAATTGATCTTGTTAACCCCGATGCTCTGATTAAAAAACGACAGCTGACACTTAAAAAAACAGGAAGGAGCTGGAAGGCATGAGGCAGACCACAACTCGAGGGCGAGGGAGGCAGTGGCATCCCTCGTCATCCCTCACCAACCCTCACCAACCCTCGTCATCCCTCACCAACCCTCACCAGCCCTCACCATCCCTCAAAAAATCGCCCTTATTACGGTGGATATCCTTCCTATATACTACTGAGGGGTCGATCCGAAGAGAATGGTTGCTGCCTCTGAAGCGGTCTCGGCTGGCAAAGATTAGTTTCATCTTCGTGCCAGGTCATGCGGGAGTACAAGGAAATGAGCGGGCTGACAAGCTCGCAGGTGAGGCTACTGTGGAGGGCGGACGCGCCATGGACCAGGCTGACATTCTGAATGCTCTACGAGAAGTGAGACTTTTGCGAGAACCAAGTGATGACTGTGAATCTACAACAATCGCCAGACTGCGGGGGCAGCAAATTAAAAGAGCGGTGGCCAAACAAGAACACTACGCAGGAAGCCAAAGAAGATTGATAAACCAACACAGAACTGGCGTCGTTAGCCGCTACACGCTGCGGGATTTGCTGAGGAGGGGTTCCGAGCACTTATGGACTGAATGGTTCGATGTGCAACGAGGATGATCTGTCGACTAACTAACTAACTATGGCAGTGGAAATGTGGTTTCTGAAGGAAATGCAAAGAATACCGCCAACTGACACGATCATAGACCAGTTTTGAGACTAATGGTCATGCGAGGAGGTCAATCATAACCGTCCATGCTTATCAGCATTGGCGCGTCATAATGATAACTGTTAGGATGTGGTTTCTGAGACGAATGTTACAAATATAATGGATAGCCAGAGTAATTAACAACAAGTGCTTGGGAAAAGCTAATGAATGTGGGCAATTAATACAGATCTTTAAGAAAGAGACAATGTTATGTGGTCATATCATAATAAGAGTGGCATTGGAGTGCATCGTGTCGACTGGGAAAATCAACGCTAGAAGAAGCAGAGGAAAACCGAGAGAAATGATGCTTGATGGTTTAAGACGATGGCATGGAGGAATGTCCTCAATATTCAAGTTTGGTGATAGTTTTGATTTCTTTTGGCATCCACACATTTTTCATTGCTGGTGTTGTAACTCTTTAGTTAATATGGTTTTGGGTATGTCCAAACTTTAAAACACCTGGCATATGAGAGAGAGAGAGAGAGAGAGAGAGAGAGAGAGAGAGAGAGAGAGAGAGAGAGAGAGAGAGAGAGAGAGGATGGGGGGGGGTTCCTTGGCGAAGTGATTACGCCGCCGTTCTGCGCTCCAAAGGTTCTGGATTCGTTTCCAGACTCCACCAGTTCACGATTGCAGTTTTCTGCAAGACTTCTGAGGGGTCGTAACTGAAACTATGGAGTTCGTGCTCTGTGTGACGCTTTCGGCCAACACTGCGAAAAGAGACCGCGCGTTATTTGATAAAAAATCGGTACAGTGAAGTTGATCTTCTTGGCCTTGAGCTTTATATATATAAAGCTGGGGGTGAGAACAGAGATAACTATCGTTACAAGCCATAATTCCCGTGTGTGTGTGTGGCCTGGATGGTTTAGCATACACAGCTTGAGGAAATAAACACTGCTTGCCAAGGCAGCCGCTGCGCAGAGGTCGGATCCACATTTGTAAGCTGTGAGCGTTATTTGATAAACACCGGTACAGTAAAGTCGATCGCCTTGGCCTTAAGCAAACTGTTGAGAGTGAGAGCGTCTAACTATAAGCTGAACATGTGAATCACGCAACAACGCAGCCAAGTATGTTTTGGTGTTCTG
>OY992880.1:36257659-36402659 GCA_963921405.1 Cepaea hortensis
GCTTTGTAGACTTTTAGCTTTGTTTGCAGGCTTATTCCAGTTCTGTCCCATACATTCTTGTACAGTCTGCCAAAGGCCGCACTGGCCTTGGAGATTCTTGCATTCACTTCGTCATCAATTGTGGCAGCTTGGCCAATATAGTACCTTGCGGTGTATGGCTTGGGGGTATTTAGCCTGAGGAGTTAAGGCCGTCTGGCTAATTGTAATGTACATTTCCGTTCACTGAGTATTGAAATTGTGGAAGATACCAAGAAATAAAGCACATAACACGATAACCATAGTACGGCGATATACCGTCCTTCTGTCCAAAATGTAAGGTCACATTTGACGATACATTATCTCTCGGCACCGAATCAGTTAAACAGGTGTGTGTGTGTGTGTGTGTTGTGTGTGTGTGTGTGTGTGGGGGGGGGGGGGGGTCTGTTCTGTATGCATGTAGTTGCTGAGACAGAAGTAATGACATGTCGAAGCTGGGCGAAGTTAAGATGTAGTGTGTTTAGAGGAATGTTGAGAACATGCTACCAATGTCAAGCGTTGACATTATCCAAATCTCACTTACGCAAAATCAACACATATGAGATGAGATGCTTGAGGAGAGCTCTCAACTGAACTATCCGAGACCGAATAAGAAATGATGTTATCCGACAGACAGTGGAATCAACACCTTGTGTCACATATATTGCACGACAGAATATCAAATTGTTTGGCGTAGGTCAGCATGGCCGAATGGATAAGGATGCGTGTTCTTAAACATCCGGTGTGCTGATGCTGAGGTAAGGGATTCAATCCCTACATCGGACAGTTGGACTAAAATGTTGACCTGTCGTCCTTGACTTGGGGACGTTAATTACAAGCACCTCTGAAGTCGGACTGTGTTCGCCTGATTGCGAGGGTTAATAGGTAAAGCTAACCCACACTGAAAATTCAGCCAATCAATACTAAAGTAGAGTGTATGAACTACGCTTGAGTTCGTAGCGAGCGAGAGTAAAAAAAAAAATAAAATGGTTTGGCCATCTCGTTAGAATGCAACACCACCAACTACCAGCACTGACTCTACATCAAAGAAGATCTGATACGAGAATAAGAGGACGCCCGAGAAGGAATTGGATTAACGACATCAAAGACATTGTACAATCACACGGAGTGACACTATCCAGTGCCATCCATCGCGCGCTGGGGAGCCAATTATCCCTCCTCAACGACGCTTGACGGCAAAAATGCAAGATGGTGGTGATGATGTTGAGAACATCGTGGACATAGAAGGAAATACACGCTTTGATATCGAGATCTTCGTGTGTTATAAGATCACTTATGAAAACTTCAAAAGGCAAATGTAAATGACACTTCTGGCGCATACTACAGAAGAGTTGGTTGGAATGTAGCAATTAATCTCTGTGAGAAAATAAAAAAACTAGGCATACAAGCACAGGAAGGCAGAAATATTTACGTGGAAAGGTTAAACAACCAGGGAGCTAATAATATAAACAACACTAACTTAACCACGGCTTGTAGAGAATTGTGCTGCAAGTAGTGACCAGAGGATCTGGCCGACACGCAGGACTCCCAGGAAAGGCAAGACGAACACATAATAATCATATTGCTACTGGTACCATTGGTATTTGGACTCTTCGCTGGCTGTTGCAGATGAGGAAGGAACACGCATGGGAATGTCCCGAGTGCTGTGATGTGGGTTCTTGACTCAGCACAACTCAACTCAACTCAACTCAACTAACTTCATCAGATGACAGAGAAGATTGAAGAGTCGTGATCGCTGATGCCAGCTCCAGGCCAGGCACCTGAATAAGATTCTTTCCCGAGTGTGTGCCTTATCCGCCCCCACTTGTTTGTATTTATTCTATCAAGCCCCACCTGTAGACATTGCAAATAATGCATTGAAGTTGCCTACCAAAAACACAGGTGGAGCCACAGTGATCCACTGTGCGTGAATACTGCGTACTACCAGGCGCTTCGCTCACATATTTGGTCCATTGAAGAGTGGTGTTTTAGAGAGACAGTTGAAAACATTGAATGATTTTTGCATTGCTGTATTTTGGCACCAGGTTGAAAACTGAGTCATGCGTATGAGAAATCGCTTGTACGCCTGCGTAGGGAACGGGCGGAAGGAAGCTTGACTCTATAAGCGATAGAGATGAGAACCAGGTCTGTGATGACGAAACCACAAATCGATAACTCAGTGGTTGAAGTGTGCCAAGAAATCTTTCACGCTCAAGGACGATGAGCGCGCGGTGAATATTAACATGTATGCGTCATGTTGCGTTATTATTGGATCTTCTTGATGTTTGTCGTGGGTATGCAGTGTGTTTCAGTTGTTGCTTTTCTGTTTATGACTTAACACGTCTCTGTTAATTATGTATCTGGCTTTTGTGTAAGAAAACTTACTTTACTCACTGTGGCTACCTTGGTAGTTTTAACGTATTAATATTGCCAAGGTGGAGGAAGATGTGAAGAAGAGACTATCAATAAACGTTCCGAGGGGTTAAGCAGCTTTCTCCGTTAACCCCGAATACTCTCCTGGTTGACGTGAGCGCACGAGAATAAGAAGTGGTTCGAGTCGCGCTAGTGACTTATGAGAGTATGGAGCCGGTCGCTCAGAAAGTCGTGGCGTGCTGATGAGCGTAATCTAACCTAGGAATCAACATACAGCTGAAAGATGCTGGTGTTGACCGCAATATCCTGAAACAGGATGGAAACGCGGGGGAAAGAAAAGTTATCACAACTAAATGTATGGTATTTTAGAAGAAAACACAAAGCCCAGCTTTAGAGGTAGCACCATCTCCAGACTGCCGTTGGGGATTCAAGTGTTAGGCTTTCATATTATAGTCCACAGCATAACAGGTGACGTGGCCAGTTCTCTTTCTCACCGGTTTTAATCCCAAAATAACCCCCTGAGCGTTCTGCAAATTAGCCGATGCCTATATTTATGAGGCTAAGTCGATACCGGAGTCACATTTTTTCCCCCTCGCATATCCTATTACAGGACATCGCTGTCAACACCAGCATTTTACTGCTGTTGATTTCTTGGTAAGATTACGCTCAGTAGTTTGCCATTTATTTCTGAGCGGCCGGCTCACATATCCCTAAGTAACGGGCGCGGCGAGAACCGCTACCGATTCTCGCTGAGCCGCGTTTGGAGTCACATTAGTAAACATAAATATCATCCACGGCCGGGGCGGGCGGGCTGGTGTGTAGGTAGATTGTTAGGTATGAAGACTAAGCAGGTAGACAGACAGACAGACAGATTAGATTAGATTGGTTGGATGGATGGATAAGAGATAGAGGGGGGGGGGGGGGCGGGCGGGCTTATGGGTGGATAGGTGAGTGGATGCCAAACGGTGACTTAATACAAATAATGAAACATGATCAAAAGTGCTCAAACGGTCCAGGGCTGCACCAATCCGACAGAACTTGGAAACATAATATCAAACAGTGATCAATGACTTGAAGCCGGTGTTCATCATATTGAGGCACTATTTATTTGCCTACGTTGAAGCTTGTTGCAAATTCAATCAGCTCAAATGAGAAATTACAATTTAGTAATACCGTGCCTGTTATGGCCAGGTGGGACGGTAGTGGAAAACATTATATGTGAATAATATACCGTTGAATATGTTAAATATTTGCAACCAAATGTCCCGGTCCTTCTGTCATTCACTAATCGGCTTCTGCGTCACCTTGTCCTGACTTTCTAAGTCGCATTCTGATACTGTCGCCTATGTCCGTCGCCTTCGGGCTTATCCAAATCATACCTGAATAATGTCGCCCTTTCATTTAATATTTACTATACATCCTTACGATGTTGTGCCAGTTTATAACGTATCCTATTTCTGTGAATCGAATCGTGCTGCCTCTTCTGTTAATCCCCAAGATCTGACTGTTTTGTTGTTGTTGACTACTTCGTGACGTTTTCTCCTTTTTTTTTTTACGTCATATCGTTGGTTTCTCGTAAACGTTGGTTCGCGATTTTCTCACGAACTCTATTTGACATCATTTCGTCTATTCTGCTACTTGGCAGTAGATGGATGGATAGATCGATAACTAGCTAGGTAGGTAGGTAGGTAAAGAGAGAGAGAGAGAGAGAGAAAGATAGAGAGAGAGAGAGAGAGAGGGGGGGGGGGTATAGAAGCATTGAGTGTTAAATGCACTGCAAGCATGTAATGTTAATATACATTTACAGCTATCGCACAGCACATAACCGTCGCAGATGCATTCATACAAAGCCTGGGCGTATGCTTCTCATGGGTAATATAGAAACGACAGAGAAAATATTCGTTTATACATCGGTTGTGTGTGCAGTGCTCGTGTGCCCACCCACCAGCAGAACATTGCGTACTGCGTATATGCGTATATTCATATTCGATGGGGGTGTGACATCGTTTAGGTTTTAGTGACTCCAGGGTAAGTATTACTCCATCGCACGTACTATCATGGGGGATTTGCTGTTAATGAAACTTCATGTGTACAAGATCACATTATGGTGTGAGGGAACCACCTCTCTATTCTCTCCATGTTTCTTAATATTCTCCCCACCCCCTTCCCCCCACATTATAAACTGGTTTAACTCTAAAGCTATATTCTGTCGGCAGATAGCTCAGCTAGGACTGAACATGCGCCACTGAGCTGGTAAAGCAGTGCATTAAGCCAGCGATTCTTGAACTTTTCAAGATCGCCATTCTTGCAATTTCTGGATAAAATTTGATGGAACTGCGGTAAAGCTGTGAAAGTGTAAACAATATAAAATGACATAAAGTAGTGCAGCTTTACATAACAGAGTTAAGACACATAACTCTGTTATGTAAAGCTGCACTACTTTATGTCATTTTATATTCTTGGAATTTCCCATGTCTGTCGAAGCACATATGCGCTCTTAATGCTGGACCGTCCTGTGATTAACGGTGGACTGAAAGTTTTAAATATGGGGTACGATATGTTTACTTCATCCACATTCAATTCTTCTTCTTTTTCCGTTCGCTTGAAATATGTCTATAACTGCAATGTTGTCTCTTGTATGAATCTAACAGTCTTTTTTAGTTCACTCAGCGGTCCACTGTTGTCTCTCTAGGCCAGAAGGTTCGCCTGGATATGTTGTAGTTTGGGCAGTCCTGGAGTATGTGCTCTGCTGTCTGCGACGCCAAACCACATGTGCACATGGCTGAGTCACCAATCTTGAATTTTGTATACATGTGGTTGCGTAATCTATTGTGTCCTATTCTGAGGCGCAGAATAATGACCTGTTCTGGTCTGTCCATAACGTGGTAGTCATCATGAGCAGGTTTTGGTGGCCTTCTGACTGATTTGATCATTCTTTTCTTTTGGTGGAATGTAACTGGCACATCAGTCTGTTCTTCTTTTGCTTCTTCCTTAGCCAATCGATCAGCTCTGTCGTTTCCGGTACTCCACAGTGGGATGGTATCCAATGTATGGTGACCTTATGCTGACTGCTAAGTTCAGAAAGTAGTTTCCTTAGAAGTGGTAATTTTCCAGACAGGAGTGCCTCTATTACTGATTTTGCATCTGTCAATATCACCACAGGTTGTCTACCATGGCGGGTATTTTGTAATTTCTCTATTGCTATCTTGATTGCCTCAATTCCAGCATCATAGTTATAGCATTACTTTCCTGTTGGAACTCTGGCCGTGTCCCTAGTATTATTTGGGTATTCTATATACAATCTCGCTCCTCCATTCAATAAATATGCGGCGTATTGTTTATACAGTAAGACATGCTAAAAATGAAGTTTGGTGCAAATCAGTGATTTTCTGGTGGTCAAGTTCGCTGTAGGTTCGTATTTGCAGCAACATAAACCACTTTATGTTAGCAAGAAATGGACCTTTGGCTATAGTGCTAAAGGATGGCCAAGAAACAAACGGGTAAACTAAACTTCTGACGCTCGCTTGTGACACACACGTGACCCTTCCACGTGGAACATTTCTGACATTGAGACTTAGTACACATGTAACTCTCGCACGTGGCACACCTCTGGTACTATACCTTTAACTCTCCCGCCTGTCACACCTCTGACTCTTGCGTATGGCACACCTCTGACTCTTGCGTATGGCACACCTCTGACTCTAGCACATATCACATTCCCTATGACTATCGCTCGTCACACAACTCCAGTTCGTGTACGTGGCACATCTTTGACTCTCGCACGTGGCACACCTTTAACGCTCGCTCGTTCAGTTGTCTCGAAACTAACTTCTGGCTGTCTCCTGGCACACACCCGTTTCCATACACACCTGTGAAGAGAAGGTGGCCATTATAGTTTCTGGAATTGGTACAGCATCAGCTCTACACCCCTCTTCATAGCGCAGAGAACATTAGGCGTGGAGAGGAGTGGGTCAGAGTGCCAGCGGAGCAGTCAGACTTGTGCAGAGTTATAATCACATTAAGCCGGGAGTGCAGGGAGTGGCCAGCAGGGACCACGGAAGTGGAAATCCAGCAACTAATTCAGGACAATGCTCACTCGGGTGATGGGATTATCTACACAGATGGTTCGGTGTCAAGAGGTGAGAGAAATGGCTGGGGGTTCATAGCCAAAGCTAATGGTCGATGTTTGGGGCAGGAGAGCCTGGCATATGATACCACAACATCCAGCTTAAGAATGGAGGTGGAGGCAGTCACTGCGGCTCTCCGCTGGATGGGAAATACCACACACACACACACACACACACACACACACACACACACACACACACACACACACACACACACATCGTGATTGTAACTTACTCAGAAATCATGCTGACGAGGGTGAGGACGGGCAGGCTTCGTGTGGAGTGGCTTGCTTCGCTTCGGAGGTCACGGGTGACAAGCATCGCCTGGATCTTTTCTCCGGGGCATGCCGGTGTGCTGGGAAATGAACACGGGGACAGATTGGCTGGCTCTGCAGAACTTGGTGGAGTATTGATACATGACAAGGCAGATGCGGTTGCGGCCTTGTGGGAGCACGTGCACACCTCGGAGGAGCAAATGGATTATCATGGTCTGGCAAGAATGAGACAGCGAGGAGTGACGAGAGGATCTGGCCGACGCTCAACGCTCAGAGGAAAGGCGAGACGGACTTATAATCAGATTGCTACTGGTACTATTAGTGTTGGAACTCTTCGCTGGCTACTGAGGATGGGGACGGAGCACTTATGGGAATGCCCCGAATGCTGTGATGTCGATTCCTAAATCAATCAATCAATCAATCAATCAATACAACAACGGTGTAACACGACAGTGAGACGTGAAGCTCAAACAGTTCGACTATATAAAACCACGATTAATTTCCGCAGTATATACATTCTGTTTGTGATAAATTGTGATTTTGATCTTTGATTAAAATTGCATCTCTCTCAATTTTACACATTTCACAGTTTCACTCACTGGTACCATTGTTTCACACCGCACCTTCTGAGATCTACTCACCTAATGAGACTGCTTATTTATTTCATAGTCTCCAGAAAGTTCACCACTTAACCACTCGCAGAGCTGCTCACGTGTTTTGTTCTCTGTCGACAGAGCACTCCAGTGTTAGATTCGCGCACATAAGCAGTACCGGGTGGTTTAAAAATGTTTTGCGTATCCTTTTACAGGACTTAGCTGTCAACAGCAGCATCTTTCAGCTGTCTGTTGATCTCTTGGCAAGATTACGCTCAGTAGTTTGCCATTGCTTTCTGAGCGGCCGGCTCAGTATCCGCAAGTCACGAGCGGGGGTCGAACCACCTCAGTTCTCGCTCCGCTGCGAGACTCTGCGTGATAAACGGGATTACAGAGAGAAAGTGTTGTAACCCCACAGCCAGAGAGACCGGCGAGTACCGGGTGGTAGATACAGAATATAACCATTTTAAAGGTACAGTTTTGGTTATTTTGTCTGTCAGTTCTATTTATTATCTGCCTATCGTTTTACGCCAGTTGGATGGGGGTCTCTTTTCCCAGTCCACATTTGCCGTTAAACGCAGGGGCGTGGGAGCCTAAGCTGGCATTCCAAGGCCAGATGTGTTGCCTTTATTGCGTCGTATCCGTGTTTGTGTAGAGAACTTGTGTTATTGCTTGGTTTGCATTGCGCGATAAGTTAACAGTTTGAGTTCGGATAGCTGTTCACTATCATCCTGTGCCATCTCTACATGGAAGGGCGGAATTAATTCTTCTTCTTCTTCTTCTTCTTCTTCTTCTTCTTCTTCTTCTTCTTCTTCTTCTTCTTCTTCTTCTTCTTCTTCTTCTTCTTCTTCTTCTTCTTCTGTGATCAACATTGCTATGCTTCTATTCCAGCATGGTTCACATACAGGACGGTACATATCATCCATTGTAGTGTGTATCGTATATGCCCGCTTTCTAGTCCCGTTCCCTTTCTTGTTTGGAGTTTTCTTGTTTGGATTCATCCTCCCATAGACAGATTGCCTTCTCGGATTTCTGTCTGCCCACATTTTCTGTCTGGCTTTGTTCTGACAAGAACTTCCACATGGCAGTGGTGGTTTAACATTAGTTGTGTTCTTCGCGTAGGCGGATTTCCTTTCAGGGTTTATGAGCTCCATCAGCCCATTTTGTTTGCTCCCCTATTTTCAGTATTCTAATGCTGTCTTGTATTGTATGGATGCTGTCCTGTTTGGAGCACGAAATTGGTGGTGGATTGATTTTGAGTCTGTGTAGGCTGGTTTATTAATTAATTTTTTGGGGTGTTAATTCTGCTCGACTTTTTAGAATATGTACAACAGTAAAAGGGACTGTTGCCTCAGCTACGAAGTTAGTGCAGATTTATCCAGCTGCTATGGAATACGTCTCTGAGTCTTTAGGGTAAGTTACGTAGATGCCACTGCCTCCCATTTGGAAGAAGCATCCGTAAACATCCCTGTCCAGATGTTTTAAGGATACTTTTTTTTCCCCTGAGCATCTGAAGAGAAAGAGCTTTTTTTTATTTTTGTCTCAGTGTATTTATTTTTGCAGGTTATTTCTGGGACATACGTTTCTGTTATTGATAAATCTATGCAGTTGGTCCATGGTTCTGATGCTAGAGCTTCACACGTCGAAGTCTCCAGCAACCTTTGTCCTGCGTCTTCGCGGTGCAGGCATACAGGTGTCTCTCAGCCCACCCCTTGATGTCCGTCCATGTGTGAGATTGGTTCTCGCTTTTCCCCCAGCACATCTTTTAACAAGGAGACATTTTTCTGTATGAACGAAGTACCTTAACTGTTTGAATCGCTCGAAAAAAAAAAAAGTCTTCACTTCATCTGGCATCCGATACGAGGAGTGGAAATGCCAGCAGCGCAACGGAGAGTAGTTCTCAACTCAGTGCATGCACTCGGTAGCACCGCCGCCGACCTCATGGTACTGTGTATTCCTGACTGCACACATGCTAATTTTCTGATGTTATTTCTCATGCTTAAATATTACAGAAAAGTTCTTGGAATGTGTGTGCCACGAAGAAGGAAAATGCTGACTCGCTACAAGATATGAACGTCTAAGAAAACTGGTTACTTAACTGCGTTATGTCTCGGAAACTGAAATATTTTAGCGACTGTAAGAGTCTCATTTGTTCTGGAAGAACAGTTTTGGAAGACATGATTCGATAGAAGAAGCATGGATCCCCCAGCGCTAGGTCAGAAACAGGACAATGCAGACGCCATGGGAATGAAATTACATGAGGCGGGATAACTGCAAGAAATCAAGAGGCTTTTGGCTGGCCGTGATGGAAGCGCCCTTCTACAAATGATCTTCTATGTGCAGACGTTTCCTTCTGCTTTACATGCTCTATAGTGGATAGACTTTCACATCTTCACATTTATTTAAAGCCAAGTCCGTTTGTGCCCACGTTTTACTATGTCACAGAACCGATGAATTTGTAAAGCGCACTGTGTACATGGACAGACAGAAAAACAAATGAGCAAGTTCTACACAAAACAAATTAAAGTCGTATACTGATTAGAGAAATTAGACGTAGTTAGTTAAAATTGTTGGTCTTTTGGTCACGTTATGAGAAGAAATAAATTGGAGAACTTGGTGACAACTGGCAAGGTCGAGGGGAAGAGAACAAGGAGAAGAAAGAGAAGTAAATACCTGGATAGCTTGGCCACGTGGCATGGTCGAGACAAGACACTGAACTGATCCACGACTCTTGTGATCGAGTGAGATGGCGAAACATGATCGCCCACGCTTATCGGCAAGGCACATGATAAATGAATACATGAGTACATTGGACCTGCTTTTTTGCTGTTGTATTTTTACGGTCGTGTGTGTTATTTGTATAACAATTGCTACGTTTTAATTACGACATTAAAAGTGTTCAAAATGCAGAAGAGAAAGCGTTCATTCTAGGATTCTTTGATTCTTCTTATGCGTAAGGGAAGTGTCCCGGTTTCTCGGTTACAACATCTGACTGCAACCCTACTCCAAACTACTGTTATCTCCTCAGTCAGATTTGTTTCTTTAGTTCGCTTGCTTTAAACTCAAGCGTATTCCATACACGTGCTATTACCTCCAGTGCACTGAACTGATGTTTGCGTATGGGTTAGCTTCCCCTATTACAAGTGCCCCTCACCATCAGGCGACTTTAGAGGTACTTGTAATTTACATCCCCAAGTCAAGGACGAGAAGTCAACACTTTAGTTCAACTGATCCGTGTAGGGGTTAAAGCGCTATCGCGGCATCAGCATACCGGGCGTTTAAGAACAACCGCTCTTATCCATCATTGATGAACGCCATACTCTCAAGCCACAGTGATTTCCCCAGTCAGTATATCGTTTATTTGTGTATTACTGCATGTTTAAAAATCCATTTAATTCTCTCGCCGGCTCTATGCCGAGGGTGTTATGAATGCAGTTCGTAATCCCGCATACCGCGTTCGAAACATAGCTGCGGGCGATTTGGAAGCAGACCGTCTTGCGTTGGATTTCATATAATGGTATGAGTGCCGGTCGTTCAGAAAGCAATGGCGAACTATTGCACGTAAACTTGCCCAGGAATCACAAACAGCCAAAAGAAAAACAAAATGCTTGAGTTGACTGCTACGTCATATAAAGGATATGCAACTAACGTTTTTTTTTTTCCTTTAAACATTCTCTCGCTACTGTCCTAACTTGCCCACCTATCTACTTACTGTTCGACGCTGAAACATTCTACCACCGATTGCTCTTGTTTAGGTTACCCTAACCCGGCTTCTGTTTCCGCTAGTGAGTAGACCCCAGTTAAACAACGCGAACTAGTTTACGTTTGGTAGATGCGCAATTCTGAGTGTTCGTTTTTTTTTTTCCTTCCCTCTACATCCCGTACTTGCCTTGGTAGTAATACGATCTTGTTGATCATTGCCACAAAAACATGCGATATTATTATCGCTGTGTCTGCTTACACTTGTCTTTTATCTATCTGCCTATGAGCGACATACAGGAGGTGCTCTATTCTGTCATTAATTATCCCCACCTCTAACTCTCCCTCTCTCTCTTTCTTTCCCTCGCTCCCTGTCTCAGTATGTTGCCTGCTTCTGTCTGTCTCTATTCCCCGTCTCTCTCTCTCTGTTGCCTGTCTCTCTCTCTCTCGCTCTCTCTCTCTCTCTCTTCTCTGTGTCAATCTTCTCTCTCTGTTTCCTTCTGTTGCCTGTTTCCCTCCCCTATCTCTGTCTCTCTCTTCTATGCCACTCTCTGACTCATTCTGTTGCCTGTTTCTCTCTGTCTTTCTCTCTCTCTCTTCTCTGTCTCTGTTTCATTCTGCTGCCTGTTCTTCTCTCCACCCCCCCCCCCCCACCCTATATCCCCAGCTCTATTCTGTCTGCCTCATTATGTTGCCTATATCGCTCTCTTTCTTCTCTATCTCGTTCTGTAGCCTATTCTCTCTCTCTCTCTCTCTCTCTCTCTCTCTCTCTCTCTCTCTCTCTCTCTCTCTCTCTCTCTCTCCATTGCCCCATCAGTCCCCCGCTTTGTTTGAGCAAAAGCAACAAAACTGCAGGAAGGAAAGAAATTCCCCCAGGATGCAAACACTTGTCCACTGTTTAACTTCGCGCGGCTGCACCGCAGACTCGGTGCCGCGCGCGCGCAAAAAAAAAATTGGAATTCCTTCTCCAGAGCGGGGTGCCCTAGGATCAAGACTCACAACCTAGAAAGGTGTTTGCCAGATGCTTTGATAAATGGTGCCTGTGCTGAACGGGGGCGGGAGAATTCCGTGGTAAGTATACATAGCATTAGACGGGCCATCGAGTGGGTGGTATGCCGTAATAAAGTGAGTTTTCGTGATTTCATATAAAATGTAATATTTAACCGCGAAGTGGGAAGCCTACGATTTCACGTATACATATAATGGCGTTATGGGTGTAGGTGGCCATCGCTGTTCCCCACAATCCGGAAATATGTTTACCAGAAGGTGATAGATGTATTGTTCCTGCACTGAGAGGAGTGTAGGGTACGACGTAAACAAGCCGGCGAGAGAGTATATGACTGGGTGTGTGTGGGGGAGGCGGTATGCTGATGCGGAAAAAGTAAAGATGGAGATTTAATGTTTCAAATGTTGGTGTTTATTGTTGTTATTATTCTTGTAGAACCCGTGGATCCGTGGGATATTTTCTTTAGGAAATGCCGGTGTATTGGGAAATAAACAGTCGAACTGAGTGACTGGTACTGCACTTTAGGGTGGGATATGGTACCGATAAAACAAATGTGTTCCCGTTGTGAATTTGAATAGCGAAGACACAAACAATAGATTGCATTAAATTTATTGCCTGGTATATTCCACTGCGCCGGCCTCCCTGGCTGAGGGGTTAGCAGCTTTCTCCGTAACCCCGAATATTCTCGTGGTTGACGTGAGCGCACGAGAACTTGAAGGGGTTCGAGTCGCGCCAGTGACTTACGAGAGTATGGAGCCGGTCGCTCAGAAAGTCGTGGCGTGCTGATGAGCGTAATCTAGCCTAGGAATCAACATACAGCTGAAAGATGCTGGTGTTGACCGCAATATCCTGAAACAGGATGGAAACGCGGGGAAAAAAAAATATTCCACTGCATCCCGTCAGGTACATACATAAGAATGGTGATGGATATAAAGATCACAGGAGAAATGGTTACTCGCCTAAGAAGAAGACAGCCCATATGTATGTACCTGACGAGATGCAGCGAAATATGCCAGGCAATTACTCGCATAATCTATTGTTTGTGTCTGAGTTATTCAAAAAACAAATACGGTCAGGGTTTTTTGGGGTCATGTATAGCGTGGAGGAACTGATAAATCATCATGGCTTGGAGAGAATTGTGCGACAGGGAGTGACCGGAGAGTGAGGACAACACTCGGCCCTCAGGAGAAAGGCCATACACACTTGTTGCTGAAGATAAGGGCGGAGCCTGTATGGGAATGTTCTGAATGCTGTGATGTCGGTTCTTGAGTCAACTCACCTCAGCTCAACTCACCTCAGCTCAGCTCAACTCACCTCACCTCACCTCAACTCACCTCACCTCAACTCACCTCATCTCAACTCACCTCACCTCACCTCACCTCAACTCACCCCAGCTCAACTCACCTCACCCCAACTCACCTCAGCTCAACTCACCTCACCTCATTTCACCTCAGCTCAACTCACCTCAGTTCAACTCACCTCACCTCATTTCACCTCAGCTCAACTCACCTCAGCTCAACTCACCTCAGCTCAACTCACCTCAGCTGAACTCACCTCAGCTGAACTCACCTCAGCTGAACTCAACTCACCTCACCTCACCTCAACTCAACTCACCTCACCTCAACTCACCTCACCTCAACTCACCTCACCTCAACTCACCTCAGCTCAACTCACCTCAACTCAACTCACCTCAACTCAACTCACCTCATCTCAACTCACCTCACCTCAACTCACCCCTGTGAATTCGAATTGTTCATATGACTTGAAGAAGTGGGAACTGGTGATTTCATCTCTAGACGATTTCATCTCTAGCGAAGATTTGAGGAACAGGCTTTGTTAAGAACTATATTGAACTAATCTTGATGTACGAAAGCGCATCATGGACAATTAGCAGACAAGTGAGACGTTGTGTGGAAGCTGCGGAGATGTGGTTTTACAGAAGAATGATGAATGATGGATAGAAAGATCACTAAGAGAACTGGTTACTCACAATAGAAGAAGGCAGTCCACATTCTTTGGGCATGTCATAGGAAAGGTATACTTCTGTGGGAGTCTGTGGGTGGGAACGGTATATTTCTGTGGGAGTCTGTGGGTAGGAATGGTATATTTCTGTGGGAGTCTGCGGGTGAGAACGGTGTGTGCCTGTGGGAGTCTGCAGGTAGGTATGGTATATTTCTGTGGGAGTCTGTGGATGGGAACGGTATATTTCTGTAAGTGTCTACCAGTACTTTGAGAATTTATTTCTCATGCTATTTCAGTGTTCTGGAGGGTTCCCTTACAATTGACAGGCTGAGAACTGCTTTCCATTCTTTTATGGATTGACTGGCCATATTATTGTTTTTAATGACGTCACTCTCGTTCCTCTGATTCAGTCCTGATCTAAACCTTTGACCCGAGAACACAAAGGCAAACACTTATTGTACGGTGCTCATCCAGGAAGCATTGCTTTGTTCTGGAGTGTTTCACTCCAGCCAACGGCTTGGCCGTGAAAGAAAATATATCAGAGACCAACTTTCCTATGAACTTTCATTGAGTTCACCAACCTGTTCCCTCATTTGAAAATAACAATGATAGGATTTTGCTCTTTATGCGAATGGAACTAACTCATCTTTTTAATTATGTGCTGGAGTACCAGCTATCCCAAAGGGTAAAATGCGCAATAAGTTAAATAAAGGAAAGTTTTACTGATAAATTAAACATAATTTTAGTGGTTTCGAAAAGGACCAACTATATACAGCTAGGGTAAAACCGAAAACGTTATTTAAACGTGATTAAAATGTTGGAAGATATCAACATTGATGGAACAGATTTAAGAATAATAAAGAATGTTTACTGGAACCAAGTAGCTGCAATTAAAATGGTAAATAAAGAGGGTAGTTACGAACAGATAAAGCTAGGAGTACGACAGGGGCGTGTCTTGTCACCAGATCTTTTCTCCCTGTATAGCGAAGTAATAATGAGAGAGATCAAAGAGATGCCAGGAATACTAGTTGGAGGTTATAATATAAATAATATACGCTATGCAGATGACACAGTATTGGTGGCGGATAATTCAACAGACCTACAACAATTATTAGACTTGTAGTAACAGAGAGTGCAAGGAAAGGACTCTCCTTGAATATCAAGACAACAGTAACAATGGTAATATCAAAGAAAATGGTGACACCAAAATGTGACATAGAAATAGAAGGAAAAATCCTTAACCAAGTGGATAATTTTAGATACCTAGGGGCATTTATAACATCAGATGGAAGATGTACAACAGAGATCAGGAGCAGAATAGGGCAGGCAAAAGCCGCATTTCAGAAAATGAAGAGTATCTTGTGCAATAAGTCACTATCACTGAATGTAAGAAAGAGAGTGCTGAAATGCTATGTAGAACCAGTTTTGCTGTATGGCAGTGAATCTTGGAATGTAAATGAACAAAGTAAGAAGAAATTAGAAGCAACAGAGATGTGGTTCCTGAGACGAATGTTGCGAATTCCTTGGACTGCCAGAGTAACTAACGATGACTGCCTGAAACAGGCTAATGAAACTAGAACATTATATACAACAATAAGACAGAGACAAACATCTTTCTTCGGTCACGTGATGAGAAGAGAGGCATTGGAGAACATCGTAACAACTGGAAAGATCGAGGGGAAGAGAGGCAGAGGCAGACCAAGAGAAATGATGCTGGATGGATTGAGACGGTGGCATGGAGGAATATCAGCAGCAGAGTTGATCCAGAAAACCAAAGACCGAGATCTATGGAGAGCCATGAACGCCTACGCCAGCTGGCATGGCACTTGATGATGATGATGATGATGATGATGATGATGATGATGATGATGATGACGATGATGATGATGACCAGTTGGAGAGCTGAAATAAACATCTTATTAGTTGCAACATGTTTTTTTTTTTTGGTTAGTTTTATATCCTTTACAGGACATTGCAGGAATGTTTGGCTGTTTGTAATATCTGGGCAAATTTACGTTCAGGTGCTATATTAAATTGTAAAATGAGGCCATAACGCCTTTCCACGCGGTGAGGTTATGGGGCATATATTTTAATAATTAAAAAAAATGTAAACGACTTTTTTCCACGTCATGATGCGTATTTTGTACATGGTGCTATGCAGTAGTTTTAGACCAGTCGTCAGATACTTGGTGATATGGTTATTCTGATTGTCCCCACCTTAAGCTGTTGTTGTTGTTGTTGTTGTTGTTGTTGTTCTCTGTTGTTGAACTAAGACCAGAAAATCGCCTGAGTTGATGTCAAACATAGGTTTTTCACTGTAGGTGTCTGGTGTGTGACCACTCTGCTGATGCAGTTGCCTAAACTCTATAATCAGCAAACCAAACCGTGTTCACTACCAGGGAGCCATGGTGGCGTGTCTGACAGTAATAGTAGGCCTCTTTAAGTCCTGTAGGACTATTGAGTTGTGCCGCAGGGGAGGTACCTGGCAGCACCGCTGGTGACTGTATAGTCAGTGTTACCATCTCTTTTTGATGAAAAAGCACCAAAATCGACCCCAAAAAGCACCAATTTTATTTTTTGGAAAGCACCAAAAAAAAAAAAAAAAGCACCAACGATGTTTATTACAAATGTAACAAGGTAGCACATTATAATTTATTATTATCACTGAATATTAGAGTGAAGTTTATTCCAGATCTGCCAAATCCCAGTCAAACAACTCTTCTTCAGTTTCTGTAGCTATTTCCTGCTGTGTTTGCTCCTGCGATGATGATGATGATGAGGACGATGATTGAAAGAAACGTGTATATGCCTCCTGTGATCCAATTTTTCGTAGAATATCCTCGGGTAGTTTATAATCATGACAGCATTTTCCATATCTAATAGTCAAAAAAGCTGTCAAACTCTTGATGCTCAGTCTGTTCCGCAATTTTATAACTCCTGTCTGACTGAAAATGCGCTGCACGTCCGCATTAGAATGAGGTAAAATGAGCACAGTTAAAGCTAAATCTATAAGATCTTGGAAAGGATTTTCACCGGTGGCATCCCTGTATGAGGCTATTTCTGCCCACAGTCCAAGTGGTCAGAGGTCTGTGTCCGCTGCATATGATGAAGTTTTCTCCACTGGAAATCGATGCGGATGAGAGTAGCTGCATCTTCTACAAATATTTGAGCAAGATCCAATATACAGGGCTTCATTGGCTGTAGACATTCACTTCCAGTAAGACATGACATGGACTGCGACACTCGAACGCTATTGGGCAAACGTAAACGCAGCAACAGCTCTATTAAAAACTGGATGCACCTTCCACGAATTTCTTTCTCATCAGGAAACTTGTAGCCTGCTATTTCTTTCTCAAACTCGTAACCTAGATTGGGATTAGGATCTAAATAATCTTGAATAGCATCACTCTCTGTTATTTTTTCTCCAGGAATAGCAATCTATGAACTGATAGAATCAGTGAGTTGGACAAGATCGCTGAGTAGTTTTGTTGGATCCTATATATCTGCTTCGAATTTCTTATTCACACTTTGAACTTCTCCAAGAATATGCTTGATAAATATGAGATACACATAGTTTTTCATGTCGCTAAACATAGAATGTAGAAGTTCTGTTGTATACAGCGCTCGTTGAGTCTTGCTATATCAAAATGAGTTCTAAGTTCGACCCACTGCTGCAATATTCTGACAATGGCAGATTGAATGAACATCCATCATGTCTGGCTTAATTGAACATCCTTCAGCAGATGTTGTCCATCATTTATTGAAGCAAAAAGCTCCCTGTACATTGCTTGACGAAGATTTGAGTGAGAAAACCAGTTATATGTTTCTCTAATCATGAACTCTATATTCCTGGGCAGACAAGCAGCTACAGCCTGTGGCACCTCCAGCTGAAGGGAATGGCATACACACCTAACTAGTACCAGATGAGGAACTTCGGATTTTAATTTTGTATACACTCCATTGTTTACACCTGTCATGACAGATGTATTGTCAGTGCCGAGTGCAACTAGTCTTTGCAACTCAAGTCCATTCTTGTTTAAACAATCTTTTAACGCATCGCATATTGCAGTCACTCACTTCAACTAAATCTAAGTAAGTAACCACAAACTGCTTTCTTGTCTCTGAATAGTACCTACTAGCTACTCCAAGTAGCTTAGTTTCAGAAATGTCATTGCTCTCATCAGTCAATAAACTGTATTTACTTTTGCCAATATCAGCTATCACGTCTGTTGTGAAATATGGTGCAAGTACATTTGAAATGACTGCTCTGCACTTAGTTCTCCTAAGCTTAAAGTTCTTGCAACCTTTGCTGTCACCAAAGTGTACCTTGCAGAGTTCACTTAAATGGTCAACCACGCGAAGCAAACAGTAGCCAGCTATGAACAAAGACATGCATCCTTCTGTTTCTTTGACATCTTTCAGTTTGTCAAAAGCAGTTGTTGTTTGTCTTTGTGTACTGAATGGTTGTTCGACTTTCTGATGTTTCGTTGTATTCTTGTGCCTCTCAATATCACTTAACCTGGCTGCCATTGAACATTTGCAATATTTGCGAAAAAACTTAGTATTATCCCCTTGTACTTTTAACAACCATTTTTGAAATCTCGAGTCACTGAGTCACTGTTCTCTGAAATGTTGAGAATATTTCTTGCTCATGGTGAAACACAAATAAACGTAAATGAAAGGCTAATGTAGACACCACAAAATTATGAACTCGATTATAAGCTAATGTTTTGACGTTTGGACTTGTCTTGTTTGCAAGATGGCGTTCGCTTTTAGCTAAATCGTATTAAAGGGAGTTAAATTAGTTGAATATTGCGCGGTAACATACTAAGACTGTTTTACTCCCTCGCTTCAGTTCAAATTCGGTATTTTAGTGTTCTCAAAATGATTTTAAAAGTAATTTTTACCCACCCAAAAAAAGCACCAAAAAGCACCCCAAAAAATTGTGAAGCACCAAATTCGCGCGGCCATGCTCAATGCAACATTTTAGCACCAAATGATTTGAAAAAGCACCAAATTTAGTGTGAAAAGCGTCAAAATGGCAACACTGTGTATAGTCCAATGCGAGAGTGACAGTCTGTATCACAGTTTCTGCATCTGTAAGATGAGGCTGGTCCCACAGTAAGTGACTGTATTGTACGCCTGTGTTGCCTATCCTCAGTTTGTTGAATCAGATTGCGCTCAAAGAGCAGCAGTCCGTTTCGTACATCTCTTCTCCAGGAACATCTGTCTGTTGCAATTCTTTCCCATGTGTCTGATAGAACACAGGTTTAGTGGCACAGCAGTCCAGTCAGTCGTCAGCTGAGGGGTCAGCCTCTTATAGTGAGTGACATAAATATGCCTGGGGAGGAAATGCATAGAGGATGCTGGTCATCCCATTTCATGCTGCCATAATCTGGTTTACATAGAAGAGTACAGATTCATACTAATAAGACTCTTAAAAATCTATATTTACCCAAAATTCAGGTTTAAGATATAACCGAGCTGCCATATGATAGTAGATGGTACTACCTGCTTTTGGTTAGCACCAAATGTTGGACAGCACTCACCAAACCCAACACTCCACATTATGCCGATGACTTGGTTAGAGGAGCGCAATTGGGAGGCACAAGCCATTATCTTTGCGTGAGGAAATACAACCTAAAGACTAAATGTCATGGCAGATAAGGCATTGTGCTATGAGAGGTATAACTCCCATTTTACAAACTATTGTCTATCAAGACGGTAAGGTGCCAGTCATATTCACCTTCTCTGAGTTCATACTCATAAGATGGTATCTATATTTACTCTTTAATGAGTTCATGCCTATAAAACAGTATCTATATTTACCTTTCATGAATTTGTACCCATAAGACAGCATCTATAATTGCCTTTTCATGAGTCGACATCCATAAGACATCTATAATTACCCTTTAATGAAAGCAATTATATATACCACACTTTTGTTGTGTGCTGTTTGTCTTGTTCTGTATATTGTATTTATGAAGCTGCTGTAGCATAGTGGCTAGCACACTTGATGTTGGCCCAGTGGTATGAGTTCAAATATCCCATGAGGTAGGGGGTTATTTCTGACTACATGGCCCAAATGTTGGCCATCCCTCATAAACAAGGGTACTCCTGTATGTGTTGACTAAGCAAATGGCTGAAGATGTTCTGCAGAATTGTCCTCTGGATAGCGAGTTAAGAATGATATACTGGCTCACTGAATCAACACTAAAGTCATAAACTGTATGGAACTAAAGAGGAACTCTAAAATCATGGTTGTGTTCGTTCTAAGAAATCCCTTGACGGTTTAATCATCATTGATATGATTACAAGAAGAAGAAGAAGGATGACAAAATAACTTAACCATATTATGCATCAACTGCTGAATAGTCAAGGAAAGATGGGCTTACCACTGTATCTCCAATATAACACAATTGTCTCTTAAACTTGCAGTGTGCTGAGGCAGCTGGTTTAACCCCTAAACCAGTCAGTTGGACTAAAATGTGGATGTCTCGTCCTTGACTTGAAGACATAAATTACAAGTACCTCAGAAATTGGAGTGGATTGACCTGATGACGAGGTACGGTAATAAAGAAAACTCATCCACAAGCAAAATCTGTCCAGTGCACTAGAAGTAGTGGCAACCACTAGAAGTAGTGGCAACCACTAGAAATAGTGGCAACCACTAGAAGTAGTGGCAACCACTAGAAGTAGTCACTTGTGTATGGGCTACGCTTGAGTTCAAAGCATGCAAATGCATTTCCCCCCTCCCTACCTCCTCCTCTATCATGGGTATGAACTCATGAAAGGTTTCACACACCCACACACACAAAATTGCATATAAACGAGGTCTTTTACTGTTTACTTATATTTGTATGCACTTCTACAATTACAGATGTGCAGGCGAATTCATGCCCTCATCATGTTAACAAAGTACCCCACAGTTACACCGCCGTGCACAATCACGTCTGCTACTTGTTTGTCAACAATGAGCAGTTCTGGAGAACAGCTCGCGAGAGATGCTGGGATCTGGGTGGTGAGATGCTGTCCATTGAGAATCAGGAGACTATGGATTTCATTAAAAAGAAGTTGAATTCACCTGAACTTAGCTGGGACAGAGAAGGTGTTTGGTTGGGTGCAAGTAAAAAATCTGGCAGATGGAGATGGACCAATGGTAAGAATTGGTTTTTACTGTGCAAATATTTGTATGCTATTTGCTAGCAGACAGTAGTGTTTCCGATTTGTGAAATATTTTAACACTTACTGAACACTAGTATAACTGTTGATTTGCTCTCTGCCACATTGAGAAATGTCTTAAAGAAAACTGGCTCAATTGGCTTGTAAACCTTTATTTTTAAGTCATATTGAAATTCAAAACAATGTTTTCCCGTGATGAATTTGAATATCGAAGACACAAACAATAGATTGCACGATTTATTGCCTGGCATATTTCGCTGCATCTCGTCAGGTACATACTGCAGAAATCACACAACTTACGTGAATTAATTAGATAAATCCTTCAAACTGAAATATACACATGTTCGCACAGTAATGTCGATTGGCCGAATAATAATGTCCGAATTGGGTGGACAAGATACTACACACAGAAGATGGTAGCCTAGGCAGGCCGACACACCGGAACAGTCCGGCTTCATCAGTCGGGAGACATGTGCTTGAGAGCGGTCAAGTGGTGGAAAGAGACAGTGCCTTCCTTGTGTTGTTCAACACACAAAGTAGTCGATTGTTAAAGTTTGCTGAAGCTATAATAATCAACCTTCGTAAGCCGTCCTTGTGCAAGCAGAAAGACATGTTAGTCAGTTTAAAATTACCGTGGTAATATGAAATATGTCAGGCAATAAATCGTGCAATCTATTGTTTGTGTCTTCGATATTCATATTGAAATGGTTTTTTTTCCTTCTAGCTAGCATTTCTAAACTTGTTTTCCTTGTCTTTGTTGTGTGCTTATATAGTACAGTACAGTACAGTACAGTACTGTACAATAAGTACCGAGTACAGTACGGTACAATACTGTATAGTATAGTATAGTCATGTGTAGTGTAGTGTAGTGTAGTGTAGTAAGGTGTGGTATGGTATAGCATAGCATAGCATAGCATAGCATAGCATAGCATAGCATTGCATAACATAGCATTTTGCCAATTGTCTGACAAAACTTACAGTTACTTTCCTTATTCCCAGGGAGGTTAATGAATTACACAAATTGGGCCCCAGGACAGCCCAGTAACTTGCTGGGAATCCTATCAGTCGAAGACTGTTCACAGATGCGTGAAGACGACGGCTGGAAATGGCATGATATACCTTGTGGGTCACTCAGCTTCCATTACAATTACGTCTGCCAATTCCGTAAGCATTCTGTTGTTGTTTGCATTAATTGTTGGTTGTCTAACACACTTAAAAAAAGGTGAAACAGTTATTTTGGAGATGTTTTAATGTCATTGTTAAATAGATATCGCAACTAACGATGATTGCTTGGAAGAGGCTAATGAAAATAGAACATTATATACGATAAAAAAAAAAAAAGAGACAAACAGCTTTCTTCAATCATGTAATGAGAAGACAGGCATTGGAGAACATTGTGACAACTGAAAGATCAGTGGGAAAAGAGGCAGACCAAGAGAAATGATGCGGGTTGGACTGAGATGGTGGCATGGAGGAGTATTATCAGCAGAGGTGATCAAGACCTGGTCTAGGGAGAGACATAAAAGTCTATGCTAATTGGCAGGCCACATGATGATGATTCTTTTTCTGGCGCTCGCTTGCTTTGAACTCAAGCGTAGTCCATATACACTACATCCAGTAGTGCTGGACTGAATTTCGCATGTGGATCAGCTTTTACCTATAAATAGTGTCCCTTGCCATCAGGCCAACCCACTCTAACTTCAGAGGTACTTGTATATTAACGTCACAAAGTCGAGGACAGTAGGTCAACATTTTAGTCCAACTGTCCAGTGTAGGGGTTGAACCCCTTACCTGGGGTTACATCAGCACACCGGATGTTTAAGAACACACGTTCTTATCCAATCGACCATGTTGACCTGATGATGATGATGATGATAATCTTCACTAGGTTTCTATACCGATTGTTGTACAGCTGATGTTTTTCTTTATTTAGTCCAGCAAGAACCTGCTGTGGACATATGAAGTTCTCAAATGCCTCTTTTTTATGTGAGATTAACATTGAAGACATTTATTTATTTCCATTTATTAATTGTTTTAAATCAAATCCATTAGCTGTACCACACTGGTGGGGCAGTTAGGATGCTACACTGACAATGGCATGCGCTCAGTCAGATGAGGCTTCGATGCCAGCTCTCGATCTTCACTGCGGAAGAGAATGACTGGCCACCTATGCAAAATAATATATACAAATCAATATATGAAATAAATAAATAAATATCTAAAATATCTACGGTTGCAATTTTCTTGGAGACTCCCGGTGCTCCTAGCTGGAGCTACGGAGTTTGTGCTTTGTGTGAAACATTCTGCAGGCCGCCTTGCAGAAAGAGATTGAGCCAAATGGGATAAAACCTGGTGCAATGAAGTAGATATTCTCGCCTTTAAAACCTTCAAATCTGCAATTTTAATCTCGTATAAAAATTATGCTTTTGAGAAAATTAATTAGTAAATACCTTCCAAGAAGTAACAGTTCTTCACTTTAACAAGTGAGTTATGAGAATGAAGATTTCTATGTTGTAGGAGATCCGACTATTCAACCATATTAACAAATAAATGATAATAGGTCTTTTTCGGAAATAAGTGGCCAGATTTGTTGCTGTAAAAGAATGAAACGGTCATATAATTTTTGGGATAGAGAATTTTATGAGGATAAAATCTTTGTAGAATCTGTTCTGAAGTGTGTTTAACAGATGTTAACTAATTCAGTGTCGAAGGATGCTTTATTACCACACGTGACCTCCCATTTGGACAGAGGGGCGATATATTGCCTTACTAGGGTCTTTGTGTTGTTTTATTTTGTTGTATCTTATGTAATTTCGATGCTCAGTGAATGAAAATTTACATTATATTACTTGTTAATGTGATTGTGTACAAGGTTTGGTCCATACCTATGTTGTCTTTGGCACTGAATCAGTTTAAATACAATTTAATCAAGGACAAGATCTGTAGAGAAGCATAAATGCAGGACTCATGGTAATGATGATATAGTAAAAGAAAGTGGTTACAAAAAGCCAAGATAATTTCTGTATCATGTCAACAGATGTTAAATACTATTTCATCTTTATTCTGCATCCAGCTGTCATGGTAACGACAACCACAACTGTTAGCACAGTTAGCACTGCCACTGCTCAACTGCTAACCTCTTCCTTTACAAAGTTCAACATTGGTAGAACTCATGAAAAGTTGACTTCAGAGGAATATAGACGATTAGGAGAAGAATTCTTTCAAATTCTTAGCAGCCAAGGCTTTCCAAATTCTTACAATACTGTTCATTCAGATCGTTCAGGTTGGTTTAGGCTTGTCATGCAGAAGCTTGAGCAGTGGTCCCGTCAAGGCAGCTTTATATGTGTTTAGCATGCTGATGGTAACTGACTCCCTTGAGTTCTTTTGGTGATCATTTGTCTGCATGAGGCTGTTCTAGCTTGTTTATAGTCCAGCAGTTGTACATATGGAATGTGATTTTAAAGGGATTATGTTTTAAGTTTTCATTGGGTGATGTTTGAGACCAAAAAGAAAATGATACATTTAATCTTTACTATCTGTGTGAATTTTTTTGTATGGTAAAGATAAAATTTTGCTAGTTTAAAATAAATCCTTTAAAATATAAATAAATATTATGTCAAAATTTATATATTACTAGCTGACCCGGCCCGGCTTCGCCCAGTCCCTGGAGGGGATCTATCTATCTATCAGTCTGTCTGTCTGTCTGTCTGTCTGTCTGCTTGTTTGTCTGTCTGTCTGGCTGACCCGGCCCGGCTTCACCCAGTCCCTGGTGGGGAGCATCTAATTTAATTCATATAAGTAGTCATATAAGCTCCCGTTCCCGACTATCTGTCTGTCTGTCTGTCTATCTGTCTGAACCGGCCCGGCTTCACCCAGTCCCTGGTGGGGAGCATCTCATTTAATTCATATACGTAGTCATATAAGCTCCCGTTCCCGACTATCTGTCTGTCTGTCTGTCTGTCTGTCTGACCCAGCCCGGCTTCACCCTGTCCCTGGTGGGGAGCATCTCATTTAATTCATATACGTAGTCATATAAGCTCCCGTTCCCGACTATCTGTCTGCCTGTCTATCTATCTGTCTGTCTGTCTGAGCCGGCCCGGCTTCACCCAGTCCCTGGTGGGGAGCATCTAATTTAATTCATATAAGTAGTCATATAAGCTCCCGTTCCCGACTATCTGTCTGTCTGTCTGTCTATCTGACCCGGCGTGGCTTCGCCCAGCTCCTGGCGGGGAGCGTCTCATTAAATTCACACAGTAACTTAAAAGAATGTCCTTCCACACACCATCCATTATTTTTAATGAAAACTGTTTTTAATCACCTACATGACTGTAGATAACTTCTTTAAGCATAAAAAGATGAGTTACAATGTTATGCATTATGCATTATTTTTATGAAAACTTTGAAAATGCCTTAAAGATTATATCATTATTTATTATAACTCATATGCCTGTAAATAACTATAGACAAAGAGTTTATAAATCTTTGAAAATGATGCAACAATATGACTATAAAGTATATAGAAATGTTATTACAAGTTATGCCCCTTGAAATAACTTTTCTAGAGTTAAGTCCCCTTGCTATATAGAAATTATAATGAAAAATGAAATATTAAATTTTAGTAAGTAAGTAGCCGATTTTACACTAAAAAACTATGACAGAAAGTTGCACAGGAATGAAAAGAAAACTTGTAGAAAATTTCATCTCAATCAGATGGACCGTTCGCGAATGCATAAAGAACGGACGGACTTACAGTCTCTTTTATATATATAGATTTGCATTTTCTTTTACTTCAGTTTAACACAAAACAAATAATTTTTAGTCTGTATGAAATCAACGTATGTGTCACAAATAAAAGTAAATCTGCACAAAAGCATACCTGTCTGTTAAAATGAAACAATTGTTTGTTTGCTTTCTTCTGTTTTTAACGATGACGTTCATTGCACTCAAATATCAGCATCAGTGCGTCCTGTCTCCTCCCATAGATCACTCAAATATCAGCATCAGTGCATCCTGTCTCCTCACATAGATCAGACAAATATCAGCATCAGTGCATCCTGCTCCTCCCATAGATCAGACAAATATCTGCATCAGTGCGTCCTTTGTCCTGCCATAGATCAGACAAATATCAGCATCAGTGCATCCTGTCTCCTCCCATAGATCACACAAATATCAGCATCAGTGCGTCCTGTCTCCTCCCATAGATCACATAAATATTAGCATCAGTGCGTCCTGTCTCCTCCCATAGATCACACAAATATCAGCATCAGTGCATCCTGTCTCCTCCCATAGATCACACAAATATCAGCATCAGTGCATCCTGTCTCCTCCCATAGATCACATAAATATCAGCATCAGTGCATCCTGTCTCCTCCCATAGATTACACAAATATCAGCATCAGTGCATCCTGTCTCCTCCCTTAAATCACTCAAATATCAGCATCAGTGCGTCCTGTCTCCTCCCATAAATCACTCAAATATCAGCATCAGTGCATACTGTCTCCTCCCATAGATCATTCAAATATCAGCATCAGTGCATCCTGTCTCCTCCCATAGATCATTCAACTATCAGCATCAGTGCATCCTGCTTCTCCCATAGATCACTCAAATATCAGCATCAGAGTGTCCTGTCTCCTCCCATAGATCACACAAATATCAGCATCAGTGCGTCCTGTATCCTCCCATAGATCACACAAATATCAGCATCAGTGCATCCTGTCTCCTCCCATAGATCACACAAATATCAGCATCAGTGCATCCTGTCTCCTCCCATAGATCACACAAATATCAGCATCAGTGCATCCTGCCCCAGGGTCAGAGGGAAGTATACCGATCCATTACCCCAGGATAAGTGGAAAGTATACCAATCCATTACCCCAGCGTCAGTGGGAAGTATACCGATCCATTAACCCAGGGTCAGTGGGAAGTATACCGATCCATTACCACATGGTTAGTGGCAAGTATATCAATCGATTACCTCAAGGTTAGTTTGGGAAGTATACCAATCCATTACCCCAGGGTAAGTGTAGGAATTATACCGATCCATTACCCCAGTGTCAGTGGGAAGTATACCATCCTCTCCATATTTTTATAAAATTTCACACAGTTCTCACTGTGAATTGAACTAGATCTGCATGAGCCAGAGGCTGTCATCTTCACCAAAAAGTCCATGAGAATTCAGCCATGACACTTTTATTGCTATGATACTTTCATTGCTATGAAACTTTCTTTGCTATGACACTTTCATTTGACACCAAACAGAATTCTAATACTGCCAGTAATAGCTTTGTGTTGATATGTCATTGCTTGATCACACATTGTCTTGTTTATTGAGTAATTGATGTAGGAACAGGTTAGAGGGAAGCTTTGTACACTAAGGCATTCTGACTAACCTTTTATTATTTCTTTCCTTTGGGTTTATGTGTCGCCTAGTATTATTAACATAATTATTAACATACATCATGTGATTGTCATTCGGATGAGTAATATGTTTTTCATTAACATAACACAATGAATAATATAAATTTATCTCCCCCGATGTGTCTCCACTTTGCCGTGGTGGGGAAGCTTGCGTATCCCATTGACCCCGTGTGCTATGTCGATGGATAAAAACTACATATCGGACAGCTTATGGGATAGGGGCCAGACTAAGCGAGACACAACCTGCTGCTCTGCAGGTAGACTGAGGATAGCAGTCAAAAGTTTAAATCAGGCGCACGTAGGCAGAAGTTCTTGGTCCGGATACATACTCTAAGGCTCTCTGTCGAGGGTTGTGGCTGAACGCCTCTAAGCCATAAACCCTCGGATGTGAGAGCCGGGCCGATACCCATCTACCGAAACATGGAGGTGAGATACTGAGCACGCTACATGCCCAGTTCAGATACTTGTCCGAAAGCTCTCAGCTGGGGGATATGAGGGTTCCTGGCCATTTCTCGCTCACTGCTGTACGGAGGTAAGGTGCTGAGCTGGCAGCACATGTAGCCTGCCTTGTGAGCGAGTACTAAAAGTTAGAAGAAGTGCCCCAGTCGAATGAAATGGTTACGAAAACTGTCTGTATCTAACTCATAGAGAGTGTAGACAAAGGTGGAAAAACGTCTAAATAACACAAAATGGAACGCACGGCTATCGAATCCATTGCATGGTCCGAGGTCCAAAGCGAAAGCTTACCTAGTGGATGTCGCCCGCAGACTGACCATTCCTGGTGTGTGCTTGAGCAACCAGTGGCAAGCGAGATGCCCAAAACATGGAAGTGAGGAACTAAAGCAGCCATGAGCAGGACGTGGCAAATCCTCGGGTGAGCCCAGTCTCAGAGCAATATGTGCCGGCTCTGCAATTATGGAAGCCTCCTTGGATAGCGAGGGAATGCCCATGGTCTGTCCCTGCCTTCCCTTGAGGGTTGACCGTGATGTCGTTGACCGTTCTATTTTGACCAGCTGAGATGTGAGCGACACCACAGCACTAACAGTCTAACGTCTCTCGAAACCCCGAGAAGGCTAACCCGTAAAAAATGCCTGCTGAAGTCGGACGTGCTGGCCCACTGGTGCAAATAAATCAGGCACAACGCAAAAAACGTCTGAGTGAAATGTCTTTCATGCTAGGTACAGCTCTAACTAACTAGTTTTCCGAATAGCTTGTGTCCGGAAAAGCTCTGACTAGCTTGTTTCCGAATGTTCGTTGTACCCGGAACAGCTCTGACGGGCACATCGACAAGTACATGTCCGAATTGAAAACTCGCCGCGTGGATACTGTCTGCAGACCGGTCTGGTCAGTGTGGGAAAGGCTCGTGGTGAACGATATGCAAAAATATATCGAAGTGAGGAATTCAAGCAGCCATGAGCAGGACGTGATGATTCCCACGGTGAGCCCAGCATCAGGGCGCTATGTGTCGGCTCTGCAACTATGGAAGCCACCCTGGATGGCAGAAAATGCCATGGACTGTCCCTGCCTTCCCTTGAGGGCAGATCGTGAATCATTCTACCGTTCCAGTTTGACAAGCTGGGATGTGGACGGCACCACAAAAGTGAGAGTCCCACAGGAACGCTAAAAGTCGGATGTGTTGGCCTAAGGGTTTCGACCCAAGGGTGCAAAACAGACACACCGCAATCACATCTGAAAAAACACTCCGGATGAATGCAAAGAAGAAGAAGAAGATATAAATTTATTAGTAATTTCATACAGTTATCAAATGTATTTAAATGTTGAATAATAAAAACCACTTTTGATGCAGTAATATTTAGGCTTCTTTATGTTATTATTACAAGTAATTGTTTTAGAAAATAATTTGTTATTTGCTTAGTGTATTTTTCTAAGGCAAGATTATATTGTGCTAATCTTTCAAAGTAGTTTATTAATTTCTAAGCTATTCTGAATACTCCAAAATAAATAATTCCGTTTTCTTCCCACAGCTTTGAATAAGCCTGGTGATGTAGCTGGCAGAATGTCCTCATCATCTGCAAACCAATCTGAAGATAATGGAAACTGTGAGTTAATAGTGTTTCCAATATTCTATATCATCACAACTATAATATGAACATATTGGAAAATTATCACATTTCCCATATGTTTTTTGTATCTACTAGTTGTTGATTGTCAATTACTTCATCACTGTTTATTTCTTATATAGGTTATCGATTCTGTTCATAACAGTAAGTTAATTTCTTCCTATAGATTATCTCTTCTATACCTGTAGGTTTTTTTCTTCTATAGGTTACCTCTTCTATTCATACCTGTAACCTTATATATACAATCATCACTTTATTCATACAAGGGACTTGTCCGTATCCAGAAAGCTCTTCCTAACCTGACCCTATAAAGCAGCAGCAGCAGAAGAAGATGAAGAAGAAGGACAACACTTTTATAACATAGACATTGAAGTTATTTGCCATTGCTTATCACTTTATACAGAAATAGAAGTGCAAATTTTAAATTCTTCATATAATTGTATATAACAGTGCCATTAAAGCAATGTATTTATATTAAAAACTTTATATAATCGTAGACATTCAAGTGACATTTAGACCTTTCAACCTTGTTAAGACATTCAAACAGGAGTTTTTATTATTCTCCAGTTGTAGATGAAAAAACAAGTACACAACTTCACATTTCATTCAGTATCTTACCTGTCACTGACTGTATTTAAAATATCATCTTATTTATCATACATTCAAAACATTGCATTCCCTTAGTGAATTTAAGCACAGAAGCTACAAACAATATTTAGCACAATTTATTGCCTGGAATATATCACTGCATCTCGTTGGGTCCATACTGCAGAGTTGTATATCATATGAAGTGAATAAATGAGTAATACTTTCATGGAATCAACATATTGTTTGTGGCTTTCTGTGTTTAAAGATCATATTCATAATTATGGAAATGAATTTATCTTAACAAGGACATAACAAAATAGTAAGTTACCGTCAGACTATTTACTAACACATGGAAATTTTGATTCCCTAAATAATGACTAACCGTCTTTTTTGTTTAATTCTTTGCAGCTTCCATTCTTGCGATCATTATAAGTGTCAGCACAAGTCTTCTCTTAGTAATGGGTGTTATCTTCCTGGTGCTGTACTATCATCAGCGGCAGAGTAAGCAGAAAGCCAGTGAAGTTCCTGTCCACTTCTCCAACAACACATACTCCCGGGCACCCAATGGTTCAGCTCACAGAGATGGCCAAGTACTTCCCATTCCTACCAGTCAGGTGCCGTTTGCTTCTAATGAGGAGCTGTATCTGGATCCTCACTCGGTAAGAAAGGTTTGGCTATGTTTAAAAACGGTTCCAAAGGCCAGAAGATTGACTTCATTACACTGGGTTTTATCCCATGTATATTTCCGCAGGGCGACCTGTCAAAAACATTGCACAGTGTATGAACTCCGTAGCTCCAGCAACAACTTCCAGAAGTCTCTGAGAAAACCACTCGTGAACTCGACCTCACAACCCTCGAAGCATGAGGATGGTGGCATAACCACTTTGCTGCAGAGATTCCCAGGTTTAACTGTGTTTCCTCTCTTTATATGGGAGTCTCCGTGGCGAAGTGGTCAAGCTGTTTGACTCTGGCTCTGAAGGTTGTGGGTTCGATTCCGGGCCGCGTCCTTCAGTTCACGAGTTAAATTTTTCAGAGACTCCTGTGGGTCGTCACTAGAGCTACGGAGTTCGTGCTTTGTGCGACGCTTTCTGCGCTGCGGAAAGAGACCGAGTCATATGGGATAAAACCCGGTGCAATGAAGTCGACTTTGTTGACTTTTAAGCGACTTTTAACTGTGTTTGATGGTGAGAGCATGGTTGTATCAGGAATAAGACAGAAATTAACTCGTTCACTGAGACTCCTGTTAGTTGCATATCCATTACAGGACGTCACAGTCCACCCAAGCATTTTGTGGCTGTTTGAGATCTCTTGGGAAGTTTATGTTCAGTAGTTTGCCATGGCTTTCTGAACAACTGGCACCCATACCATTTTATAAAAACCCAATGCTATGCGTTCTGCTGCCACATCACCCGCAGCTGTGTTTTGAACGCGGTATGCGGAATTATAAACTGCGTCTGTAACCTCTTCGCCATGGAGCCGGCTAGAACTATGTATCAATGAATAACATGGAGCAGGCTGCAGGAAATAGCCACAGATGAAACTGCTTGACCTGAGTTGGTTGAGGTCATATGTTTTAGTAGGGAATAAAGGGCAACAGAAGAAGAAGGAATGTATTCAGCATAAACACATGGATTAGCTTGAGACTTGACTCCACAGGTTGTGCTCTATAGCTGGCAGAGATTGTTTGTAGCTCATTGAAACATTTTGTGTGTGCGTAGGATGTTTAGTTTTTATTTACATTGTCACTGAATAGTTCGCTTTGTGGGATGTGTTTGAGCATGATAAGAGAGAGGGAAAGAGGGGGTTTGGAGAGAGTGATAGAAAGCAAGAAAGATAAATAGTAGCATTATCATTTTGTAGTGAAGTTCAGCAAATCACATTACAACTTTATATTGTTAAAAGGAATGCTGAACACACCTTGGACAGCCACTATGAATTAAGCAGCAGGTTTTGATAAAGGGCTAAGATACAAAGATAGTCTATCACAAACATCAGAAAGGGGCGGTCAATATTTTACGGACTTGTTACGAGAAGAGGAGAACTGGAACATACTGTAACAACTGGAAAGATTTATGGAACAAGAGATTGAGGAAGACAGCATGAGAAGATTCTTGACAGTTAGTTAGTTAGTTAGTTAGTTAGTTAGTCGCAGTTCCAACTTCACAGCAGCGGGTCGTCCCCATTATGCTCCGTTCCTGTGCTAGTGAATATCACACAAAACGCTCCCCACTGCCCAATGTGAAAAGTGGAAAAGACAGGAGTCTCAACAAACAATAGCCTGCACAGATACACTGTGCATAATGCCGCCGCCAGAATGTCAACACACCAGTCCCCCACGAAACACCCAATTCATCTCTGATGGAATCGGCGGTCATTTTCCCATCTCGATGTTTCCTAGATGTTCACCCACACAGTCCACGAAAATACAGTTCATCACCGACGGCAGTGGCAGTCAACCAGAAGCCCAGCAGCCACGCATTTCTGCATAAGGCAAAAACCGGTCAACTCTGGGACATAGCCACCTGCCATCGCTCCGAACATGCAGTCACGTTAAAAAAAAAAAAAAAAAACTTCGGCAGATTCAAAAGCACTTCACACGAAACTCACAGCTCACAGTGTCGCGCCACGCACTCACTCAGTAGCAGGGCGACGGAACCATCAAGCCTCCTTAGTCGCCTCTTGACAGTGTTTAACCACATTATCATCATCATCATCAAGTGCCATGCCAGCTGGCATAGGCGTTCATGGCTCCACAGATCTCGGACTTTGGTTTTCTGGATCAACTCTGCTGATGATATTCCTCCATGCCACCGTCTCAATCCATCCAGCATAGTTACTAGATGACAGTCTGGTGCCACCTATGGCTCATGACTGTTCCTACCGGATGAAGATGTCCTAAGACAGCCATTAATGTCGTTCACTGCCTCTGAAATGTGTTTTGTCATGAAGTCTTGGGAAGATAATATAGTGGTTTCCCCTTACCTTCCACATCTGTATGGGGGTCCGTTACTTCAGCCTTTGACAGCCATTTCCGACTGTCAGGACAAGTGAGTGCCCTGCTCTGCTCAGCTACAGAGTTGTCCACTTATCCCGGTGGATACTCGCTCCCAAGGGCTGCGTTAGCCACACCGTGATGTGTTTCCCATCCTCGACCACTAGGAAGTGCAGTTGGGATTTTCCCTTCCTAAAGTTATGGTCTATGGTGGCCAAAACTCTCTTTTAGAGGACATTTAATGGTAGCTTGGAAAGATATAAGAAATTGATACTTTCACTTGTGATCTGTAGAAGCTTGATCACCCACACCGGTTGGTTGGTAAGGCACTTGATGATAATACTTGTTAAATCACCATTTTGTGACAATTTACCTTTGATAGGACATTCATATTACTATTGCTTGTTTTTTTTTCAGAATGACAAGCCTGGCAGTAACCATGTGAACTGTAGCCCAGCCAAGGAATGCAAGTGTGCTCTCCAGCAGACCGGAGGCATCAACGGCTCCTTGTGCTCATCCCCTGCCACTGACTCAGAGCTTGGAGCTTGTGGTGGCGGCGACCCAGAGCAGGAGGTGACTGTGCCTTTGATGGCCAGCAGCAAAATGGACTGTCAGCCCGTTGGAGACAGTTGTGCAACTTGTCAGTCGCTGCACAGCTGCTGCATGCTCAACCAAGGGGACTACATAGAGATGAACAGCCAGGGCCACGAGAAGGATAAAGACAGACACATTAAAGATGATGATGAGAAGCATACTTACAGCAATGTGGATCACAGAGACACTGGAAATGAAAACCTGTATGAGGTGTTGCCGTAAGCCTGAAAACCTCAGGATATCTTCCCAAAAGGATGAGCCCTTGAACCAGGAATTGTCTTTCCTTGGTTAGCATGAAGCACATTAGTGCAACCCCAGATCAAACTACTTCCAAAGACACACAATGTAAAAACATATGGGTAGGCCTAATGGAGACTGACTTGCCCTTACATGGTAATCAACTCGTGCCCTTCCACAACAGAATTATTGTTTTGTTTTTGGCTTTTGGTTTGTTTTAAAGGCTCAGTTTCATGAAGTTCCACTCCCCTGTGTATTAGTGTGATGACCGCTTCTGCTGCTGGCTAGATCAAGTCCAGGCGACTTCAGTTTGATCTTAGCTAAAAGGCCAAGAACCACACAATCAAGTCTGAAAGTTTTAATTCCTTGTGCATCAAGTAAACCATCTTAGGTTGATTAGTTACTAGTCTCATGACCAAACCACTTAATTTGCTTTACAAGTTTTACATTAATCATGTATGGAGTAACCAATGAACATATAGTAGGTTTACTTGCTATAGGTAAAGACTGTCTCATAGCAGATGCTGCTGTTGGGGTGGGAAGTGTCAGGGCTTCACATATTCTAGATTATGACATGTGAGATAGGGTGGTCAGTGTCCTTCCTTGTCATCTTTCCCTCCCAAAGAATTCCCAGAAGATTCTGACAGCTGCCTGCTACCCACTTTTATGAGGCTGGGTCGACCTCATGGCTGTACTGGCCAAAATTAATAATCCTGGCTCTGTTGGGGATTTTCAGGGGGCGTTCGCTTGTTTTGAATTCAAACGTAGTCCATACAATCGCTACTTCTTCTAGCATACTGGGCTGATTTTTGCGTGTGGATTAGCGTTCCCTATTACCAGTTTCCCACACTATGAGGCAAACCCACTCCAACTTCTGAGGTACTTGTAATTTATATCTCCAAGTCAAGGACGAGAAGTCAGAATTTTTGTCCAACTGACCTGTGTAGGGGTTGAACCCGCTATCCGGAAGTTTAAGAGCAAATGCTCTTATCCCTTCGGCCATACTAACCTGATGGGAATTGAAACGGGATAACTTCAGTGCTTTTGGTTGATACATATATGTACCAGTTATTGATTAATTGTATCTATGTATCTGTTCTGACTTGGGTCATAAACAATGATGTATGCATGAGGCCATCATTGGTCCATCAGAATGTGTTTTGTTTTCTGGTATTCACCGAAGAACTGATTCTGTTCTTTCTGACAGCATACTGATTCTGTGTTGTATTTCCTAGAAGAGCATTCTCCTTGTCTCTGACAACATACTGATTCAGTGTTGTATTTCCTAGAAGAGCACTTTCCTTGTCTCTGACAACATACTGATTCTGTGTTGTATTTCCTAGAAGAGCACTCAACTTGTTTCTGACAACAAACTGATTCAGTGTTGTATTTCCTAGAAGAGCACTTTCCTTGTCTCTGACAACATACTGATTCTGTGTTGTATTTCCTAGAAGAGCACTTTCCTTGTCTCTGACAACATACTGATTCTGTGTTGTATTTCCTAGAAGAGCACTCAACTTGTTTCTGACAACAAACTGATTCAGTGTTGTATTTCCTAGAAGAGCACTCAACTTGTTTCTGACAGCATACTGATTTTGTGTTGTATTTCCTAGAAGAGCACTTTCCTTGTCTCTGACAACATACTGATTCAGTGTTGTATTTCCTAGAAGAGCATTCTCCTTGTTTCTGACAACAAACTGATTCTGTGTTGTATTTCCTAGAAGAGCACCCTCCTTGTCTCTGACAACATACTGATTCAGTGTTGTATTTCCTAGAAGAGCACTCAACTTGTTTCTGACAACAAACTGATTCAGTGTTGTATTTCCTAGAAGAGCACTCGCCTTGTTTCGGTCATGAGATGACTTGAAGAACTAACAGAACTAGTCAGTGTTTGATCGTAATCTGTATTCAGCACATGATCTGCCAGGTGTGGAGTGACTCCTTGTGACACAAAAACATGATATACAAGAGAAGCATAGTGATCACATACAAGAAACACAGAATCTTGACACACAAAGGGGTGAACGTACACTTGTATACTTCTTGTGGCATATTTCGTATATGGGGCTATACTCCCATATTTATATAGACCAATCAGCATGTGATGGGTGATGTAGACAATATTAATCGGCTGCTTTTACTACCCGGACATTTCCTGGTACCAAATTTACGCTGGGTCAATCTGAGTGCCCAGGTCCATTTTTAAAAATATACCCACTGGGGATTTGATCATATGACCTGCGGACAAGCATGCTAGCCACTGTGATATTGCAGCTCCCGTGGTTACATGAGAAACATAAAATTTTGACATGCAAGAAAAAAGAATCTTGACATTCAAGAATTACAGAATCTAGTCATAAACAGACATACAAGAAATACATATTTTTAATTTTTAAGACTTACATAATCTTGACATGCAAGAAACATGCAATTTTCACTTAAAGAAACAGACTATCGTGACTTAAGAAACAGGAAATCATGACTTGCAAGAAACACACAACATCAGACAGTAACTGAGAATGACCATAAGTAATAAAAAAAAAAAAGACACATAAATTATGAACCACAAAGCCACATTTGTAGTTAGACGTTGGTATAACATACCAGAACTCTGGCTTCTACAGAAGCTTGTAGACTTTTTTTGTTGCTGGCGTCAGTCATTTGTGTACTATGTTTTTATGGCATTATTTATTTCATGTGGACACATTGTTTTCTCCACGCTGCAATATTTCTTGTTATTATATTCGTATATAGATCAATGGCCAGTAGATAGTTCTTGACCTGTTATCTAGGCACTTCTTGAATACATGTGTGGATGCTGGTTATTCTTTTGTTATAAACAGTTACAACCATGTGTTTGAACTAAGATTGTATTTTCTTCCTTGAAAATGAAATTCAGTTGTTGGAAATGATACAACAGAAAGTTACAACTGAAGTCTTATTCTGATTAATGGACAAACAGAAGTAATGTTAGTTACAAAGAACTAATGTTTTCCCAAATGCAACAGTCAGTGGAACTAGTCTGTGTAAAACAATGTATTTAAGTATTTGGGTACTTTAGTAACAGCAGATGGAAAATGTATTAAAGCAGTTAAATGTGCAATAGCCCAAACCAAAGCAACGTTTCACAAGATGAAGATATTCTGTGCAATATATCTTTGTCAATCTAAGTGAGAGGAGTTCTTAAGAGCTATACTGAGTCATGGCAGATACGGAAGGGAATTATGGACAGTTAGCAGATTAGTAAGGGATTATGTGAAAGATGCAGAGATTTGGTTTTATCAAAGAATGATTAAAACACAAGGGACAAATACAAAGCTAATTGAAGATAATGATTAAAACACAAGGGACAAATACAAAGCTAATTGAAGATATTTTGAAAGAAGTTAATTCACAAATAGAACTGGTTACTAACAGAAGAGAACAATTCATTCTTTGGACACATCATGAGAAGGGGAAAGCTGGAGTGTGAGGTGACAACAAAACAGTTGGAAGAGATGAGAAGCAGGTGGCGACAGAGAGGAGATTGTAGACAGTTTGACATGGATGAACATTTAGTATCAGAAATGATTGTCAGTACATGAGACAGAAGGCTGAGGACTGACACGATGACCAACGTCACATGGCTTGGACTGCATGAGGAAGAAGATAAAGGTGAAGATAGTTCCATGGCAGTTAATGTTGTTGGGGTGTGTGAAGGGATTAAGCCATGACCTAAAATATACATTGTAACCTATGACCTAAAATATACATTGTAACCTATGGCATAATATGGCAGGGTAGCCATTTCCCTTTCTCATCTTTCTTTCCCAAGCAGTTCCCAGAGTAATTCTCAGAGTTATCCCAAGCAGTTCCCAGAGTAATTCTCAGAGCAATTCTCAGAATTATCCAGTACCTGTTTTATGTTGCAGGGTTGACCCCATAGCTATACTAATCAGAAAAAATATCCTCTGATTGCTGGGAATGGAACCCAGATCAGCCTTAGCAAACAAGTACAGTATGTTGCCACAGCTCCTTTCATTCGCTTAACGTTGGGCACGAACCCACGACCCTAAGATTAAGAGACCCATGCTCTACCAACTGAGCTAGCCAGGCAGATGCCTTTCATTCATATAGTGTTATATTTTGTATAAGCTATGTATTGTATGCCGATCTCCCTGGTCTAGGGTTTACACGACTTTCTCCGTAATCCCGTATACTCTCGTGAGTAATGTAACGTGCACGAGAATTGGTAGCGGTTCTCTCCGCAGCAGTAACTTACGGGGTATGTGAGCCGGTCGTTCATAAAGCAATGGCAGACTACTGAGCGTAATCTTGCCAAGTAATCAACAATCAGCAGAAAGATGCTGATGTTGACAGTGATGTCCTGTAAAGGAAATGCGAACATAAAACAAATTTATGATGCAATGTACTTAATTTGTCCATGACATAAATACATTATTTTAACATTTTCATGTTAACAGACAAGCTAAATGTTGCACATATAAATACATTATTATAATATTTTCATGTTAACAGACAAGCTAAATGTTGCAGAAAGGGAAAACATTCTGGGGCACTAGTACATAATATAATAATTGGTAAGCAATTATTACTAAGGTTATAAGGCTATTTTGGTTTTGTGGTCACTTATTATTGAGATCATTAGAAAATAAGCCACATGTTTTGCATGTAAGTATTGAAATGAGGATGAGAGTAATGTAAATAATAGATTTACAACCATCAGATACTTGTGTGTAATCGGAGTGCAGTAGTGATAATCTTGTGCTATTCTAAACTCAACTGAATGTGTTTGTAATTCCCCAACATTTCAGGGGAACTTTTATAGTAGATTTAAGTAGCATTTATTGATGTTAAATGTGTGCCAGTAAGACTGTTCATTCTTTGTTTTCTAATTGACTGCATTTGCTAGAATTAGTTTTTGTCTTGTGGGAAAATATACATATGTTGGTGGCAGAAGCTGAGTGGTTGTAATTATGTGTATGTAGGAGAGTTCTGGCCTAGTCAGTCACAGCGACGTAAACAGCACGTAACACTTTAAGATTGGGTGACTTGTGGTTGGTAAGTGAAACCTCTGGAACATTGAATGTTAACTCTTAAGTCTGCTGCATTGGTGCCCAGGTAATTTGAACCTTGCAAAGATCTTGCATCTTTCAGAGTGTGGATACTTTTCCTTCAGATCCGGTACCAAAGTACCACCTGCAGAGAGAATGTGTTACAGAGATCTTCCAGCTCAGATACCAACAGTTTGTGCAAGGCTGGTACTGAAGCTTCACATCTGTGGAGAGGAATGTTAGGATGTAGCCAGGTTGTGGATCAGCCCAGCACAATTAGACTGGCTGGGGTTGAGTTGGTGGTGTCTCCTGCACAAGTTGTAGGTCTCTCGTTGTCAACAGTCTCCCACCCAGTGCTGAGAGGGAAGGTACTTGGATAAAAACCTGACTTGATGGCACATTGAAAACCTGGCTAGCAAGGGATCAATCAGTCAATCAGGTGCTGTCTCCACAGTGAAGGTTGGCTGCAATGGATCTCCAACACTGTTTCTCGCCCTGACTGTAATTTCTGTCAGATTTATGTTCGTCCATCTCTTGATGTTATCTTCCCACTTGTATTAGTGTCTACCTCTTGCTCGCTTGCCATCAACCTTGCCTTTCAGTATGGTTTTTATAAGAGTGTTATGTCTTTTAACGTGGCCAAAATATTTCACTTGCCTCTTTTTTATTTCTGTCATCAACTCTCATTTCATTCCCAGTTTTTCTAGAACCTCTGTATTTGATTGTTTTTGTTTCCATGAAATATGACATATTCTTCTGTATATCCTCATCTCTAGGCCCTCTGCTCGACTTTCTAATTGCTTGTTCAATATCCAAGGCGATATAAGTGGGAAGATAACATCAAGAAATGGGTGAACAACAGGATCTTCTAGTGTGAGTTGGAGCCAGAAACAAAAGTTTTCAGATGATCAGTAGTGGCAATAACACAGGGGCCAAAACACCTTGTTTAAAAGAAATATGTTGTCAGATTTCATTAGTACATTCTGACCAAACATAAGAATTATAATCACACATGACATGTTGATTGGTACACATGAAAAATTGGGATAGAAAGAGCATGAATGTAAAAGACCCCGCTATATGTCGCTTCGGTTTACGTTGTTTTCCTATAACGTCTTTGCCACTATGGGACGTTACTTCACTTTACATCGTTACGTTCCGCTATGACGTCGTCACCTGTGTTGCTATGCTGCGTTAACGTCGCCATTTGACATTTTGTGCAGTGCGTTTTTCCAGGATTTTATCGTGTAATCACCCATAATTATGAGTTCAAAGCGCACAGTAAGTGCTGATAGTATGTCTGGTTATAAGAGAACCAGGAAAAGTGTTACTCTTGAGGTGAAGTTAGATGTGTTACGTCATTTTGAGGCTGGCGATCGGGCTGTTGATATCGGTAAAGTCTATGGTTTACCTCCAACCACGGTAAAGACAATTCGTACAGGTGCTGACAAAATCAAAGAGGGTTCTAAAATATTAGCCCCTTTGAGTGCTTCAAAAATCACTCGTACCAGAAGTACTCTTATGGAGAACATGGAAGCTCTATTGACTGTTTGGATTGAAGACCAGAACCAAACGGATCATGCCTGTGAGCAAGATGGCTATCCAGGAGAAAGCAAAGTCTCTCTATGAAGATCTAGCTAAGAAAGCGGGTGAGAGCAGTACTAGTAGTGTTGATGATAGTTTTGAAGCGAGTCATGGCTTTAATGCCTCTACGGCCCAATAATTCTACCCTCGCCTTCCAACTCACCTCTATTTAGCCAATAAATATCAACAACCATCAAAATAAACATGACATAATACACTGTATTTAATTTAATTCTATGGGAAATAGTGTTTTGCTATACGTGTTTCACTTAAAGTCGCATTTTCAAAGAACATAACCACGGCGTTAACCGGGACCTTCCTGTATATCATACAAACCCACAGGTCACTGCTTACACTAATCGCAAACTACGTATTTCTTACTTCTCTGTACAGCTTAAGGAACTCTTTTAATGTAACTTAATGTATATATTTATTTGGAGTCCCACTTAATTTTACAATTTGACTCAGCAGTTATAGCTGTTCAGAAGTAAGCATTTATCATTGAAACCAACTGTAGAGCTGGTTATTTATAGCTTTATCATCATCATAAATGGCATTTAGTTATAACTGTTTCTTGCAATCATGGATTTCTTATGTTTTATATTTCATTGATTAGTTTGAATCTACATGGTAGCATGCTTAAAGCACTTTTATGTACTATGTTCCCCTCAGCATGTAGATATGCTAATTAATATAGATATGATAATTATTCCTGCAATGCACTGATTATGAACGCATCTATGTTATTCCCACCTGTAATTGTACTGTACAGCCACAAGTGATTCCAAAAGTCAAGTATGTCTAATGTGTTCTTTGTCTTGTATCAATCTTCATTTGGATGTTTATGCGGAGAGTCTCTGTGGTGAAGTGGTCAAGCTATCTACCAATGCGACGAAGGGCATGGGTTCATTTTCAAACTCTGCCATTTGATTCATATGTGCAATTTTTTTGTTTTAAATCATCACTGAAGCTCATGTTCTGTTTGATGCTTTCAGCAGGTTGTGCTCTGTGCAAAGAAGACTGAGCAGTATATGAAATAGAACCCCATGCAATGAAGTAGATCCTCTTGCCGAAAGCTCTTTAAGTGCCATCTCCACAATGATTGGCTGCAATGGATCTCCAACACTGTCTGTCTCTCACCCTTGACTGTACATTCTGTCATATTGATATTCGTCCATCTCTTGATATTATCTTCCTACTTATATTGTTGTCTCTCTCTTGCTTGCTTGCCCTCAACTTTGACCTTCAGTATGGTTTTTATGAGAGTGTTATGTTTTTTAACGCAGCTGAAATATTTCACTTACCTCGTTTTTATTTCTTTTATCAACTCTCTTTTCATCCCAGTTTGTCTAGAACCTCTGTATTTGATTGTTTTTGTTTCCATGAAATACGACGTATTCGTCTGTATGTCCACATCTCTATGGCATCTATTTGACTTTCTAGTTGCTTGCTCAATGTCAATGTCCAGGCTTCCGTGCCTTACAGTAGTGTTGAATATACGTAACATTTGGCAATTCTCATTTTTAATGCACTGATAATCTTTCTAGATGTTAATACTGATTTCATGCTGTTGAAAGCATTTTTGGCCATTCCTTTTCTTTTTTTTTAAATTTCTGTTTCACTTTTATCGCCATCCAAGTTATTTTTATTCGTGTCCAAGATAGGAGAAACTTGTTACTTGTTCTTTTATCTCCCCATTTACTGTGATGTTCATTGAGTACCTTTCCTTTCCACTGCTAATTATCATAGTTTTCATGTTTTGGATGTTAATATCTAAGCCTCATTCTGCACTATGCCTGTTTACTTGTACGACTAGGTTTTATAACTCTTGCTCAGTGTTCTCACAGTTGATGCCAAGTCTCAGTTGAGGTGATTCATGCATATCCGTGTCACTCTTGCAGTGTAATGTATTGCATATGTGATGTGTATTATGTCTTCTATGTCTCTTCCCCCCCCCCCTCCCCATAAATGATGCCAAAATTCTCAGTCGAATTGATTATCCTCATCTATGTCAGCCTTGCAGTACCCACATAAGTGTATGTGTATTATGTCTTTGATTCATCTTCAGTTTCCCCCACAATTGATGCCATTTAGATATTGATTATGTGATTCTGTTGATGTGAAAAAAGAAGAAGAGAATCAAGTCCTGAAGCAGGGACCTGCTGTGAATCTGTGAAATTTTGTAGGCCTGAATGCACAGGAGAACAGGTGGCCAGTCTTTTCCTCTGTTGGTGGACAATGAATGCAGGTGCGAACCCTCACCCAGCCACACTCATGATATTATCAGCGTAGCTTCCTGTCAACTAACTTAACACACACTGTTTAAGTGAATGAGTGTACATGTAGTGACAAAAATTGATGCTTCTGGAACTTCACATGTAACTTAACATGTCTGTTCAAGTTGATCAGTATTACTTTGAATGATACGTGTGATTCAGTTTCTTTCAGGACAAGAAAACAAAACAGTATTAGAAATGTGACAAACTTAAGACATAGTAAATATAATTTAAGATGGCAATACTGTGTTTTGTAGTTTATATTCATCATCATCATTGTTATAGGCTCAACCAAATGGGCTAGACATCCATGCCCCTCCACAGATCTCACTTCTTGGTGGTCTGGATCACCTCTACTGCCAACATCCCTCCATGCCACAGTCTTAGACCATCAAACATCATTTCTTCTGTCTGCTCTACCGCTTCTCCCGTTTATTTTTCCAGTCACCGAGCTATTCTCCGGTTCCTCTCTTCTCATCTGATGACCAAAGAGTATTGTCTCTGTCTTATAGTTGTGTATCTGCTGGACAGATTGGCTGGGTGTGCACCGCTGGATGGGGTGTTGGTGCATGATAAGGCAGATATGGTCAGTGCTCTTTTCAATCTTGTGTGCGTGTGTGAGTGTGTGTGAGAGTGGAAGAACTGACAAATCATCATGGCCTGGAAAGAAGGGTGCAACAGCGAGTGACTAGAGGACCAAGCTGACACTCAACACTCCAAGGAAAAGCTAGACAGCCAATAATCCAACTGCAACTGGTACCGTTAGTTTTGGGACTCTTCGCTGGTTGTTGAAGATTTGGGTGGGAATGTTTATGGGAATGTTCCGAGTGCTGTGATCTTGGTTCTTGGCTCAACTGAATTCAATGTATAGTTGTGTTCTACTTTCATTAACCTCTTCCAGACAATTATTAATAACTCGGTAGACATTCTGTTAAAAATTAGGAAAGAAAGGAAAAGCAAAACAGGCAAACAAGTAGATAGTAATGAAAGAAAGAAAGGCATGCTTGGTTCTGGTTGGTTAGTTGTGAATCCTCTGGAAGACTACAAGTTAGTTGACATATCATAGTCATTGCACATCAAACCATTCAGTCCAAAAGTACTCGGATCCCCTCCTCAGTAAATCTTGCAGTGTGTAGCGGCTAACAACAACTGTTCTGTGTTGGTTTATTAATCTTCTTTGGCTTCCTGCATAGTGTTCTTGTCTCTTTTAACTTGTTTTTCTCGCAGTCTGACCATGATTGTAGATTCACAGTCATCGCTTGGTTCTCGCAAACATCTTACTTCTCGTAGAGCATTCAGTATATCAACCTGGTCCATGGCTCTAAGAGTGATCATTGGATGGTGTATCCTCTCGACATTGAGGATGGGGTACCCGTAAGATCTATTCTATCTGATTAACTCAGCACAGCACCGGACAGCGAAATGATTTGCTGAAATTCTTAAGCTGGCACAACAATCATTTGACCCCATAATACTCAAAGATTCATTGGACCTGGTTGAACTACTAGATATTATTGATCTTAAATTAAACCACATGACATCAATAGATATAGATATTATCAATCTTAAATTAAACCACATGATATCAATGGATATAGATATTTTTAAAAAAAAACTGTCATCTACTGTTTATAGTACCTTGCAGTGTAGGGCAAGGGGGTCTTGAGCCTGAGGAATTAAGCCCCCCTGGCTAGTGCGGTTGCCGTGAACTGTGCAGGTTAAGATTTTCTTTTTGCCCCCGACAGAAAAAAATCCACACCTTACAGAGGATTCGAACCCAGGTCTCCTGAAGAACTCGGCATTCTTAGCCACTCAGCCAGCCTTTCCTCATAGATATTATCGATCGAAAATTAAACCACATGACATCAATGGATGTAGATATTATCGATCTTAAATTAAACCACATGACATCAATGGATGTGGATATTATCGATCTTAAATTAAACCACATGACATCAATGGATGTAGATATTATCGATCTCAAATTAAACCACATGACATCAATGGATGTAGATATTATCGATCTTAAATTAAACCACATGACATCAATGGATAAAGATATTATTGATCTTAAATTAAACCACATGACATCAATGGATATAAATATTATTGATCTTAAATTAAATCACATTTTCATTGACGAAGCAATGAAGAAGATCTGTGATTGCAGAAAAGAGAATAAAATGGAGTTAGGTCAACCGAAATCCAAGCTTGAGAGACTACTGCTGCTGTGCAGATCTAACATTAAATTGAATTTCCTTAACCCTTTGAACCCAACACGCCAGTATACCGGATTGACGTAATGTGTATCAGAGACTACGAGCCGGTATACCGGCTTCCATGTGTTTTCTGTTTACATCTCACTGTTAATCGGCAACCAGCCAACCAATAAACATCCAGCTTACATCTAGACATGGCTAACATGTTTGAAGTCACTCTCCTGCTGAAGATTCAAAAAGTTTTCGATAGTTGATGGGATTTTGGGCCAAAATAAGCTGTAAAAATGGATATTGGTGAAGATATATATATATATATATATATATATATATTAAGGACACTAATAGAAATAGGGGGCTGAGTGATCTCAAGATATGGTGTCCACCTTGAGTGCTAGAGGCCCCGGTGAGAACCTGGATTGTTTTTTGTTGGAGTGAATTTTTGGAAAAATCAGCAAAAACGCAAATTTACACTTTTCCCCAAAATTGCATAAATATGATTTTTTTTAAATCACTTAGAAACATTTCCTATGTTTCTTCTTGTTGTTCACCAATGATTTTTTCCCAGAAATAATGTCTTTTTCAGGTTGAAATATTGAAATAGTATTAGTATATTATTAGTATAAACAAATCCCACATGATCATTTCTTTGTCTATAGATCATGAACACAATGATACTTTATCATTCTTAACTTAAACTGTTGTCAAGAGGCTGACACCATCCAAATATATGTCTACTGAAAAGGAACATAGACAGGCCAATACCTGAACTTCAATAGTTTTGCACCAGTACAATATAAATGAGGCCAGATATTCAATTGAGCGTGGAAGATTCGCTCTGATGACACACTAGCAGAAGAAGTGGACACTTTTAGCTAGATCCTGCATTCAAATGTTTATCCAACTGCCTTCATCAACTGCCAGCCACCCGTAACAACCTCCATAGAAACATTGTTTCCTTAACTTTAGAGAACTTTTTGATGGGATGATGTTATGAAACGAATACTCAGTTAACTGAAACATCAGTTAACCTAACATTCTTTGCTGTTGAACCAATAATTAGATAGAAAAACACACCGATACCTACATCATCTGTGGAAGAACTATTGTCTCAGTACACCAAATCTAACTATTTATCAATTCCAGTGTGAGTGCCAAGCAACCTATCAAATACCAGTGTGGGGAGAAAAGAGTGTTAATCTGTCTTTTGGACATCCTGTGCAGTTCACAGGCCATAAAATTCCAAGCTTGGCCATCTCTCAGCTCCTGCCAAATTGCTGCCATAAAGTTAACAAGGCAAAAGTATATATTTCTTTGTATATTGTATTCATTGAAAAACAGTTTCTCATTTGAGACTGAGGCTTAAGCCATTAGATATTTCCAATCAATTTTGTGCAGACAGAAAGACTTCATTGTGAATCTGCAATTACCATGGGGATAATAATTGCTCCACATATGAACAATATCAGTGATTAAATGTGTTAAGTTTTTCAGCCAAAATATTATCTATACGCTTCATATGATATATAATTCTCCAGTATGCAACCAAACATACCACACATATCATCATCTCCCAGAACACTTGTTTACTGAGCATGTAGTCGTGTGTCATTATTTAACTTGTAGGATGTTTCTGTGGGGTCACTGAAGTCTGTCCACAGTGGTTTATACAGCTGTTACTGGACCTGTGGCCTAGAGGTTACAATGTTTGCCTCAAGTTCAGAAGTTACAAGGTTCACATCACAGCAAAGGACTTGACATTTTTACAAGAACCACTGTTTTCTAATAATGTCACGCAGCCCTCTGGTCTTATGGGTGTTGTAGTCTTATCGGACTAAGGTGGAAAACAAAAGGTTCTGTATGCAAGTTGTGATTGTTAAACACCCAGAAGTTGGACATTATAAAGTAAGCTTACAACGCCGATATTCTGGGAATGTTGGTCAGACAGAAAACTTGCTAGCTTCAGTGGGATCTGTCTCAACCGTTTTTGGTCCATGCACCCCTTCACCATATGTTCAGAATGCCATTCCCATCCCCTCTACTTTCATATTTCCTCCCTATAAATCCCCCCTCTACACAGTATACTTAAAAATGGAAGCTAAATTTAATACCACAAACTAGTACGAGTCTAGACATCTAAATAAAACATGATTTACGGGTCTGCTTAATTTATAAAATGAATTTCAGAAGGGAGAGAAGTACAGAACTGTAAAGTATGGAGGGAAAAACAACATCAAGTAATCAGTTCTTGTATTAACGCGATCTTGAAATAATCTTAATTCCCCCTCTCCATGAGGGGGAGGGGGGGAGAGAGAGAGAATTCCCAGAACCACCGGTTTAGAAGAAGTAACCTCACTCAGATGTATACAGAAGAGTGGATAAGTAGGTGTGACGCACTGCCCTCAAAAGAGAAAACAAGAAGCACACTGGTATATACTGGAAAATGTGGTTTCACATGAGCAGCCTGTGGGTACTTGTATTGACATACATATTTCATCCACATGAGCAGCCTGTGGGTACTTGTATTTACATACGAGTACATATTTCATCCACATGAAAGGTTATAGTCTGTGGTATAAAATAATGTATACAAATCTTGGTAAATAAGTTATGGGTTATTGAACTGAATGTATCAATAAGTGTCCAGCTTCTTCCTGATAATTGTATAACTTTCAGTGAAATAATTAACACACCCCCTCTTCCTCCAAATGTGAGTATTTTTAAACACTTATACGTTTATAATATCATATCTGCCATTTGTTTGTTTAGTATTTTATAGAAATATTTGCTTGTTTAGTATTTTATAGAAATATTAAGTTTCATGAAATACGCGTGAATCTGATGTTTGAACTGTATATGAGTGTTTGATATTTCTTGTGTCTACCTTTTATCAAATTAAAACCATTTTAGGTGACAGGCAGGAAAGTTGCCAGTTAACATGACATGTTTTGTGATTGGAGGGGGAAATTTGTCTAGAATGAGTTAAATGACAGATGACTGACATGTTGAAATTACTGATATCTCTCAATGTATGTAGTGTATGAAGTTAGATATGAGGTTAGTTTCATGGCTTTTACATGATGTTGCATTCAACCCCAGCATTTATTGACTGTTTGTGATTTGCTAAACAGTTATATATTCAGAAGTTCGCCATTGCTTTCTGAACGGCTGATGCAGGAGCCTGGTCAATTTAAAAAATTGGGCTCTGTTGCGGATTACTAGGCGTACAGAGTTGCCTTCAGTCCATCAGTGGGTATTCAGTCCATCAGTGGGTAGATAAGACGTGAGGTGGCAGGATGCGAATTGCTGTAATGGCAGAATGGTTGTTACAAACTTATCAGAATACATTAATGCCAGTTTGGACTGTGAAAAATACCAGTTGTCAAGTGCTTAGTTCATTTCACTGGCACAATGAGTGGATGGTAGTGGTGTCATAATGGCTGCGTATGTAGTCCAGGTTATCTACTAGTTCATATCTCCTGTATTAGTGTGTGACAAAATACTGTGGCATATCATTTCTTTATTGTTATCAGTCCATAGTTTTATTTTTGTCAGCCAATTTATCATGTGCTGATCCCTGTGGCTAAGGTCTTATGGGTGCGATTCGTAAGCCTGCTTACCCACATTTGAAACACAGCTGCAACCTATTTGGCAGCAGATTTTGTTGCTCTGGATTAACATGTTGGTATGGGAGCCAGTCGTTCAGAAAGCAATGGCAAACTACTGAACATAAACTTGCCAAGACATCAACAACAGCAGTAAAATGCTGGCATTGACAGCGATGTCCTGTAAATAGGATATACCAAAAAATTTTTTTTATCATGTATCGTCACATATGTATCTGGATGTCAGCATGGCTGAATGGATAAGAGCGCTTGCTATTATCCAGTGTGCTGATGATGAGGTAGTTCCCCCCAACCCCTACATGAGTCAGTTGGACTAAAATGTTGACTTCTCGTCCTTGACTTGGGAACATAAAATACAAGTACCCTTGAAGCTGGAGTTGATTTACCTGATGGTGATGGGCACTGGTAATAGGGAAAGCTAATCAGTACAATGCACTAGAATTAGTAGCACGTGTATGGGGTAAGCTTGAGTTCAAAGCGAGCGACCTTCCAACAAAAATATCTGTATCCTGGGGAATAATTGTTGGTGTTGTGAAACAGATGGGAATAATTGTTGGTGTTGTGAAACAGATGGGATGTTGATCAAGTCTCCATGCTTCCTCTGTTGGTTAGAGATAAGGAAAACACTTTTATTTTACATTGTGAAATCATTGAAAGATTTGTGAATACTTGATGTATTTGTTCTTACTGGGTTTTATTAATATAATCAAAACTTGCTTGTTGTCTTCCAGGAATTTATCCTGTTCGATGTGGCATTTTTGGATCGTAGTCTTAAGACTCAGTTTTTTTAGGCAGATCAGGCATATTTGTATTGTACTGTGATTTTTATACATAATGTCATATACATATGTTCTTGGTGTTTCAGCACATCATTCTAATTTGTGTAAATCTAAAGCAATATATATATGTTCAGTGTTATTGGTTATCATATAAATGGTGTTGCTTCATTCTTGTGATTTGTTGGATATTACATTGAAAGTACCTGATAGAATGGACTTGGCTTTTGTGAGTTTATTTGTTGCATGGTAGCAAGGCTGTCTTTCAGAATATGAACAATATCTTGTGCAATAAGGCCCTGTCATTGAATGTTTGAAAGAAAGGACTGAAATGTTAAGTTGAACCTGTTCTGCTGTATGGCAGCAAATCATGGAACATGGATTAGGAAGAGCTTGGAGGCAACAGTGATGTGGCTTCTGAGACATATGTTGTGAATACCATGGACTGCCAGAGTAATTAACAACAAATGTCTGGAAAAGGTTAATAAAAGTAGAACATTATATACAAATATAATTAGATGAACGTTTGACCATGGTCACATAGTGAGAGTTGAGGCATTGGAGAACTTTGTGATGACTGGAAAGATCAATAGTAGAAGAGACAGGGACAGAGCAAGAGAAATGATGCTGGGTGGACAGTGATGGCCGCGTGGAGGAATACCATCAATAGAATTGATCCAGAGCAGGGAGATCTGTGGAGATCTACTTCAGTTGGCAGGACACATGATGATGGCAACACAACTGTCTGTGTTCGTCTAGGATTAAGATCTATCTCAGAACACAGTGCTAGCGTGGGTCCCGCATGTCAGAACAGCATGTATACAAAAGTTAATGGTATTCTTGAGGCAGATACAGCTATCAGTCTAGGCAGACCAAAGATTTGTTGAACTTACTTGATCATGTCACTCAACTGTCCCCATTCTCAGCATGTCTCTTCAGCTGAGCCCAATTCTGAACCCCCAGTGGTGGTTGTATACCTATATGATGACTTAAGGACAAGGGAGAGGTGTTCATGCACCTGTGGGAGAAGGCGGGGGAACAGATTCAGAGCCCATTTGTGGAAAGAATGAGATTGCGGTGGATTGGCAAGGGTTCTGGAAGAATCTCAAAACTGAGAGGGAAGACCAGGAGAACTTTCAATCAGATAGCGGTGTGAATGATTAGTAGTGTGACTCTTCACTGCCTGTTGAACGAGGGGACGGAGTGCGTATGGGAATGTCCTGAGTGCAGTGATGTCGATTCTTAGCTCAACTCAACTCAACCTATGTGATGTACGAGTACAATGCAAACCGATTAGGGCAATATTGGATGTGGCAAATTTCTTTTGTGAAGAACAATTTGTTTAACCCCGCCAATTTTTCTTCTTTGTCTCTTGTAAGAGACACACTTCGGTTTGGGCCAAGATGGCGGAAACAACACAAATAGGGGTATCCATTGGGTTGACACAATTCTAGAAGACCTGGACTTTGCTGACGACATAGTGCTTTTGAGTTCAACACACCCAGATGCCCAAGAAAAAATAAACCATCTCCAAAATGTTTCAGGACAAATTGGTCTCCAAATTAACACCACAAAAACAAAAACTATTGATCTTACCAACAGTTCAGACGACACGAAATTAAGCAACCATGTTCTTGAAAAAGTCAACAGCTTCACATACCTAGGAAGCAAAATGACATCTACAGGGGACTCATCACCAGAAATATTATCTAGAATCTCACTGGCATCTGGTGCCTTCAATAAACTGTTAAACATCTGGAAGTCAAAGTCACTCAGCCAACATACGAAACTTAAAATCTTCAATTCTTGTGTGATTCCAGTGCTAACGTATGGATGTGAGAGTTGGAAATCAACGGTAGCTTTAGATAAAAAATTAGACAATTTTGAGAACAAATGTCTTAGAAGAATTCTAAAAATCCAGTGGACAGATTTCAAAACCAATGCGCAAATAAGACAAGAGACTAAGCAAGATATTGTATCCAATTTTATAAGAAAACGCCGATGGAACTACATCGGCCATGTACTCAGAATGGACAAGACAAGACTCCCCTACCAAGCCCTCATATGGTCACCAGTAGGGAAAAGAAAACGGGGAAGACCAAGAGAGACCCTGCGTAGAACCATTATCAGAGAAGGCTCATTCAACGGCCAAGTGAACATCCAAGATCTACAACAGGTAGCAGCGAACCGCCAGACACAGAGAGCCATGACTTCTGCTCTATGCGCCGACTTAGGCTCAAGAGAAAATACTAACTAACTAACTCTTGTAAGAGGAATTTCTGATAAGGACTATTTCTTGGGTCCCAGCTGAGTTCGCCTGATCAGGTCTGCACTGTAATTGTTTCTTGCTATTTGTTGTCCTCCAGTATTTTCAATTATAGACCTCGATGTCTCATATTGTGACCAAGTCAAGACAGCCTGTACTCTTTGGAGCCTGATGAATCAGCTTTACAGTCGTCATCATCATCATGTGCCTAATAAATGGCATAGGCCTTCACGTATCTCCACTAGCATGGTGCTCGGATCATTCTCTTGATGAAATGCCTCCATATCACCGTATTAAAGCACCCAGCATTATTTCCCTAGGTCTGTCACTGCCACTTCTGTTTGCTGATCTTTTCAGTCGTAACCATTTTCTTCATTGCGTCCTTCTTATTACATGACCAGAGTTTCAGCTGTTCTGGTAGCAAATGATCTTGCCACTACTGGGATTAAACCCAGGACCATTGTGTTGGTAACCTAGTGAACCAACTGCTGTTTGTTTTCTTCACAGCATCCATATGACTAGGGACGCAGAGGTGTTTCCAAGGCACCAGGGCCGGGTTATATACTGGCCAAGACTTATTGACGCGTCCTCGTCGAGCGTCCTGGGCAACAGGTCCCTTCGGGGTCCTGGCTAAAGTCAGTAGGATCGCCGATTCCTTTGAAGTCGGAGAGTGTCTGCCTGTACGGCGAGGAACCACCAGTCTGCACACCAATAAGCCAGACATGGGACAACAGATACTCACGCAAACCTCAGGTCCTGTATGACATCACACTGATGTTGGACAACAGGATGCCTTCATCCGAAATACAGGACTTTGCGTTGGAGCTCAAGCCAACGAACTCAAGCAAGCAAGCAACTACTAGTGTGTGCCAGAAGAGTGCATTTGTTTGAATAATTTACAATCGGTTTCAAAGACCGAGGATCGACTTCATGGGTTTTATCCCATATGGCTCGGTCTCTTTCTGCAAAGCGGCCTGATGAAACCGTCGCACAAACTCCACAGCTCCAGTGATGACCCCCAGGAGTCTCTGAGAAAATTGCACTTGTGAACCGAAAGACGTAGGCAAGAATCGAACACATAGCCTTTGGAGCGCGAGGCAGGCAGCGTAACCACTTCATCATGGAGACTCCCTAGGCAAACCTAAGGTTTGCTTGCACAAGTAGTTGCCACATAGTATAGAGGCTAGGATTTTGTTAAATTTTGATCCTTACTGAGGATCGACTTCATGTTCCATGATATGAAGTGGACATTTTGGCCATTTGGCCTCCCATTCCTATTTGCCACCATGAGTCATATATGTAGCTATACCAGATGTCATGACAACTGGATCTTCTTCTTCTTCTTCTTCTTCTTCTTCTTCTTCTTCTTCTTCTTCTTCTTCTTCTTCTTCTTCTTCTGCGTTCATCCGCAGGTGTGGGCCAAAATATCTTTCTCTGTTCTGCATATATTGGGCACTCCTGCAGCAAATGTTTAGCTGTCATTTTACCAGTTCCACAATTACATTCATCGGTATCTCCTATCTTTAGTTTATTGAACAAGTGGTATTTCAGCCTGTTATGTCCTGTGCGGAGTATGAAGATTGCTACGTGTTCTCTTCGGTCGAGTTTATAATATGCATCATCCTTCTGGTGGCCTGGATGTTCTGATTCCCATTTGGTTCTATAAGTGCTTTTTATAAACCTCTTTGCCTCATTATAGGTTATAGCTATGTCAGGCTGTGGTAGTCGTCCACCCTTCTTTTTGCTAGTCTGTCAGCCTCTTCATTTCCAGGTATACTGCAATGTGATGGGATCCACTGTATTACAACTTTTTTGGATTTCTGGAATAGACCATGGAGTGCTGCTCTTAGGTCAGCTAGTTCTGTGCTGACAAAAGTCCTCCATGAAAAATACAGTTCATCGTCGATGGAAATGGCAGTCACCAGAAAGACTTCATTGACCCGGGTTTTATCCCATATGACTCGGTCTCTTTCCACAGGACGACCCGCCGAAAGCGTAGCACAAAGCACGAACTCCGTACCTCCAGCGGCGACTCTCAGGAGTCTCCTGAAAAATGCACTCGTGAGCCGAAAAGGCAAACCAGTCCATCCAGCAACAGCCGGCCGCCATCATTCTGACCATGCAATTCACGCTACACACAACCACGGACATATGTAAAAGCATTCCAAACGAAACTCACAGCTCACAGTGTCACGCCACGCACTCACCCAGTAGCAGGGCGACGGAACCATATCCTCCTCAGTCGCCTCCTACGACATGCATGGTAGGCAACAGTGTTACTATTCTTTGCTCCCCCGTATGGGCTCCTGCAACACACGGGCGGTCCTTGCATTTTTGTCCTGGCAGTTCTGTTCTCAAGGTAGTGGCTGATCCATTTGTACATTTTCCCACAAACTTGCATTTTTTTTTCAGTTTTACTCTCAGTCCTTCCTTCCATACTTTATCAAATGCTTTTTCTAAATCTATCCAGACCGCTAGTGTGTGCTTTTTCTCTTGGAAGGCATCCTCTATTTCCAGAGCTATATAGGTTATTTGATCTTCAGTGGATCTGTACTTTCTGAATCCTGCTTGGTGAGGTGTTAAGAGTTGGTTTTCTTCCAGATGCCATGTTAGCCTGCCATTGATAATGCGTTCCATTAATTTTCCTACACAGCTAAGTAGACTGATAGGTCGATAGCCATTTGGTTCTTCCAAGTCTTTTCCTTTCTTTGGGACTGGTATTAGTATAGCTTCCTTCCATGCCTGTGGGACTATCCCTCTCTTCCAGCTGTAATTTAGGACTGCTAGTAGTTTCTTTTTTGCTTTAGTGCCTAGTCCTATTAGCATTTCATTTGTGATTCCATCCTTTCCTGGTGATTTCTTCTTTTTTAGGGTATTCATTGCCTGTCCCATTTCTTCCATTGTTAGATTTGCCATCATATATTCTGCTGCTGTCTCTGTATTACTATGATGTATCTGTTTATCTTTGATTGCTTTCTTCTGTTCGGTTGTAATATTAATGTATTTGCACTGGCATAGTATTCCATTAGTGCATTTGCAGCCTTTTTTCCCTGTTAACAAGGTATTTCCCTGTTTAATTGTTATTTGTTTGTTTCTCGGTCCTTCATTGTTCATTGCTTTCACTAGTTTCCATAGTTTGTTTCCATCCCTGTCAAAGTTGAGATTTTCTGTTTTTTCCCTCCAACAATCTCTTGTTGTTTGATTTACTGTTCTTTTATATTTTGCTGAGATGGCTTTGAGGGAGATGTTCGCTTCAGTTGTTTGTTCTCTCTCTGCTGTCTTCCTGGCATCTTCAACTTTGTCCTCCAAAATTTGTATTTCTTCAGTCCAGTATGGTTTGTAATTTTTCCTCGCTCCTCTTGGAATAGACTCAGTGGCCGCCTGTATTATTGCTCTGGTTAGACTTTCCACCATTTGCTTCATGTTACCATATCGTGTATTTATGTTTTCACAATATTTGTCAGTTAGTATGGCAAATCTGTCCCAATCTGCTCGTTTGTAATTCCAGCGGGGCAAAGGCTTTTGCTCCTGTGGAACATACTCCATATTCATTACAAGCGTGATTGGTCTGTGGCCACTACCTCCTAATTGGTCAAGCACATGGCGATCGATTTTGTGGAGGATGTCTCCTGTGCAGAAAGCCAAGTCTGGAGTAAAAGTGGTAAACCATCTTCTGGAGTACAAGCTCGGTGTGTCATTCGCTTTGTTGAGTAGATGGAGATTTGAGTCTATTTCCCAGTCCTCCACTTCATCTCCTCATTTGTCAGTATCTGGGTATCCCCATCTTTCTGAACGGCTATTAAAATCTCCAACAATAATGCAGTTTGTGTCAGTTATTTTCATGTTTGAGAGAGTGTTAGATCCTTTTCTGCTGGGCTATACAGAGTGTAGATTCTTATTTTCACGTCCTTTATCATTATATCAACACCTATAATTTCCGTTTGGTTGTCAGAGATCACAGATACTTCGCTGCAAGGTAGTGTATTTCGTGTAAGTATTAGAACTCCTCCTTTGTGTCCTTCGCGGTCAAAACGTGTGGCCTGATATCCTCTGACTGAGAATTTGTGATTGGCGTTGAGGTGTGTCTCTTGGATGCATGTCACGTCTATTCTATCTTTATGAAGACGCTTTGTTAGGGAGACTTTCTTGTTATAAACTCCTTCGGCATTCCACTGTACTATGTTGAGTGTCCGGGGTGTTTGGTCAATAGCTCTTAACCTACTTCTCTGTGCCTTGACTCCACAGCACAGGGGAAAGTGACCGCCAGTAGTCATGGGTGGACCCCTCAAGGCAGGGGGCCCGACACTATCACCGCCTGATGGGACTTCGCGAGATTAGCACCATAACGATTAATTTTAATTTGTGACATCATGAATTAAGTTACGTTGCACTACTTTGCCAAGCATGTGGCTCAGTACATCCGATTTCCGATTTCGACAAGCATTTTTGGGGTGCTTTCCCTAGCCTTTGACTGTCCCCAGTCTACCCACAAGGCAGCAGGTTTGTGTGTCTCTTCGTCTGGTTCCTCGCCCTTGACCTGTCTGACATGGGTGACCCTACCAGTAGCTGTGCTACCGTCGGTATAGCTCTTGGGGTCATTGGAACACTCAAGCCCCTCTACCTCGTCAAGGTGGACACACGGCAGAGGGGACAACTGGATCGTATTCTCCTCTATGACACACTAGGGAAGAAGAGCAACAAAACAAGAATTTCTCAGCAGAACTAAACTAATGAATAATCAACTCTTCAATATGCTGTGAAAATCACCAGCGAGCAAATCATAGTTGTCATATACAGACGATGTTTTAGTGTATCGTCAGGGCAAGGATAGAGATCAGGCTGCTGTGGAACTACAAACCAAACTCAATCGCATACGCACTTGGTGTGTTGAAGCTGGGGCTATAGTCAACCCAACAAAGGCAACAGTTGCAAGGCCCTCTTTGAATAACCATATTGTCAACACCCCAAAGCCAACTGTAAATCTGTGTTCAGAGACGGTGGAAAGAACAAGAGATACATCATGCAGGGCGATGCGCTACCTTCTTGATTAATGATATCAAAGACATTGTACAATCACACAGAATGACACTATCCAGTGCCGCCCATCGGGCGTTGGAGCGCAAATTATCCTCCCCACGGCGCTTAACGGCAGAAATAGAAGATGATGGTGATGATGATGATGATGATGATGATGATGATGATGATGATGATGATGATGATGATGATGATGACGGTATCTAGTTATACAGCCATACCATTTAACTATGTATAACAAAGCAATAAATGTATGGTATATCAGTTGCTTGGTAAATAATATGAGTCAAGAAGCCAAGCGTATTGAAGTAACATAGTCATAAGCAGAAAATAAAAACCCATAATTGAAACCCCGTTGTATGGGAAGCAACCCCTGCAGTATGTTCCACGGGGAAGATAACTATATGATGTGATATAGCAGGTCGAAATTGATTTCTTGCTTGTATCCTTTCTAATGGATTGTCTTGTTTATCCACTCAGTGTATCTGCATGTAAACACTCTCCTTTGTGAAGACAAATGTTGTGGCAGTTAGAAACATGTCTTTAATATGTTCAAAACATTCTAAATATTTGTACATTATAAGCATTTTGGTGACCTCGTAAATGCATGTAATCGTTTGCTTCTACTGTCTATGTTAATTAAATTCTGGTTTTACTGGGCTATCAGTTATAGTGTTACAGTGTCTATGTTGTCTAAAATTTGGCTTTACTGTGATGTCAGTTATAGTGTTCGAATTTCTATGTTGTCTAAATTCTGGCTTTACTGGGGTGTCAGTTATAACGTCATCATTTCTGTGTTGACTGAATTATAATTTTACTCGGATGTCAATTAATTAGAATGGCATAGTTACCGTGTTGACTAAATTCCAGTTTTACTGAGATGTCAGTTTGAATGTCATAGTGTATATGTTGACTTAATTTAGGGTGTATTTTTAATGACTGTGTAGTGTTTGAAAATATTGCCGGTCCAAGTTTTGTATTTACCTATTATGTTGCATGAACTTTATAGAGGGTGAATACAAAACTTGGACCGGCAATATTTTCAAACACTGCACAGTCATTAAAAATACACTCTATAGTTGTACTGAGATTTCAAATTCAAATAGAATGCCAAGAGTTTTTTCAGTGGCAATAAGGATGGAGTGGTTTAGAAGTTTGGCAGTTGTCTCTGACCTAAAGTACTAGGCTCAAGTCTAGTTGTGAACAATTGTTTTTAAAACACGAATCCCAAAGATGTTATTGTTATTCTTCCCCGATAATTCACAAGTAGTGGGTCAGATGCCAAGCTATCTGGGACAAAGCCAGAAAGATACAATATTATAATCTGTCAACAGTTGGAAGTCGTAGAGCGTCTTTGCTAAATTTCAAACACAGAATATCTAGCTACGACAGTAGGTAATGTTCTGCTATACACATAATAAGACTCAGACACCGGATTATTAATCTGAGCCAGGTGATGAACCCTGATATAACTTCTCTTCTGAGGTTGAACGGAGTAGGGGTTATGATTATGGTATAATGTGAAAAAATGCTACACACACATTGAAATCCTGGATGGTCTTTTCAGGATGGTCGAATATTGTGTATACACTGGGATTAGGTACTGGCCCGCAGGGGCGTTCTTTACTCCACCATGATCTCACCCCACAACGGGCGTTTGCTATTCAAACCAACGATCATCTGAATTTGCTTTCATTAAATGACCCTCCATTTGATCTTTCTTGATGTTGAGGATGCCATATTGTGGCTGTTCAAATAAATGTTTTGCAAATTGGAATGGTTCTCTGAAGAACATCTCCTGTGTCTTCTGAATTCTCTTCCTATTTCTGCAGAACAGTTCTTCTACTTCTTCTGCGTTCATCCGGAGTTTTTTTCCGGACGTGATTGCGTTGTGCCTGTTTACAGCAGAGCTGCGTTCTTGCGCCGTTAGGCCGACACATCCGACTTCTGCGGGCATTTGTTGACCGGGCTAACCTTCCCGGGAACAGTTCTACTTGTCAGATGGCACTCAGATTCTGAGGTTCCGCCCACGTCAAGCAAACATTCTTTCCCACATTCTTTAAGTGTCTTGAACCATCTCTGAGCAGCAATCTTCTGTGCTCTCACTTCCTCCGTTAGTTTCTATTGCTTACTCTTTTGTGCTCTTACTTCCTCAGTTTCTGTTGCCTACTATTTTGTGCTCTTCCTCAGTTTCTGTTGCCTACTATTTTGTGCTCTTCCTCAGTTTCTGTTGCCTACTCTTTTTTGGTCAGGCGACTTTCTTCACATTACTATCTCCAAATTCGTACAGACATACACACCTTAGTTAGTTTTCAAGTGGTGCGTTCTTGAGTTCAGTTCCCATCACTTGAGACAACGTGCTGTTGAGTCTTTCCCATATAGTCTTGTCACTGGCAGGTCATCCTTTCTCCATCGGAGGGGTGCCCAACCTCATCTTCCAGATTACCAGTTTGAATATTCTCAGCTCTGTGGGCTTGTTCCTGACTAAGATCTTCTTATGACTTACCCGTCGAGACAGCGCGCTTATCATCCCATTGTATTATGGTGCACTATGTTTTGGCACCATAGATTCTTATTCCTTTTTGCGTCGATTGTATTACCACAAGTGCATAGAAAACCTGGTCATTTGGGTTGATGTTGAAGCCCTTGTACATTTTCATTCCAAAATCTTGGGGACGCAAATGAATCATAATGAATCAGTCTGTCTCCTCTCCTTTTGGTGGATTCTTTGGGGGAATTTAACTTTGTTCTTCTGGCATGCTGCACGACATTTTACACAACAGAAGTTGCCAATCAGACCAGATGTCGAACAATGTCAATTTTCATTGCCATATACAATGATGTATACTGACCAAAAAAATATGTAAATTGAAACGAGAAAAAGAGTGTTGAGGTGCTACATAGAGCCTGTTCTTTTCTATGGATGTGAAACTTGGACAATGAGCAGTCAAGATGAAAAAATCTGATGGCTGCAGATATGTGGTTTCTGAGGAGAATGCAAAGAATATCATGGACAGACAGAAAAACCAATGGCCAGGTACTACAGGAGACAAATGAAAATCGTAAATTGATTAGAGAAATTAGACGTAGACAGTCAAAATGTTTTGGACATGTGATGAGAAGAAATGAATTGGAGAACTTGGTGACAACTGGCAAGATCGAAGGGAACAGACCAAGAGGAAGATCGAGAAGCAAATACCTGGATGGCTTGGCCACATGGCATAGTCGAGACAGGAACACTGAGCTGATTCACGAATGGTGATCAAGTGAAATGGCGAGTCATGACCGCCCACACTTTCCGGCATGGCACATGTTTGATTGATTGATTGATTGATACAATGATGCCAGTATTTCCAGGGCTTTAGTGAATCCTGATTCTTTTTTTTTTTTTTTGGAGGGCGAAAAAAAAAAGGGGGGGGGGGGGGGAGAAGGGGCTTGCTCACTTTGAACTTAAGTGTAGTCCATACACACTATTTCTAGTAGCACTGGATTGAATTTGGCATATGGATTTGATTTCCCTATTATAGTGTCCCTCGCCATCAAGTGAACCTACTCCGACTTCAGAGGTACTTGTAATTTAAGTCTGCAAGTCAATGACGAGAAGTCAACATTTTAGTCCGTCTGGTGGAGGGGTTGAACCCCTTACCTCGGCATCAGCACACCGGATGTTTAAGAACACGCGTTCTTATTCACTTGGCCATGCTGAAAGCTGATGAATAGTCTGTACTTCGTAGATGTCTGATGGACTAACCATGAGCTAGTAGTGTAAACTCAGGCTGCTTCTGTTTATGAGAAGAGCCCATACCCTCACCCCCACAGTAATTATCAGTCAAATGAAAGTAATTATCAGTCAAATGAAAGTAATTATCAGTCAAATGAAAGTAGAAGCTATTAAAAATATAAGTATACGAGTCTGTCAGTGCAAACAAGGGTAATAAGAATTAACTATCAGTCAACTGCCGGCTTCCTGGCCTAGAGGTTAGCAACTTTTCTCTGTAATCTTGTATACTCTCGTAGGTAACGTGACGACAGTGAGAATCAGCAGTGGTTCGAATCGTGTCGGTAACTTACGAGGTATGTGAGCCGGCCGCTCAGAAATCAATGGCAAACTACCGAGTGTAATCTTGCCAAGAAATCAACAATCAGCTGAAAGATGCTGCTGTTGACAGCAATGTGCTGTAAAGGATATGCAAAGATTCTATCAGTCAACTGCAAGTAGAAACATCTGCAATGTCAAAGTGGCTTGTAGAAATATTCATGATAAGAATAAGGTGGCAGGTATGTGAATGCAAAAACATGCAGCAGGTGTGCTCATTGTCAGTCGTGATTGGTGCACATGTTGGTGACGTACTTACATGGCCATTTGTGTAGGTGAATAAAGAAAGAACCATTGACTGTAATTATATTTGTTATAATATCTAGGAAGAAGCTTAATACAGTTTTGCTAATACTCAATATTTGCTTTTAGCTTTGTTTTAACCGGAGAGAGGGATGTGTTGGTTGCTTTCATTCATTCATTTAGTGGTGGCCTATTCTGTGTGCAGAACTTCACTCACATAAGTCTATCAGAATGTATCTATGTCATACGCCAGATATCCCGCCTCTGTTGCTCTCATGAATAAATTATCTATCACATCTAGAATATGTCTACATTGCAGTCTTCCTCTTATCTGCTTCTACAGCAAACTTGCCTATGCTTTTACATTTTTTTTTTTTTTACAGGTCAACAATATTTAATCCTCCTCACTTTTTTTTTTTTTGTTGGTTGTTTTTAGATATTCACAAGTTCCTACCCCTTGACCTGTCCAAGATGAGAGTCCCTACCAGAAGCTGCACTACAGTGGGCATAGCTCTTCGGGTCGTTGGAACATGCATGCTCATTACCACTTCAAGGTGGACTCACATCAGAGGGGGGTTTCTGAACTAATTTCAGTCCCATAAAAACACATAACAATCAGCCTTTTGGTTAAGATCAAAACGCAGTATAATGTGTGGAAATCTGGCCGTTGGGACAGAGAAAGCAAAAAACAGAAGACCAGATCACTAAGCACAAACAATAGGCGTCAGTGGACCAGACAGGGCCAAAAGGCTCCTAAATGAGACTAACACTGAAAAGGTAACAAAGTAAGACTAAAGAGGCGAAAAAAAAAAATACAAGTTGTTTCACAACCTTTAATTATACTGCCACAATACTTAGGATCTCAAAAGTGCATTAATCAAAAATTAAAAAGCATATGACTTTAATGAAATCAAGATAACTTCAGGGAAATAACACTTTGAAATTAAATGCTTCATATTTCTCACATCCAAGTTAAATTAAACTCAAATAAATATAAAACTGCATTTTCCTGAATAATGTATTGATTTCCAGCAAAGATATATCCTTTTCAAAATAAATAAACGAATATGTTCAAATTTAAAGCTGCATCTTCCTATACAATTTATGCAGTTAAGTTAATCATATAAATTATCCCGTGAAAATATATGAACAATAATTAAATAAATCTGTAACTGTGCATTGTCCTGTACAATTTATGCGGATCAAATAAATCATAGGGGTTCATCAAACAATGTGGTCGGTGCACTAGTGAAGTTGACAGCCAACTGTGTTGGTAATGTCATGAGCTCAGCCAGAAGGGAGATTGACATCCGGGCTCATCACTTGTCAAAGTGAGGGAAAGATTGACCACCTAATTCTCCTTACTCCTGAGACTAAAAATGTGAAGGTGCTATCACATCACAGGCCTATGAAAGGAAACAGTTTTGGGACAAATTAATGAATGAAATCATAGTAATGAGCTAAGGTCTTCTCCCACGTCTGCTATGGTTCCTGCCAGACTGTCATCTTGAAATTGACAAATATTTCTAAGTGTCAGTACATTTGAAACTTTGAGCAACACCCTTCAAGGTATGTGTAGTTTAGTTTTCTGATAATTTACCAGACACACATGGCCTTGTAAATCTACTGTGAGAGATGGACCTCTTACGGGCTTGCCTAGTTTACAATGAATGCCTTTGGCCATGTTAACATTTAACATTACTGAGGGAAAATATTTACCGTTACAAAAGATTTGAGGGCTGTAACGCTCCCGGCTGGCAGATGTCTACAAGATGTGAGTAAAGTAAAGGACTTTTACCCACACCATGAGGTGTATTAAGTATATGGTACTAGTCGTGTATTTTATAGACCAATCAGCACTCAGTGGCTGATGTGGACAATACCACACCAGTCAGTGTTAGTTCCAAGAACTCTCCCTGGCACCCATTTAAGGCTGGGCCAACCAGGTAGCTCAGGTCGGTTTTACAAATAGCCCCGCCTGGATGGAGATTTCAATACATGACCACCAGGCCAGCCACTGCCTTACCACAGCTGGCTATCTAAGTATGTGGTGTACACTGTATCACTTAGTGCACTCCTGACCCACATAGTATGTGGTGTTTACTGTATCACCTAGTGCACTCATTACCAACAAAGAATGTGGTGTATACTGTATCACCTAGTGCACTCATTACCAACATATGATGTGGTGTATACTGTATCACCTAGTGCACTCCTGACCCACATAGTCATTCACACATTACCAACAAAGGATGTGGTGTATACTGTATCACCTAGTGCACTCATTACCAACAAAGGATGTGGTGTATACTGTATCACTTAGTGCACTCATTACCAACATATGATGTGGTGTATACTCTATCACCTAGTGCACTCATTACCAACATAGGATGTGGTGTATACTGTATCACCTAGTGCACTCATTACCAACATAGGATGTGGTGTATACTGTATCACCCAGTGCACTCAATACCAACATATGATGTGGTGTATACTGTATCACCTAGTGCACTCATTACCAACATAGGATGTGGTGTATACTGTATCACCCAGAGCACTCATTACCAACATAGGATGTGGTGTATACTCTATCACCTAGTGCACTCATTACCAACATAGGATGTGGTGTATACTGTATCACCTAGTGCACTCCTGACCCACATAGTATGTGGTGTATACTGTATCACCTAGTGCACTCATTACCAACATATGATGTGGTGTATACTGTATCACCTAGTGCACTCATTACCAACATATGATGTGGTGTATACTGTATCACTTAGTGCACTCATTACCAACATAGGATGTGGTGTATACTCTATCACCTAGTGCACTCCTGACCCACATAGGATGTGGTGTATACTGTATCACCTAGTGCACTCATTACCAACATAGGATATGGTGTATACTGTATCACCTAGTGCACTCATTACCAACATATGATGTGGTGTATACTGTATCACTTAGTGCACTCATTACCAACATAGGATGTGGTGTATACTCTATCACCTAGTGCACTCCTGACCCACATAGGATGTGGTGTATACTGTATCACCTAGTGCACTCCTGACCCACATAGTATGTGGTGTATACTGTATCACCTCGTGCACTCATTACCAACATAGGATATGGTGTATACTGTATCACCTAGTGCACTCATTACCAACATATGATGTGGTGTATACTGTATCACCTAGTGCACTCATTACCAACATAGGATGTGGTGTATACTCTATCACCTAGTGCACTCATTACCAACATAGGATGTGGTGTATACTGTATCACCTAGTGCACTCCTGACCCACATAGTATGTGGTGTATACTGTATCACCTAGTGACCTCATTACCAACATATGATGTGGTGTATACTGTATCACCTAGTGCACTCATTACCCACATAGGATGTGGTGTATACTGTATCACCTAGTGCACTCCTGACCCACATAGTATGTGGTGTATACTGAATCACCTAGTGCACTCCTGACCCACATAGTATGTGGTGTATACTGTATCACCTAGTGCACTCATTACCAACATATGATGTGGTGTATACTGTATCACCTAGTGCACTCATTACCAACATAGGATGTTGTGTATACTGTATCACCTAGTGCACTCATTACCAACATAGGATGTGGTGTATACTGTATCACCTAGTGCACTCATTACCAACATAGGATGTGGTGTATACTGTATCACCTAGTGCACTCATTACCAACATAGGATGTTGTGTATACTGTATCACTTAGTGCACTCATTACCAACATAGGATGTGGTGTATACTCTTATCACCTAGTGCACTCATTACCAACATAGGATGTGGTGTATACCGCATCACCTAGTGCACTCATTACCAACATAGGATGTGGTGTATACAGTATCACCTAGTGCACTCATTACCAACATAGGATGTGGTGTATACTGTATCACCTAGTGCACTCATTACCAACATAGGATTTTGTGTATACTGTATCACCTAGTGCACTCATTACCAACATAGGATGTGGTGTATACTCTATCACCTAGTGCACTCATTACCAACATAGGATGTGGTGTATACTGTATCACTTAGTGCATTCCTGACCCACATGGTGATCCAGATATCAACTCATAGATAAAGGAGCCTGATTCCATGGCACTGTGGTGCACTGGAGATATGGTGCTAGGTTCATGTTTCCTGGGCACCTCTGAAGTCAGAGTGGGCTCTCCTGGTGGCTAGAGGTACTGGCAATAGGGATAGCTAATCCACATGTTGGATACAGAAAAGAACAAATGAATCCATATGACAAGAGTTGAATATTGAAGAAGATTGACTACCAAAGACTATAAAACAAATAAAATTGAAATATTTCGGTCACATGAAACGTCATGAAAGTTTGGAGAGAATGATTATGAAGGTGTATATGCCCAGGAAGAGACAAAGAGGAAGGCCAAAGAGAAGATAGGTGCAGGATGTGGCAGATGATCTCCAGATTGGTTATCAGATGCCGGACATCTTGCTTATGACCGAGAAGTTTTCCGGAAGGTTGTTGTGTCAGCGAAGTTCTGCAAAGGATATGCTACTGAATGAGTGAATCTACATGTAAACATCAGTGCAGTGCACTAGAAGTAGTAGCATGTGTATGGGCTACACCTTGAGTTCAAAGCAATCAAGTGAACGGGAAAAAAAAGAATTTCCTGGGTCAGCTAGCATATGATGGATGATGTCAGCAGGACACAACCCACAAACCTCCCTGGACATGTTTCTTATATCCACTTTATCAGACTGGGTCAATCCCAAGCCATGTGATCATGAAAAAAAAATCCACCTTGAGGCAGACTTGAAGCTAGGACAACCAAGCTGGAATTTAGGTGCACTAGCCCTGGCCTAGGGGTTAGCGACTTTCTCCGTAATCCCGTATACTCTCGTCAGTAATGTGACATGCATGAGAATCAGTGGCGGTTCTCTCCGCGTCTGTAACTTACGGGGGTATGTGAGCCAGTCACTCAGAAAGCAATGGCAAACTACTGAGCGTAATCTAGCCAAGAAATCAACAGACAGCTGAAAGATGCTGCTGTTGACAGTGAGGTCCTGTAAATGATATGCGGAAAAATAAAAAAGTCATTACACTACAGTGACTTTCTAGCAGTTGCAGGCCACATTGTCCTCAACCAGTATGACTGTTGTCAACCCCAGCCCCACAGAATGGGTATTAGAAATCTTGAGAAATAAAGATGGTCAATGCACTACTGGTCATACATTTACTGTGCTGTCAGTCATTAGAGGATGTTGGCCTAAATATTGCACCCATTGTGCTCTTGGTCAACACAAGATATGGACCCATGTGCGCATATTGTGCTTTAAGTCACCACAAGATATGGAACCACGTGTGCATATTGTGCTTTAAGTCACCACAAGATATGGACCCACGTGTGCATATTGTGCTTTAAGTCACCACAAGATATGGAACCACGTGTGCATATTGTGCTTTAAGTCACCACAAGATATGAGCCAAAATGTAATATGTATTGTGCCGCTGGTCATCACAAGATATGGGTCTAATTACTGTGTCTATTGTGATCTCACCCATCATAAAATGTTGGCCTCAATTTCATACATATTGTGTTATTAGTCATCACCAGATATTGGCCTAAATTTTTTACTTATTGTGCAATCGGTCAACACAAGATATGGGCCTAAATATTGTACTCTTTGTGCTGATGGTCACCACCAGATATGAGACTATATGACATATTTATTGTTCCGTTTGTTAACACAAGATATAGGTCCAAATCTATTGTACTGTTGACCATCACAAGATAAGCATCCAAACATCATATCCCCAATATACGTCAATGACACATTAATGTGGACTTTACTTTTATCTCGACTTCATGTATGCTATTTGTTTCAGTAACAGAATGGATACTTTATACTAGGAGTCTACTCCTGTTATACACCTCTCTATACAGGAATGTAATTTAAATTGTTAGCAGCTGGATTATTTAAATATGAGAACCTGTGTCTCCTCTGTGAACTGGGAGACAAACAACAAATGACTACTCTGGTCTCTTTGTGAATTGGGAGACTGACAACAAACGACAACCCTGGTCTCCTCTGTGAACTGGGAGACAAACAACAAATGACTACTCTGGTCTCTTTGTGAATTGGGAGACTGACAACAAACGACAACCCTGGTCTCCTCTGTGAACTGGGAAGCTGTCACCTAACTACTACTCTGGTCTCCTCTGTGAACTTAGGTTATCATGATGAGTCTGTCAACAAAGACTACCCTGATCTCCTTTGTGAACTATGAAGCTGTCAACTAAACACTACTATGTTCTCTTCTGTGAACTACAAAGCTATCAACTAAACACTACTCTGGTCTCCTCTGTGAACTTAGGTTCTCGTGATGAGTCTGTCAACAAAGACGACCCTGGTCTCATCTGTGAACTAGGAGGTTGTCAAGGAAAGACCAAAAAACTCACTGGTATCTCATGATCACACAATAAGCATGTTTAAAAGTGAGACACAACACCAAAAGCATTATTTACCAACAATACACAATAATATAATCACCAAACTAACTAGACATATATAAATATGAAAAATAAACAACCATATACAGCATTTAAGCACAGTGGACAGCACACTTGCATCACAGAATGGTGATTAGTTAGTTGGTGAATCCTCTAGAAGACTGAACATAAACAAATTCACAAGTATTGACTAGCACTCAAGGAAGTAGAAAGGGTGTTGAGTTGGCCATGCATCGAAGTACACTTTGCTACTGCAGTGAGGCACTATTGTTTTTTGGAGGGACAGGTTTGAATCCTTGTATCTAACTGACTGGAACCTTGCCGTCTTGACAGATGATAGTTTGTAAAATGGAGTTATACCTCTCCATAACACAAAGCCTGGGCTGAATTTAGAGACCTTGTGTGCATGATCCCTCTCTCAGCCTGTCTAGTTTACTCCAGAGGAAAGGTAACACCAATATGTCTGGAATAAGACAAGCTGCAGGAGGTGCCAGATCAGCAAAGCAATACTCTAACTGCCTGCCTGTCTGAGCTTCCATCCTAGACCAGTTGCCGACCAAGGCTTTGGGCCTTGCCTGCCTTGACATGACATAGTCTTTAGGTTGCATTCCCTCACAATAGGGTATGTATCTAACTACAGCTTTTAATTGTTAAGTTTTAACATATGACTTCTAATCTTGACTTTTTTCTTCTATTTCTAAGGGCATTAGTCAAAATTTGAGAATTTGTTTATGTGTTGTCTTAGTTCCGCAACAAAAAGATATTTCCTTAGGAAGACTGAGGTTTAACTCAGAGTCTGATGCATTGATGCTTAGTTCATCCATGCCCAGAAAAGGGCTTGTATCTATTGGAGTTGGACTTGCATACAGAAACTTCTCCAGACCCAGCACTAAAATACCATCGCCATTAGGGCTGTACTGCACAGCCCTGTATCCCCTCCTCTAGCTCAGGACCCAGCAGGGTGTGTCAGACTGATACTTTAGTTTCATATCTGCAGAGAGGCATTTTAGGATGTAACCTGGTCATGAGTTAACACAGCACATTGGACTGGTTGGGATTAGGCTTCGGTTGGTAATGTTCGGGTATTTCACTGTCAGCAAGCTCAAGTCTTATGCCAAGAAGGAAAGCAGAATGGTAGTATGGTTTAGTCTGATTTCCGAAGGGAATGCAGAGTGGTAGTCTGATGCCCAGAGGAAAAGCAGTGGTAGCCTAGGTTAGTCTGATGCCCAGAATGAAAGCATAGTGGTAGTCTGATGCTAAGAGAGAAAGCAGTGGTAGCCCTGGTTAGTCTGATGCCCAGAATGAAAGGAGAGTGGTAGTCTGATGCTAAGAGAGAAAGCAGTGGTAGCCCTGGTTAGTCTGATGCCCAGAATGAAAGGAGAGTGGTAGTTTGATGCTAAGAGAGAAAACAGTGGTAGCCCTGGTTAGTCTGATGCCCAGAATGAAAGCAGAGTGGTAGTTTGATGCTAAGAGAGAAAACAGTGGTAGCCCTGGTTAGTCTGATGCCCAGAATGAAAGGAGAGTGGTAGTTTGATGCTAAGAGAGAAAGCAGTGGTAGCCCTGGTTAGTCTGATGCCCAGAATGAAAGGAGAGTGGTAGTTTGATGCTAAGAGAGAAAACAGTGGTAGCCCTGGTTAGTCTGATGCCCAGAATGAAAGGAGAGTGGTAGTTTGATGCTAAGAGAGAAAGCAGTGGTAGCCCTGGTTAGTCTGATGCCCAGAATGAAAGGAGAGTGGTAGTTTGATGCTAAGAGAGAAAGCAGTGGTAGCCCTGGTTAGTCTGATGCCCAGAATGAAAGGAGAGTGGTAGTTTGATGCTAAGAGAGAAAGCAGTGGTAGCCCTGGTTAGTCTGATGCCCAGAATGAAAGCAGAGTGGTAGTCTGGGTTGAATCTCCAGTAGAGGAGGAATGTTTCTCCGCATGCATACAACTGTGGTTGACCCAGTCTGGTTAAATTAACTTGAATGTTCCCCCACAAGCTCGACCTAACTTCACAGAATGGGTACTAGAGATCAACATGAGTTTTGTGTTCACAACCACAAATAAATTAATCAACCCATGATGGTTTCAAGGAATAAGTGTGATGCAAGAATTAAAATATCATACTTTATATCAACTCATGTCCTTCATGGATAAAGAAAGTTGCAAAAGAAATGTTACCCTTGGATTCTGAAGCAAAGATCTGACATTAAGGTCTAAGACATGCCATGATGCCTGAATAGGACTCAGAAGATTGACGTAATCTATTCTCTTGACGTCCTTGAGATTATGATCACACACACGTATGTCAGTAGGAAAGTTCTAAAACAAGACGTACAAGTGCTGGAGTTAGCATGGAAGATAGACAGGTGGCTGCAGAGGATATTTTTAACAATAACGTTGTGGTGGTATTAAGTAACAGTAAGTATAAGTCTGCCATAATTACTTGAATGAGATAGCCCCGGGACAATAGACTGAATAATCTGGGAAACAGGTGGCCAGGACAGGAACTGGGCATGCTACCGAGTCATGCTGTGGCCTTAGATTATATGAAGCATATTAAGGCCTAACACTTCACAATCATCGGCAGCATATGACATGGGACTACCTTTTACCTGAACATTCCCAGCATGCTCTAGTGTAAGCAGTACTACAAGGTAAAAGTAGATAATACCATTGGGGTGGCTAGTTTCATTACTCGCTGCTCGTCTTTCCCAACACATTCTGAAAATTATCGGTACTCATTTGATAAGGCTAGGTTGATCACACAGCTGTATAGGTTGGACAAATAAATACTGGCCACTGTTTTGGTAGGCACATATGCTAACCACTGTATCACAGCATTTACATGGATGAATTTGCTGAATTATATACATTATGTGAATGTAAAACTAAAAAAGCATTCAGATGATTTGTCTCTTTAAAAGAAAGGGGGAGGATTTAGGGCCTTTACTGCCCTGACATGACATAGTCTTTAGGTTGCATTCCCTCACAGTAGGACAGCTTTTAATTGTTAAGTTTTCACATATGACTTCTAATCTTGACTTTTTTCTTCTACTTCTAAGGGCATTAGTAAACATTTGTTTATGTGCTGTCTTCATTCCACAGGATGGGATACCATTGTGAAAACTTCCCAACAGCAACCACAAGTGATGGATCTTCTAGGAAAATCAAATCTAATAATGATGATAATAATAATAATGTGGTACTTGTAATGCAACCATTATAATGCACCCTGCTGACTGGCACAGTAGTTCATGCATCTCCACAGATCTCAGCCCGTGGTGTTATGGATCAGTTATGTTGATGGTATTCTTCCATGCCACCACTTCTTTCAGCCAGCCCCTGCCTCTTCAAGCACAAATCTTACCAGTTGTCACAATGTTCTCCAATGCCTCCTCTCAACATTACATGACCTAAGAAAACTATATCTGATTTTTCTGAGATGCATCTTTTACTTGGTCTTTTCTGCATTTAATCTAGGTCTAATATTTTTAATCTTATGTTATGATTGTCTCTAGACATCAGAATTTATTAACTCAATTACATTTTTCCCTTCTAGTGTTATATCAGATTTTGATGTTATATTTTTCTTTGATATAACCATTGTCTGCTTTCTTAATATTCAAAGAAAGTCTTTTTTGCACTCTCTATTACTACAATGCACAATAGATGTAGATATTTGGCATTTTCAGTTATCAATACTGTTATCTGCATATGCTAGACTGTTTATAATATCAAACATATATTCCCAGCTTCTGTATGAATATAATGAACAAAGATTTTATTTAAAATAATGACATTTCTTTGTGCTGGAGTGTTCCTTAATGAGAATACATTAATGGAAAAGTACATATGCATGATCTTTTCACTTCATAGAAATACAATGCAACTACTTTCAAAATAAGCAAAACATTTAACAGCAAAAAATTCTTATTAATCACATTTCAATTGTTATGTCTGCTTGTGAAACAGCTAATATTTTTCTGACACTATGGTTTATTTCTAGTTGATACTTTTAGTGAAAGACACCAAGCTGCTTTGCAGACACACTGTGCAGCTAATTTTCTTATAACATTATTGTTTGATTTTATACTAACATATTTCACACATGTAGCAGTTGATGCTTCCATTGTACAGAACTTGTAGGTTCAATTACAGACATCATTACTGCTCACCTTCTTCTCACCAAATTGCTTATTTAAATGCAACAGCCACTCTTCTTTTTCTTCAGGTGCCTGTTCTGAAGAAGATATCAACAGTCACGATTCTCCAATCCTCTCTGTCATCTGATATTCTGAAGAAGATATCAACAATTGTGACTCTTCAATCCTCTTTGTGATCTGATAATCTGAAGATATCAACAATCACTATTCTCCAAACCTCTCTGCCATCTGATATTCTGAAGAAGATATCAACAATCACAACTCTCCAATCCTCTCACAGTATTATTTGTGGCCCAGCTATTTCAGCTTTCCATTACTGTTCTCTAATTCACACATCTATTTTCTTTCTTCCTTCTGTTGAAGAAAGTAAGATCTATGTTTGGTTCTTATTATGCTGTTTAACACATATCCATGGTTACAGTGACTGCTATGAAACCTAGTCATGGAAATGTCACAAGACATTCAGCCATGAAACCAGCACCTTTACTCTGAAGCTGGAAGGATATGATAGTAAGTACAGATAGTTTCCCCCCTCCATATCATAAATCAGTGCTCAATGGTGCTGAAGACATTGGCAATCAGCCAGGAGGTGAACCACAACAATCAGGATACCACACAAACATGATGTGAAAAATGTCTATTACTGCACACAAAAAGCTGTGAAATTTATACAAGAGACAACATTGCAGATATAGATAAATTTCAAGTGAACCAAAGAAAAAGACATCAATAAATGTGAAACCTTCAGAAGTTCAAGCCCCTGTTGCTGTACCTGTTACAGGTTGACCTTTGCCTTGTGTTGTTCATTTATATACAATGCTTTAAACAGGATGGGATACCATTGTGAAAACTTCCCAACAGCAACCACAAGTGATGGATCTTCTAGGAAAATCAAATCTAATAATGATAATAATAATAATGTGGTACTTGTAATGCATAGAATCAAATGCATTTGTTCTCATCAGTTATGTGTCCTAATTGAATCTTTTTATTTAGCCATAATCACTTGATCAAGTTCTTCTCCTCTTCATCTGTGCAATCATTGACTGCATCTCCCTCTTCACTGTCTCTTCCCAGGGACTCAGTCGGTTCAGTCCTTGCAGGCTTCTGCTTATGCAGCCCAAAAAACAATGTAAATAACTCCTTACGTATAAGGGCCACAATAACCGTAGTGAAGAGAGTGCCCGGCACCAAGTATAAGAGTGCTGGCTGTCCAGAGTTCATATAGATCAAGGAAACTATGCAAACAATCATGCCCACAAAATAACCCAGAGAGGAGCTTATAAAGTACACCATTTTGTTCCCAGTTTTCACATCAAACACAGCATTGTATGACACAAGAAGCCCTGGAATAATCACATCACCAAACCCTAGCAGAGAAAACTCACGGTCCATACAATGTCTTAATGGGAAGTCGGACAGTGTGGGCAGCAAGAAAACCATTGGGAGTGATTCCTTGGAGTGGCCCTTACCCCCTGTGGCCACAGACTCCATGATACTGTTGCCATCATTGGTAAAATGAGGAGTGATGAAGACAAAGAAGACATCGTACACTAGCAGCAGAATCAGGAGCATTGCAATAACCTTCAGATTTGGCAGACGTAAGGTGTGCATGAAGAAAACGCAAAATGCTGCTCCTAGCAGGTCTTGTAAAACCCATGCATATCTTGAGTGGCGCTGGATGGCCCAAAATATGCCGAGCGTTGCACAAAGAAGGAGCAGAAGAAAGCTTCTCAGTTTCACCTGAAAAACAAGTAAATATACATGACAAGTAGGTAAACAATTAAAATAAAACATTTTCTATAACAAGCAACATTCACAATCATAAGCAGGCCGAGACAAAATACATGTAACTTCAGCAATATTGAGAAGCAAATATTTACCAACAGGGAAAAATTATGTTCTGAATAAAAATAATTTGAAAGTTAATTATTATAAGCTAGTTTCAGAAATATTCTTGTTTTATACGGTTGAAATTTGCCTATATCTGCAATGCTGTCTCTTGTATGAATTTAACTGTCTTGTTTAGTTCACTCAGTGGTCCATAGAGTTTATCTTTCACTGTTGTTTCTCGAGGCCAGAAGGTTTGTCTAGCTGTGTCATATTTTGGGCAGTCTTGGAGTATGTGATCTGCGGTCTAAGGCACCAAACCACATGTGCACATGGCTGATTCATCAATCTTAAATTTTTTATACACATAGTTGCGTAATATCCTGTTCTGAAGTGTAGAATAATTTGTTCTGGTCTGTCCATAAAGTGGTAATTGTCTTCAGCTGGTGTTTGTGGCTTTCTGATTGATTTGATCATTGTTTTTATCATAAAAAGAAGACAACAGCGATATTCGGTGTTATACACAGCTGGGAATTTTGAGGTAAGTATGAAAATTTTTTCCAATTTTCATTTTCTCTTCATTGCTTTCATTTTTTTCATCTTTTTGGTCTCCTCCTGTCGTCACGTTTTGATGTAGTCACAGGAGGTCTCCTTGACTATATGTTGTGTTTTATGAATGTGTTTGCTTGCTGATGAAGGCTAATCACCGCAACGTACTGTATGTGTCGTAATTCTGTTATGTAAAGCTGCACTACTTTGTGTCATTTTATACTGTTGCCAAGATAGGTGAATTTGTCCACAACACTTAGTCTATGACCATTCACCTTGATATTCGGCATGGTGTGATTAATCCCTGGAGCTGGTTGGTACATAACTAGTCTTCTCCAAGTTGATAGTGAGCCCAAAAGTTACACAGGCGTATGAGAAAGCTGAAACATTGTGTTGCATGTCTGCCTCTGAGTTGGCATATAGAGCGCAATCATCAGCAAACAGGAGCTCTCTTTTGGTGTTGCTGGTAGTTTTGGTTTTAGCTTTCAGCCTTCTGAGATTGAACAACTTTAAGGCATTCATCAGCATAGCTGAAAACATGAGGCTGAACAGTGTTGGTGCCAGGACACAGTCTTGCTTCACTCCATTGGTGACAGGAAAGGGCTCAGACAGTTCATCATTTTCCTGTACTCTTGCCTGCATACCATCATGAAATAACCACACTATTTGGACAAACTTTCGTGGACAGCCATATTTCGCCATAATCTTCCACAGGTCATCAGTAACTGCATTACCACTAACCCTGGTCAAAGCTTCATGCATTTTCAGCAGAATTAATAGACAAAATAATATCTGAAAGAGGCAATTAAGGAAGGAAGGAAGGAAGGAAGGAAGGAAGGAATAAGACAGGATAAACAAAAGTATAGACAGAAAAAGAAAGCAAAATAGGCCTGAAGGTGTGGAAGGAAATTAGAAGTAAGAAAGGGGAAGAGAGTTTACAGATGGAAAATTAAAAAAAAAAAATTCAGATTACAAGGATGCAAAGGAAGAACGCAAACAGGAAGCAAGATTGCACAAAAATTTTAAAGCAACCAATATGGTTGAAATTTGCTACCACTGCCAAGAGTTCAGCAGTTTTACTGTCAATGTAGCAGTTTTACTGTCGATGTAGCAGTTTTACTGTTGATGTAGCAGTTTTACTGTCAATGTAGCAGTTTTACTGTCAATGTGGTAGTTTTACTGTCAACGTAGCAGTTTTAAATAAAATAAGTAAACGACACTTTCACATGCCTTAGAACCACTAGACACATGGTGCTAAACCCATAGTTTGTAAAACCAATCAGCACTGGGTCAGTGACGTGGTCAGTATCACACTGGCCATCTTTACTTTCCCCGGCTCTGTGACGAAGGGTTTATGGGCGCAGTTTGTAGTCCTGCATACTGCGTTTAAAAAAAAACAACACAGCTTTGGGCGATTTGGCAGCAGATCACCTTGCATTGTTTTTTATGAAAAAATATGGGTGCCCGTCATTCAGAAAGCAATGGCAAACTACTGAACGTAAACTTGCTCAGAAATTACGAAGAACCAAAAAAATGTTGGGGTTGACTGCTACGTCCTGTAAAGGATATGAAACTAACTTTTTTTTTTTAAACTTTCCCCGAGACATTTTCTTGTAAGCAAATTTAAGAGGCTACTAAAATCACATGGTAATACCTTAGAGTTGACACAGGGCAGCTTGTCGACAGGGATGTCATAGGTCACTGGCAAGCACCAGGACCACAAGGGCAGCAGGCAGTGGTATAAACTATAGGTGCCCGAGATACAGAACACAGCGATGAAAAAATACACCATGTAGTCGTAGAAAAAATACAGCAGCAGGATCATGGCACAGATCAGGATAAACCAGATCACGATTGTAAAAACTGTGATTTCATTTTCAATCTTCTGAGCTCCGTCTTCTTCCTCGTTATCTTCTGAATCACGTGACTTCAAGCTTTTTCTCCTAGACCGCTTTGGAAACTGCCACACATCATAAGCGGACCAGGCAGCTCCAGCCATAACCAAGATTGTTGATAGAACTATCATCAGAATCATATTAGCATCCCATAGTGGATTTGCTGGGACATAGAGGGTCACATCTACTGATTTCGACAGACGGAGCACTGCTTTAAAATCCTCCGATGCAATTGTGGCCAAAATAATGGTGAGGCTTTTAAAGTCTGATTCATTTCCACCAGGATATGTTGGGATGGTTGTGTTTGGATAATCTACCACCAGAACTGCTGATGCGTTGAAACTTTGCACAACAGAAGCCTTCTGTATGAAAGTACAACTTCCTCTTGCAACAGCAACCACTCTATTTTCCAGTGAGATGGGAGAATCAATAAAATCCGTTGGTGTGCATCCTTGAAGATGAGACAGATTTACGAGGTGATGGAAGTGCTCCTGGCTGACAACTGTTGGCAGGCTCTGATGCTGGTTGTTGAAGACAATACATGCAGACAGTTTATTCTCTGTTGCTTTGGCTTCTGCAGGTCTAGCTTCCAGAACTGCATACTCACTAACAGCCTGAAATAATGAAAATAGTGACAATGTCTTCAAGTTTTATGTTGAATATTTAATTGAACAGAATTATACTGGTTGGGGGGAGGGGGAAATTGAGAGACAGATGAAGGGATGCAGGAAGACAGAGAGAGGCACAGAGAGAGAGAGAGAGAGAGAGAGAGAGAGAGAGAGAGAGAGAGAGAGAGAGAGAGAGAGAGAGAGAGAGAGAGAGAGAGAGAGACAGAGACAGAGACAGAGATAGAGAGAGACAGACAGTGTGCTGCAGGGAGAGAGAGATGAAGGGAGGCAGAAAGAAAGAGACACTGGGAGGCAGGGAGAGAGATAGATGATGGGAGACAGGGGGGGGGGGGGGAGAGACAGTGGGAGGCAAGGAGAGAAAGATGAAGGGTGGCAGAGAGTAAGAGAGACATAGTGGGATGTAGAGAGAGAGAGAGAGAGAGAGAGAGAGAGAGAGAGAGAGAGAGAGAGAGAGAGAGAGAGAGAGAGAGAGAGAGAGATGAAAGAAGGCAGGAAAACAGAGACAGAGGGAGGCAGGGAGAGAGAGAGAGACAGAGAGAGAGTGATACTTGTACTAACTCTTCTTATTTCACCCTTTATTGCTCCAAAGGGACATGGGCCATCAACCAACTCATTTCAAGTGACCCTGTCCTTAACTATCACATGCACCTGTCCATGCCCTCCCCACATTTATTCTTCTGTCTGTACTTCTCTGTGCACTTTACAACACAATCTTCCTACCAACTCTATGTTACCAATGCCAAACCTGGACAATGACAGAAAAAGAGAAAAGAAAAATCACAACAACAAAAATGAGATTCCTGAGAAGAACACTCAATGTATCAAGAAGAGATAAGATCAGAGATGAAGATATCAGGACTAAAGTGGAGGTTATAGCTGCACTAGATTTTATTAGAAGGCAGCAAGTTAAATGGTTTGGCCATGCAAGTAGGTTACCAACTAACATTATACTACAACAAGCAATGATGTACAGACCAGATGGAAGCAGAGGAAGAGGCCGACCACGTAAACGATGGACGCAGAGAATAACAGAGTCCATGGGAATATTGATACATGAAACCCATAAGCGGGCACTCTCCCGCTGTTTATACTTCACTTCGACACCGCAAGGTACAAGAGGAACATGATGAGATGAGACTTCACTATGTGTTTTTAAGTCTTCCTATATTTCTTTGCCCTGTAGATTCCATAGGCCTTTCTACTCCCTAGTTATACTATTCTCAGGTACATGACCATAAAATGTGATTATCTAGTAGCATATATAGAAATTCTTTCTAGGTGGCTACTACTTCATTTCTACTTTTTTGGATAGCAAGTTCACTCAATTCTAAATTATTGTTATACATTATTCATTTCTACTTTTTTTTTTGGATAGCAAGTTCACTCAATTCTAAATTATTGTTATACACATTTCAATATTGAGAATAGTGTCTGCTGGTGTCATAATTATCTGATTACCCTCTAGCTCAGAAAGGGATATTCATACATCATGGCCACATGCCTGAGCATTTTGTTTTAAATTAACAGATTCAATGCCAAACAAGTAGGATCAAATAAAAATGGATGGCGGAAAATAGGAAGTAGGGGAGTGTCACAGTTATGACTTAAAAGTTGTTAATATAATAGCAGACACGTTGTATTATATATTAAATTAAAGGGGGTTGCTTGTGGAACAATGTGGAACTTCCAGTACAATGGCGACAAAATGACGCGTTACTTTTCGGAGATACGCTAGTTAGTGTTTTCCTTTGGATTTCGTGTAATTTCCTATGGATTTCCTGTGAAAAGTGTTTTCCTGTGGATTATGTGATGTTATTTTGTGTTCTTTGATTGGAAGTTTTCAAAAGAAGCCACGGAAGGCAGGTGGTGGATGAAATTTTGAGGGCAGCCGACAGAGATTTGTTGGTCATGGTCTCGAGTTTCACGACGGCAGGCAGAGCTCTTCTTGAGTCAATGGCTGCGGTCTCCGACCAGTAAGGTCACTGCCATAGAGGAAAGCACCGGCAAACTACCTCTTTAAAAGTGCCTAGTACATCATGATTCGCTTAAAGACTGATCATTTGCAAGACAAGGACAGAGACGTTAAAATTAGCAATTTGGAACGTTAGGACGTTAAACGATGACGAAAAATTAGAGAACATAAAACAAGAAATTGAAAGGGAAAAAATTAATATTTTAGGTATGTGCGAAACGAGACGGACAGGAGCAGGCATCAAGATAGATGAAGATTTCAAGATTATTTATTCTGGAGGTTAAGAACGTCATAGGGGAGTGGCAATTATTTTGGACCGGAAATCATCAAAATCTGTTCAAGGATATTGGGCCGTGTCGGGCAGAGTTCTACTAGTTAAATTAAGTGGCAGACCTTTTAGCATAAACATTATTCAAGTATATGCCCCAACAGGAGAATCCAGTGAAGATAGTGTAGAAGAATTTTATAATGACATAGAGTCTGCCTTAAAGAAATGTAAAAATTCAGAAATAAACATCATAATAGGGGACTTCAAAGCAAAAGTAGGAAATCAAGGAGATAGATACACAGTAGGAAACTATGGTTTAGGAGAGAGAAATGAAAGAGGATACAGACTCGTAGAGTGGGCAAAAGAACAGGAAATGATTGTAGGAAACACCTGGTTTAAGCAACACCCTAGAAGATTATGGACATGGAGGAGTCCTGATAGCAGGATTAGAAACCAGATTAACTATATTCTCATTAGCAGAAGATTTAGAAACGCGCTAACAGTAGCAAAAACAGTTCCCAGTGCTGATTGTCATAGTGACCACAGATTACTCACAGGAACATTGAGGATAAAGTTGAAGAAAGTCAAGTATATAACAGGAAACACTAAATATGATTTGTGTACATTGAGTAATGACAAGGAAATACAAAACAAATTCAACATAGAAGTACAGAACAGATTTGAAATATTGTCTGATCTAGAGATCCTATTCCAGGATGTGGATGATCAATGGGAAACGTTGAAGAATTCAATCAATGTGGCTGCAGAAACAACTATTCCAAAATTAAAGAAGGTGGGTAAGAAATGGATGACTGAAGAAATTTTACACCTCATGGAAACAAGAAGACTCAACAAAAATAATTATGTCAAATATGAAGAAATTCACAGACAAGTCAGAATATTATGTAAGGAGGCAAAAGAAGCATGGCCTGAGGAAAAGTGCTTAGAAACTGAAAAACAACACAACAGTCAAAATACCAAATTAGTGCACAAAAGAATTCAGGAACTTACTAATAAAAGAACAAGTACATCAACAGGGTGTCTAAAAACTAAAGATGGCAAAATCATAATAGAAAAAGACCAGATTCTACATGTATGGACAGATTATGTGAAACACCTTTACGATGATAACAGAGATGAACAGTATGATATTAGATTTAATAATGAAGGACCGCCAATTTTGGAGATGGAGGTTCGAAATGTTCTTAAGCACATCCTTTTCAGTTTGCATCCAACTAGATAGAAAATGCAGACAAGAAAATCCGGCTGCTGTTGAGGCTGAAGTACAAGCGTTGATTTTCGAGAATTCGCTAGACGGTGACGCGGTCATCTACACAGATGGGTCGGTCGTCCGACATGTGAGAAGCTCATGGGCCTTTACAGCTCGGGCCGGAGGGAGAATTGTGAAGGAGAACTCTGGTGCTTTCACTGAAACCACAAGTAGCCTGACCATGGAAGTCATGGCAGTAAGTAAAGCAATAACATGGCTCGAGACACAGACATTCACCAGGGCTTGTTTCCTTAGCGACTCAATGAACATGATCAAGAGGATAGAGGAGGGGTCGATCCGAAGAGAATGGTTGCTGCCTCTGAAGCGGTCTCGGCTGGCAAAGATTAGTTTCATCTTCGTGCCAGGGCATGCGGGAGTACAAGGAAATGAGCGGGCTGACAAGCTCGCAGGTGAGGCTACTGCGGAGGGCGGACGCGCCATGGACCAGGCTGACATTCTGAATGCTCTACGTGATGTGAGACTTTTGCGAGAACCAAGTGATGACTGTGAATCTACAACAATGGCCAGACTGCTAGAGCAGCAAATTAAAAGAGGGGTGGCCAAACAAGAACACTACGCAGGAAGCCAAAGAAGATTGATAAACCAACACAGAACTGGCGTCGTTAGCCGCTACACGCTGCAGGATTTGCTGAGGAGGGGATCCGAGCACTTATGGACTGAATGGTTCGATGTGCAACGAGGATGATCTGTCGACTAACTAACTAACTAACTAATGTTCTTAAGCATATGAAAGCTGGCAAGGCCCCCCGGTGCAGATAACATCACAACAGAAATGATTAAAGCTTTAGAAGAATTTGGACTAGAGCAAGTCACCAGACTGCTGAACACATTATATGATACTGGAGATATACCTCCTGAATTATGTAACTCTGTATTTATTGCAATCCCAAAGAAATCAGGAACCTTGGAATGTGATCAACATAGAACAATTAGTATAATGAGTTACATCACAAAGATTTTGCTAAGAATTATCATGCAAAGAGTGAGGAAGAAGATACAACCTGAAATAGGGGAAGAACAATGCGGGTTTGTAGAAGGAAATGGTACAGTAAATGCTGTGTATATGCTGCAAACAGTTATTGAACGTGCTATAGAAGTAAACAAGGATATACATCTGTGCTTTATTGACTATACAAAGGCTTTTGATAGAGTTAGACATGTCAACATGGTGGATATGCTTGCAGATCTACAAATTGATGGGAAAGACATTAGACTTATAAAAAACATATATTGGAAACAACAAGCTGCAATAAGGATTGATAATGAAGTGGGACAGTATCAGCCAATTAAGAGAGGTGTTAGGCAGGGATGTGTGATGTCTCCAGATCTTTTTTCGCTATACAGTGAAAATATTTTCAGAAATGTAGAGGATATAAATGGAATCAGCATTGGAGGACGAAACATCAATAACATTAGATATGCAGATGATACAGTATTAATTGCAGACAATGTGCAGGTCCTGCAACAATTAGTAGATGCAGTTGTTGTACACAGTGAGCAGCTGGGGTTAGAATTAAATTGTAAAAAGACTCAGGTTATGGTCGTCACTAGGAAGGAAGATGTGCCACAATGTAATATACAAGTAAATGGAAATATTCTTCAACAAGTGAATCGGTACAATTATCTTGGAACAGTCATAACATCTGATGAGAGATGCCTTGAAGAGATTAGAACAAGAATCGCCATGGCGAAAGTAGCCTTTAGCAAGATGAAAATCATTCTGACCAATAAAAAGATGTCAATTGAAACGAGAAAAAGAGTGTTGAGGGGATACATAGAGCCTGTTCTTTTGTATGGATGTGAAACTTGGACAATGAGCAGTCAAGCTGAACATCTGATGGCTGCAGAAATGTGGTTTATGAGGAAAATGCAAAGAATACCATGGACAGACAGAAAAACCAATGACCAAGTACTACAGGAGACAAATGAATATCGTAAACTGATTAGGGAAATGACGTAACCAGTCAAAATTTTTTGGAGAAGAAATGGATTGGAGAACTTGGTGACAACTGGCAAGATCGAAGGGAATAGACCAAGAGGAAGACCGAGAGGAAAATACCTGGATTGCTTGGCCACATGGCATGGATGAGACAGGAACACTGAGCTGATCCACGACACTGGTGATCGAGTGGGCGAGTCATGACCGCCCACGCTTTCCGGCATGGCACATGATTGATTGATTGCTTGTGGAAAAATACTGTATATAAGCCCATGGTCACTTAATATTATTAATTAACCCATGGCATTTAATCAGTTAATTTATAAATAAATTGTTGTTTTTGAAATCTACAACAAATTTAGCTTTTATTTTCACATCTATCATCAAATATTATGGATAGTGTCCGTTGGAGACACTTTTACCTGATGAGCCCCAAGATCGGAAGAGGAATGTCAATCATGACACTCACATTTCTGAGCATTTTTAATAATTTATTTTCAATTTAAAAATAATTTAAATGAGTAATTTTTGGAGTCTACAACTTTTATTGTTTTAATCTCTCATTATTAAATGATAATGAGAGATTCATTGATGGAGTCATTTTTTAGCAGATGACTCCAAGCTTAGAAGATGAATTTCAACACAGCTAAACTGCCTGCAGAGTTTTAAATAATTTATATATAAGTTATATAATATATTGTTGGAATATGTAATCATTTTAACTTCTAAGCTTGCATCTCTCATACTAAAACAAAATAAAGTAACAGTGCCTTTTACACGCCTAAAGTGCATTGGGCATATATGTGTAGTGGGGCCCATATTTTTATAGGCCAAATGATGATATGGGGTCGGTATCATGCCGGCAGCCTTTACTTCCCGTTGTAAGAACTGCTTTGATTGGTTAGCTTTTAATAGTACAGACCAATCAAATGCTTCCTTGCAATCATCAGCCATTTTAGACTTCATATTGCCGTTTCTAGCGTGATTCAAACAAGTGGATATTATTTTGTGCTTTTTTTCCCCGAAGTAACCCATTTTTTCGTGGATTTTTGAGTTCTAAAATGGCCAGCTTTGAACCCGAAGACGTACTAGCATTGACTAGCTCTGATAGTAGCAATTTTGTCAGTTCAGGTCTGTCAGGATTTCAACCTCGTGTCCCCGTAGTTTTGTGTATTGGGAATAAAGAAGATCGTTTTATCTATACCCTCTCATGGCGATGGCCGGACCATAAAACATGTCACCAGTTGATAGCCAACCTATTACAAATGTCAATAGGGACTTCATAGTTGTTGTTTATTTAACCATAAGTGTTTAAAATTATTCTAAAGTTGTGTAGGTATTCAATGAGGAAATTTTAGGTGAGTACCATTTTTAAAAAATATTTAGTACCAATTCATACATAGTGTTATGAAATATTTTATTTTTCACAAAATACAAATGAGGTCATCAAATTTGCATAAACATGAACAAAACGACTTCAATCATACACAGAAATAAACTTTACTATATCCACTTTAAGAATATATATACTTGTATATATCTATATAGGGTTCTAATAATTTTTTTTGAATTTATAAAATTGTCACTTCAGTCATTTCTGTACTCCAAAAATAATGGCTCCGTCTTCTTCAGAGGGAAACCTAAATTTGGCCCAATGTTGTTCCGTCCTAAAAGGGTTAAAAACCCCAAACCTCCCTGGCACAGATCAAACCCAAGACCACCCGTGTTCGGCAGGGGCAGGCAAGTGTTTCTTTGATTATTGTAAAATTCTTCTTCTTCTTCAGCATTCCGAGCCATTGAGGTTCTTTGCTGCAGATACAATCCGTCTCCATTCGTCTCTCTGGTGGACCTTCTCTTGCCAGTCGTTGATTCCAAGTGCTTGTAGGTCTGTATATGTATTATCACTCCACCGTCTTCTTGGTCTACCTCGGGGTCTACGGTCATTTATTTCCTGAGTGTAAGCGAGTTTTGTTTCCCTATTATCTTCCATTCTTTCTATATGCCCCAGCCATTGTAGTCTATTAGCCTTCATGATCCAGTGATTTACGGGGACTTAAACAGATCATAAATGTCTTTGTTACTTCTTCTTTTCCACTCTCCACTTTGTGTATCCCTAATGGGTCCAAAGATGCGTCTTAAAATTTTGTTCTCAAAGATTTGTAACAAGGCTTCTTCTCCTTTCGTTGTACTCCAGGTTTCAGATTCATACAGCACAACTGGTCTGATCAGTGTTTTGTATATTGTGATTTTGGTGTTACGAGATAGCGCATTTGATTTTAGTAGATGTTGTAGTGCATAGTATATCTTATTTCCAGAGTTGATTCTAGTTTGTATTTCTTTCCTTATGATGTTGGAGCAGTTGAAGATTGTACCCAGGTATTTGTATGTTTCCGTTCTTTTAATGGTCATATTATCTATTTGTATGTGGCCAGAGTTTTTAGCCATTCCATCTCTTGAAATTACCATATATTCTGTCTTATCTTGGTTGATAACCAGCCCCATCTATTGGGCTTTTTCCTTTAAGTGAGTCAATATTTCCAATGTCTTGTGTTCACTTTGCCCTATAATATCTATATCATCTGCATAACCAAGCAGCTTGGATGTTCCTCCAATAGCACATTCCTCCTTTACCTTCCTTACAACTTTCTCTAGAGCCAGATTGAAGAGTAGTGGCGATAGTGCATCACCCTGTTTCAAGCCAGATGTTATTTGGAATGGGTCTGATTTCCTGCCTTTATATGTTACTATATTATAAGTATCTTCCATGCATAGTCTGGTCATGTTGATTAACTTCCTTGGTATTCCAAATTCCTGAATAGCATTTCATAGACTATTCCTATGGACACTATCATAAGCCTTTTTAAAATCCACAAAAAAGTTATGGAGATCTCTTTTATATTCCCAATTTTTCTCGGCTATTTGTCGTAAGATAAATATCTGATCTATTGTTGATCTGTTTTGTCTAAAACCCGCCTGGTAGTCACCTAATATGTCTTCTGAATATGGTTTTAGTCTATTTAGTAATACTGCGGATAGTATCTTATATCTTAGGCTGCCTAAAGACAAAATATGGAAGAGTCATAATAGAAAAAGAACAGATTTTACATGTATGGTCAGATTACGTGAAAAACCTTTATGACGATAACAGAGACGAACAGTATGATGTTCAGAATAATAATGAAGGGCCAACAATTTTGAAGATGGAGGTTCAGAATGCTCTTAATCATATGAAATCTGGCAAGACCCCCGGTCCAGACAGCGTCACAACAGAAATGATTAATGCTTTAGAAGAATATGGAATAGATAAAGTTACCAGTCTGCTTAATACAATATATGATACTGGAAGTATACCTCATGAGTTATGTAATTCTGTATTTATTGCAATCCCAAAGAAATCAGGAGCCTTGGAATGTGATCAACATCGAACAATTAGTATAATGAGTCACATCACGAAGATTTTGCTAAGAATTATCATGCAAAGAGTGAGGAGGAAAATACAACCTGAAATAGGAGAAGAACAATGTTGGTTTGTAGAAGGCAAGGGTACAGTAAATGCTGTGTATATACTGAGAACCGTAATCGAACGTTGTATAGAAGTAAACAAAGATCTACACCTTTGCTTTATTGACTACACAAAGGCTTTTGATAAAGTGAGACATGTCAACATGATAAGGATGCTTGAAGATCTACAAATTGATGGGAAAGACCTTAGACTTGTAAAAAACATATATTGGAAAAAACAAGCTGCCATAAGAGTTGATAATGAAGTAAGCCAATATCAGCCTATTAAGAGAGGTGTGAGACAGGGATGTGTAATGTCTCCAGATCTGTTTTCCCTGTACAGTGAAAATATTTTCAGAAATATTGAAGATATGGAAGGAATCAACATTGGGGGACGATGCATCAATAACATTAGATATGCAGATGATACAGTATTAATTGCAGACAATGAACAGGACCTGCAAAATTTAGTAGATGCGGTTGTTACACACAGTGAACAACAAGGGTTAGAATTAAATTGTAAAAAGACACAGATTATGGTCGTCACTAGGAAGAACGAAATACCACAGTGTAATATACAAGTAAATGGGAATATTCTTCAACAAGTGAATAGGTACAATTATCTCGGAACAGTGATAACATCTGATGGGAGATGCCTGGAAGAGATTAGAACAAGAATCGCCATGGCAAAAGTAGCCTTTAGCAAGATGAAAAACATACTGACCAATAAAAAGATGTCAATTGAAACGAGAAAAAGAGTGTTGAGGTGCTACATAGAACCTGTACTTTTATATGGATGTGAAGCTTGGACAATGAGCAGCCAGGCTGAAAAACATCTGATGGCTGTAGAAATGTGGTTTCTGAGGAAAATGCAAAGAATACCATGGACAGCCAGAAAGACCAATGAACAAGTCCTTCAAGAAACAAATGAAGATCGTAAACTGATCAGAGACATTAGACGTAGACAGTCACAATTTTTTGGACATGTTATGAGAAGAAATAATTTGGAGAACTTGGTGACAACTGGTAAGATCGAGGGAAACAGACCAAGGGGAAGACCTAGAAACAAGTATCTGGATGGCTTGGCCTTGTGGCATGGTCGAGACAGAAACACGGAACTGATCCACGACTCTGGTGATCGAGTGAGATGGCAGAACATGACCGCCCACGCTTACCGGCATGGCACATGATGGATGATGGATGGAGTATCTTATAGCTTGTGGACAGTAGTGATATTCCTCTATAATTTTCACATTGGAACTTGTCTCCTTTCTTAAAGATGGGTATCAATAATGACTCTTTCCAGTCATGGGGTAATTCTTCTGTCCTCCAGATTTTTAATTATTATTTCGTATAGCTTTAGATGTAATGTATGGCCACCTGCCTTTATAAATTCAGCAGCAATTCCATCAGTCCCAGTTGCCTTATTGTTTTTAAGTCGTGTGATTACATATAGGATTTCTTCAAATGTAGGTTCTTCAATTTGTGGTTCACATGTTAGAATCTCTTCCTGTGGGAAAGTGTTACTTAGAGCTTCACAATTGAGTAATTCAACAAAATATTCTTTCCATGTGTTGCACATTTCCTCATTGGTATTTATCATATTCCCATTTTTGGTTTTTAAACCATATGTGTTTTGTTGGTGCCCTCGTTTCATTGACTTCAGTTCTTTAAAAAACTTTCTGGATTCATTTTTCTGGTGATTAGTTTCCATATCTTTGATTATATTACTCATGTATTCTCACTTCTGCTGTCGGACTATTTTTGTAGCCTCTTTACATTCATTTCTATAATGCTCTTCCTTTTTGGATGTTGTTGATGTCATTTAACCATAAATGTCTGGCATTCTTTTTCCTAATGACTGCTTCTTCACATTTTTGATTGAACCATCTGTTCTTTCTATGTGTGGTTAACACACCGAGACATTCTTCTGCGGTAGACTGAATTGTATTCTTAATATTCAACCAAGTTTGGTCAATGCTTTCCTCCAAAGGGTTTTGCAGAGTTTCAAGTTTACATTTTATTTCATCTGTAAATTTCTCTTTGACTGTAATTTCTTGCAGTTTTTCTCTGTTATACATTGGGTGTAATCTTTGTTATTTAGTATAGAAAGCTCTCTTAAGTTTTATTTTAAATTTTGCTCCAACGAGGAAGTGGTCACTGTGGCACTCAGTTCCTCTATAGCTTCTAACTTGCTGTATGTTTGATGCATTTCTGTTGTTAATTAAAATGTGATCTATTTGATTATAGGTTCTCTTGTCACATGATTTCCAAGTTTGTTTGTGTATATCCTTTCTTTGTAGTCTGGTACTGCTAATCTGCAGTCCTTTGGCTTCTGCCAGGTTGATGACTCTCCATCCATTATTGTAAAATTATAATTACAAAATATTATCGACCTTACACATGAAGTCAGCATAGAGCCCCGCTAGATTATTTTGTCAACATTTAATAATAATACAACTTTGCTAGACATTTTATAATAAATTAATTAACTAATGATTAATCAATGATTAATGATTTATTTACTCAATATGAATATCATATCAGAAATGATGATATTGATATCAACTGGGTTAGTTAGTTAGTATGGGCTGAAAAATACTGAAAATAACAGTTAACAATAGCACTCTATCTATACGAATTGCTAGCAACTTCTTATATAGTCTATAAGCGCTTGAGTGTAAGCGAAATCACCGAAATGCCAATGTTAAAGATTACTGTTGTTTGTTTACTTAGTAAGTTAGTCACTGTGGAGAACTGCTTATGACTACAGTAGTGATCTTATCGATCGAGAAGAACAAAAAATCGTGCCTACCTGAAATGCTGGCAAATTGCAGGCTAGAACACAAAGTGTCGTCAACACGAAACCTGTTGTCGACATTTTCCTAAATTAAACGGTGTCCTACGTTAAAGTATACCGCGACTGACACTACTGCCCATAGTTTGTCATCTAGAATGAAGTTAGCACGACTAGAGCTGACCAAGTGAAGACAGTTTGTGGTTAGATGAAAACGTTGGCTTCCGTCTCCATTGTTGTCTCAATGTGAGGAGAGCTAGCTGGTCACGTGTGCAAGTGTTTGTCTCTATAAATAGAATCAGGTAGCAGGTCCTTTTAATCTATATCTGCCATTAAGTCTAACCTACCATATAAGGAGGCAGTACGAGGCGACCAACCGACTCACCAAAAGGGACAAAGCACAACTGGAAGGCCAACTGAAGGACCTGAGAACACAGTTCAAAAACATGTAAGGAGAAAAAGTCAAGACGCAAGAAACACAGATAACGGCCGTTCAGCGTATCCTGGACGAACTGAAGCAAGTCCAGCAGAAGATAGAGCTAGAGCAGGAAGTCACCCGAATGGCTGTTATAAAGGCTGGAACTGACGAAACTCAACCAAAAATTCTAGACGAAAGAGACAAGACAGAAGAAACTCTCAAGCAGATACAAGAAGAAAGAGCACACATAGAGGCAATGGATGAACTGAAGCAAGTACAGCAGAAGATAGAGCAGGATGTCGCTCGAATGGCTGCTATAAAGGCCGAGAATGAATACCCGCTATCAAAAATACAAGATATGAAAGAAAGGACATCAGATACTCTACAAGAGATAGTAGCACGTCTCAATACCCAGGCAGCCATACCAGAAGATGCAAGAACACAGACAGAAGAAGAAGCAACAGAGGAAGGACGATATCGCTCACCACCAAGATCCGACTTGCGAACACCGAGAAGATTCGAAGGCAACCCAAGACGGGGAAATAGGAGGAACACCAGGAGAGACGACACCTGGTAAAGCTCCCTGAAGGAAACAGGACCATAAAACGGGGTGGGTACCTAATTACTCCAGACCTCAACAAGAGCGCTACTCCGCCCAGACATGAAAAACCTCAAGAAGAAAGGAATGAACACAATCAACATATCAGAAGCCGGGAAGCTGACAACAAGCAGCCCAAAGTACGAAAGACAAACTACAAGCTACACCGTAAACACCCCTACATAGCCAAGTCGAAAACTCGAAGGCTGAAAGGGGGTACTCGTACCAAAAATTGGGTTGGATTGGATCTACCCGAGAGCTGCAATAAAGAACCTGAACATACAGATACAACTGAAGCTATTACGAGGAAGACTGACAACAGCCCACCATAGACAAGAACCAAGACAGCTGAAAAAAGGAGGAGAAAGACACCAGAGTCGTAAATACGATTCAAAACAGTCAGATGGGTTGTCAAAAGTATTCAAGTGGAGCTGTCAGACGAACAAATCATGAAGCAGCTACAAGAAGAGAATCTCCACATCGGAATCTTGAAAGCGGAGCGGATTCTAAAGTATTCAAAGATCCCTACCACGCTGGCGGTGGTGACGACCGAAGGCAGCGAGATACCACGCCAGGTATCGATAAACCAGAAAATACAACAGCCTGAAGATTCATACCAAGGATTACTCAATATTCCAGATGCCAGAGGGCCGGCCACAGCAGAGCAGCATGTCGAAGTAAGTCGGAAATATGCCGATACTGCGCCGATCACTACACCTTAAAGGAGTGTCCGCTGGCCATGAACACGGACTTCCGAGCGCCCAACAACAAAAGAAAGTGCGCCAACCGCCTAGGCAAGCATCGAGCAAGATACTTGGAATGTCCGTACCTTCAAAGACACAGAAACGTCTTAAAGCTCGCCATTACCACAAAGACACCATATAAGGAAGCAATGCGGAGGTGCGAGCCAGCCACGTGCATCTTGCAAGCTGAAAGAGCACAACTACAAAGCCAGATTGATGAGTTGAAAAAAACAACAACAAAAAACAAGTCAAGCTACTTCAAACAACAACCAGCGACAATAAAAAGCTGCTTGCTGAAATAAAAGATATCCAGCAAAACATCAAACAAGAGGTGGAACATATGGCACAGACGACAAAGAAGAATTAAGAGATTCTACGAGACATCAAAGCGGAGAAATTCTAAAAAGGGAGCTAACCCAAACAAACCTGCTGAAGCCAAGGAAAAGATCACAGAAAAGCCGCAAGATGAAACCCAACAAAAGACCGAACCGGAACCGCAAGCAAAGGCCAGCAGCCCAACCACGACACCCAAGAAATCCAAGGAGAAACCGAGAGGAGAGTGACGGCGCACAGAGTACCCAGTTCCACTTACCTTGGAGGAGTGCCTAGAATCGGTTAGAATAGAGAAACTCATGATAGCAGAATACCAAAGGCAAAAGGAACGCAAAAGACTCGAAGTGGAAAACAGACGCAAGAAATTCGAAAGGAAGAGATATTGCGCAAAAAGAAAATGAAAACATCTAAAAGCTGCTACAGACAATACACACACACACAAAATGAGGCAATAAGACCAAATAAAAAGTCCTTATAAGGACTGCAACCAGCCAAGCCAGACGAGTCAGGAGCCTTCACTAACCAAATAAACCACCAGAGGAGACGGGCACAAAGGACAGTCGCCGACCAATCCTCCTGCTGACGTCACAGACACAAACGCTTACACTACCAGCCCTAGATAGGACTTAGTCGTAAGAGCGCTCAAGACAAGAAACAAGGTAAAAATACCCACAAAAACCACACGGATCTCAACAATAACCAAAACTGAGGAGGCAGGTTTAACGATACCGAATTTGGAATTTTTGTTTTGAAAATTGGAATTGGAATTGGTCCGTTTAAAGCTATTTCCCTCTTTGAGCAACAATCCCTTTCAAATTAATATCTGAATAGTGGATGACTCGGTCACCGGATTATTAATTTGACACTAGAGATGGATCCTTCTGAGATTGAATGGGGTCTTGGTAATGATGGATAAATGGGATGGGATAAATCCCGGGGCAATGAAGTCGATCCTCTCGACTTTTAATGCAGTAATGGTTGCTGGTTTTCTAGTGACTGCCGCTTCCATCGACGATGAAGTGTATTTTCCGTGGACTTTTGTGTTGGCATTCTGACGGCAGAATTATGCACAATGTACCTGTGCGGGCTGCTGGCTTGTCGTGACTCCTGTCTATTCACCTTTTCACATTAGGCAGTGAGGAGCATTTCCTGTGATATTCGATTATTCACTGGCACAGGAACTGAGCATAATGGGGACGACCCGTTGCCGTGAAGTTGGAACCACGACTAAGTAACCAGCAAGGGTTAACGATAGAGTGGAATAGAAAGGTCCATGCGTATTATCCTCTATGGGAAATACTAGCAGACTTTTTTTCATATCCTAGTTACAGGGCATCGCTGTCAACACCAGCATTTTACTTTTGTTGTTGATGTCTTTGCAAGTTTACCTTCAGTAGTTTGCCATTGATTTCTGAACGACCGGCTCCCATACCAACACGTTAAAACCTAGCACGACGCGGTCTGCTGACAAATCGGTCGCAGCAGTTTTTCGAACGCAGGTAAGCGGGCTTACGAATCACGCCCGCAAGCTCTAGGCCACGGATACCGACTAGCAGACTGGAGAGAGGAATATCTGCTGAAGTTGCAAAGAAAGAAATTTCCGACATGTGGCTGATTTTGTCACAGGATTATTAATCTGAGGCTGGGGATGGACCCTAATACAACTTCTTTTCTGAGGTCGAACGGGGTAAGGGTAATGGAAGAACAACAAGTTGTTTGCAGAACGCTGCTCTCATAACGGTGCGCAAAAAAAAAAAAAAAAACTGTCTTGCCATTTCTCCTGCCTCATGTACCCTCATGCCCTCCTCCCCGAGGGAGCAGGTTTGGGAGGGGGCACAGTTCGCAGGTGTGGGACAGACACGAAGACAACACAAGGCACGGAGACAACACAAGGCACGGAGACAACACAAGGCACGGAGACAACACAAGGCACGGAGACAACACAAGGCACGGAGACAACACAAGGCACGGAGACAACACAAGGCACGGAGACAACACAAGGCACGGAGACAACACAAGGCACGGAGACAACGTCTCGAAGCATGGTTCGAAATCACGGTAATGAGAAAGACGACCTAGAATCATGACTCGGATCGACCCGACCCAGAGAGTGTCAGGGACGAATCATTCCGGGAAGGCGGACAATTTCTGACGATCAAAAGCCTCCTGCCATGTTTGCTCCGCTGTGGTGTTTTTATCACTACTGATGAATGTGACTGGAACTGGGGAAATGACAGCTAAACATTTATTGCGGGAATGTCTAGCATGTGCAGAACATATAAGAGTATTTCAGCCTTCACCCGCTCCATTTGAAGACAAGCCTCGATGAAGATACCGACAAACTTAACTCGACTTATCTTTTCTTCGCATTGATTTATATTGACGTTTGTTTTATTGTTGTTGTTGTTGTTGTTGTTGTTTTTTTTTTTTGTTGCTCTTGCTGGCTTTGAACTCAAGCCTAGTCCATACACACTGCTTCTAGTGGTGCTGGACTACATTTTGTGTGTGGATGAGTTTTCTCTATACCACATGTATACACAATTCAAGATTGGTGAATCAGCCGTGTGCAAACGTGGAATGGCGTCGCAGACAGCAGAGCACATACTCCATGACTGCCCAAATTACAACATGTCTAGGCAAACCTTCTGGCCTAGAGGCGACAGTGGAAGATAAACTCTATGGACCGCTAAGTGAACTAAAAAAAGGTAAATTCATTCAAGAGACAACATTGTAGTAATAGACATATTTCAAGCGGCGAAAGAAGAAGAAGAAGAAGAAGAAGAAGAAGAAGAAGAAGAAGAAGAAGAAGAAGAAGAAGAAGAATCTTTCCCTATTAACAATGTCCCTTGCCATCTGGCGAACCCACTCCGACTTCAGAGGTATTTGTAATTTACACCCCCAAGTCAAGGACGACAGGTCAACTTTTCAGTCCAACTGTCAGGTGTAGGGGTTTAAACCCCTTACCTCGGCATCAGCACATCGATTTAAGAACAAGCGTTCTTATCCATTCAGCCATGCTGGCCTATATAGTGACGTCTGAAAGTGAACGAAGAAAATAAAATATTGGTACAATCGCTGCATGCATTGTTGTGTCCTAATAGATTTAAAGAGATTTGTTTGTTGGCGGGCATAATACAAATAACTTAAAGTATGCTGATGACACCGTCTTGATACAAGTCAGAAGGAATTACAAGAAATGTAATAAATACACTGATTGTAGAAAGTTTAAAAAAAAAAGCCTTAGCTTGAACGATAGGAAGACAGAAGTATCAGTGATACCAACGAAACAGATGACTCCTAAAATAAGTAAATGATCATAGTTTGCAGGAATCAGTATATCTAAGCACGTGGATGCCGGTCTCTCTGGCCGAGGGGTTACAACACTTTCTCCGTAATCCCGTTTATCACGCAGAGTCTCGTAGCAGGGCGAGAGCTGGGAGCGGTTCGACCCCCGCTAGTGACTTGCGGGATAACTGAGCCGGCCGCTCAGAAATCAATGGCAAACTACTGAGCGTAATCTTGCCAAGAAATCAACATACAGCTGAAAGATGCTGATGTTGACAGCGAAGTCCTGTAAAGGATATGCAAAAAAAAAAAAAAAAAAAACAAGCACGTGGATAACATAAAATAGAAGATGCACCATACAGATAAAGAACATAATGAGACAAGCAGAAAATGCATTTTATAAAATAAAGAATATCTTATGCAACGCATTCTTGGTATTGGAAGGTAGAGAAAACAATGCTTGCATGATACAGAGAACCAAGTTTAACACGTGGCAGTGAATCCTGGATCATTGGAAACAATGAAGCTAATTCCTACAAGATTTAGAGATGTGGTTTTACAGAAGTGTGTTAAACATTTTACGGACAGCTAATAATACTACTATGACTAGTCTGAGACACAAAAAACGTACTACATACATTAGAAAAAGGCAGTAATAATTTTTTGGCCACATTATGAGAAGACAAAAACTAGAAAATATTGTGACAGCTGGACAGATTTGTAGAGAGGAAGAGATATAGAGAAAGACAGCTAGAGGGAATTCTTGACAGTATTGAGCTATGGCATGGCATGGAAGGGCGTCAATACATGAACTGATACACGCTGTTGTGAAGATGGCAAGATGTGGAGAAGAGTGATTGCCCACGCCAGTGGCAAGGCGGTTAGTGATGATATCTTCTTATTAACAGAATTGCGGTTTACTTGTGAACTGCATTTATGTAAACATAAAGATATGAAAATATATGCAAAACTACAATAGTGACAAGGAAACATGACAATGTGTTTGGTGTATTTCAGTTGACAGCAGTCATTCATCATCATCATTCAGTACCTTGCCGGCTGGCTTTGGAATATCATGCCTCTCCACAAATTGCGATCTCCGACAGCATGGATCAATTCGTGTGTTAACACCCTTCTGTGCCAACACAAGATTGTCAAGAATCTTCGCACGCTGTCTTCCTCTATCTCTGTTTACTAAAATCTGTCCAGTTGTCACAACATGTTCCAGTTTTTGTCTTCTCATAACATGCCCCCCCCCCAAAAAAAAAAAAACAAAAAAAAAACGATGACTGCTTCTTTCTAATGTTTGCGCTAAGTTGTCTTTGCGACTCAGCTTCCCTCAAAATGTCTAGATTGCTCATTTTGGCGTTAATAATATATGATATGCTGAACCTTTTCTTTAGAACGCACTTGATGAGATACAGCGAAATATGCCAGGCAATAAATTCCCTGCTTATTGCTTCTTTGTTTCACATGTACATAACAGTAATGCTTCTATATACAACTAGTTCTCACTGCAGCTGACATCTCTTTTATTGGTATGTTTTGTAAAAAGCTTCTTTCATCATGTTGATTCTCGTTCTAATATCTACACAACATCGTCCATTAGATATTATAACTTTTCACAGATAGATGTACTGATTTATTTGTCTTAAGAATTTTCCCATTTACTTGGATGTTCATCATCATCAAGTGCCGTGCCGGCTGGCGTAGGCGTTCATGGCTCTCCATAGATCTCGGTCTTTGGTTTTCTGGATCAACTCTGCTGCTGATATTCCTCCATGCCACCGTCTCAATCCATCCAGCATCACTTCTCTTGGTCTACCTCTGCCTCTCTTCCCCTCGATCTTTCCAGTTGTTACGATGTTCTCCAATGCCTCTCTTCTCATCACATGACCGAGGAAAGCTGTTTGTCTCTGTCTTATTGTTGTATATAATGTTCTAGTTTCGTTAGCCTGTTTCAGGCAGTCGTCGTTAGTTACTCTGGCAGTCCAAGGAATTCGCAACATTCGTCTCAGGAACCACATCTCTGTTGCTTCTAATTTCTTCTTAATTTGTTCATTTACATTCCAAGATTCACTGCCATACAGCAAAACTGGTTCTACATAGCATTTCAGCATTCTCTTTCTTACATTCAGTGATAGTGACTTATTGCATAAGATACTCTTCATTTTCTGAAATGCGGCTTTTGCCTGCCCTATTCTGCTCCTAATCTCTGTTGTACATCTTCCATCTGATGTTATAAATGCCCCTAGGTATCTAAAATTATCAACTTGGTTAAGGATTTTCCCTTCTATTTCTATGTCACATTTTGGTGTCACAATTTTCTTTGATATTACCATTGTTACTGTTTTCTTGAAATTCAAGGAGAGTCCTTTCCTTGCACTCTCTGTTACTACTACGTCTAATAATTGTTGTAGGTCTGTTGAATTATCCGCCACCAATACTGTGTCATCTGCATAGCGTATATTATTTATATTATAACCTCCAACTAGTATTCCTGGCATCTCTTTGATCTCTCTCATTATTACTTCGCTATACAGGGAGAAAAGATCTGGTGACAAGACACACCCTTGTCGTACTCCTAGCTTTATCTGTTCGTAACTACCCTCTTTATTTCCCATTTTAATTGCTGCTACTTGGTTCCAGTAAATATTCTTTATTATTCTTAAATCTTTTCCATCAGTGTTGATATCTTCCAACATTTTAATCAGTTCATCATGTTTTACTTTATCAAATGCCTTAGTATAATCTATGACTTGGATGTTACAGTGTGGTATTTATTTCTTCTTGGGGATAACCATACCACTTTGTTCACACCAGTACATACATATTAATTAATTTATCCATTACTTTTATGGACACATAGAGATTCCCTTCAACAATCACTGTTAATGCCCTAGTGAAGCATTATTATTTTCAGTGTGATTGCAAATAAGCAACTGATCTATTCAAGGACGTGTTTTAAAACGTATTTGAGTATTATCGTTCTTCGTCATCTGTTACATAACTCCATCTGTGGGTTGCCTGGGCACAACAGTGGATGCTCTCGTGATCGATATCTTGAAGTGCTCTGTATCTTCAGCAACATGTATGTACATAGTAATTCGGCAGCTTGTTCATTCTTTAACATTACTGAAGGGGGGCCACAAAGATGAAGTGTTCAAGTATCTGACATGGATTAACCAATGATCCAGTTCCTGATGTATGGACTAACAAATTATCAAATATTTGATGTATGGATTAACCAACAATCAAGTAGCTGATATGTGGGTTAACCAATAATGAAGTATCTGATGTATCGGTTAAACGATAATTATAAGATGCACTGCTTGGTATAGAAATATGTATAGGTAAAACAATCGGTGATGGGGGTTACGAACATAACAATCCTGCAATTGAATCATAGTTGTCGGCGATTTGGAAACAGGCAGCCTTGCGTTGGTTTTCATACAATGGTATGAGTGCCGGTCATTCAGAAAGTAATGGCAAACTACTGAATGTAAAACTTGCCCAAAAATCACAAACAGTCGAAAAATACTGGGGTTGACTGTAAAATCCTTAAAGGATATGCCAAAAAAAAAAACACAACATATAAAACACATGATAGAAGTCACAGTAGCAATGTGGTTAGCACAATTGCCAGCTGACCATGTGTTTAAATTCTCATCAAGGTGTATTCCTTTAACTGACCCAGGCTCCCAGATCGACCCAGCTTAAAAGGTACCAGAAATGGCCAGGGAAGATATGACGAGTGGCATGATAATGATGATGTCATCCACAATTGTTGATTGGACTATACAAATATGGGGATGGCACCATTTACCCAATACGCCTCAAGGTATGTAGAAGAGTCCTTTACTTTTTAAATTTGTAAAAAAAAGATATCACATGACAGTTTGTTACAAGTGGATATGGAGAGTCAGCCAAAGACTTTTATCAGCTGGCATCACTTGTAGCAGGTATGATCACAGACAGGGACAACAAAGATGCATTCAAAATCAGTGCGCAATGAAAACAATCAGCTTCTACACACCATCCATGCACTCTGACATCTGCTGTGAGAGACAGGACACATATAAGTTTGTACAGAGTGCAAGTATTTATTACTTTGTCTTTCTTCTACCAGTTGTCATTAAGTTTTCCAGCATCTCTTATCATATCATACCAAAAGAATCTAGGCTATCAACATTTAATTTCTGTAATTGTATTGCCATAGACCAACAGGCACTTGATTAGCGTTATGGCAGTCCATACAAACTATATAACAGGTTAACAACTCCTTGTATAACTACCTAACAGCTATTTGTGGATGAGCATACTTTGCATTCTGCAAAAAACTACTGTTGCCACGACAACTCTTGTTCTAATCAATACAAGGCACCTTCTATGCAAATTTTATAGCTGTGCCAAGAGCTGAGATGGTTAACCTGATTAAGATTTTTCTCATTTACACCATACATTGTGGTAGCTTCTCTTGGATTTGACCATGTCTGTTCTGTTTCCTAGAACTCTAAAAAGTCACAGATCGCTTTTCCAAACTAAACATGTTATGGTGGTAATTCTACTGCATTAGAATGACACAGAACCCTGTTCAAAGCCACACATTCATATACAAAAACAGACTTGCAGCTAGAATGACACATGCAACTCAAAGGTAGCAAAATATTTAATGACATGAAAATGTTTAAAATACAATGACATTGATGAAGGTTTCGATGAAGGTTCACAACATGATTGTAACATAAAACAACTCAATTGAACAAATTAATTTAACCTGCAGAGTTCTAATTCATTTCAGTCAAAAGTTTTTGTTTTAGCAATAAAGCATCTTCTCAATTGCACACACTAAGAAACCATACAATGCTGTCAAATACACCATGTGGTTATATAGATCGAAATCAAGTATATAATGGTAGAAGTAAACAAAGAAAGAAGTATTACAAAATCTGGGATTGAAGAAAACGTTAGTGAATCAGATCAAGGTTGGAAAACTAAAATGCTTCTATCAATGAAAGAGACACACCCACTTGTCTTATTAAAGGAAGTGCTTGGCATGGAGAAAGAATGGAGGAGAAGTGTGTAAGAGGAAGACAATGTTACATGCTGGTAGACAACATCAAGAGCTGGACTGGAAGAAGCCTGTATGAATGCAACATGAAGACACAGGTCTGAAGGTTCTAAAGACATTACAGCTGACTTCCAATACTGAGATGGCATTTGACTAAATGTATGCATACATCTGTCCTTCAATGCTGTGATGGAACTTGACTGACTGTATGCATCATGCCACTAAAATATCAAACGAAACACATTTAGCTTGGCCTTCATGTGAAAGTTGTGAGCCTGGTAGTCATGTGTGTGAATCGCCATTGATCCAGCCTAATATAGTTACCAGAAAATGTCCTGAGCGGTAAACGCCGTCATTCACTGAGTGCCAATTAGATTGAAAAAAGAAACTGGCTTAGCACCATAAAACCAATATTCCTCACTGCATGTAAAAGGGTGTTTTACTATATTGCATATTTATGGAAAAGCTGGCGATCTGAAATAAAATGTTTCGAGCAAACAGAGAAGTAGCAGCCCTTAAAGGAATGAACACAGGCAATAAATCAAGTGCTGCAGATGGAGGCAAACACAGATTTAACATGATTATGCTTCATAACATTTATTTCTTACAAAAATTATGTCTTGGTAGTAAAATGGTACAACATTAACAATATGATGTGAGCAAGATTAAATTCCATGAAGAGAACCCTACTAAACTTATTTGGTAAGTTATGAAGTAGGCTTATATGCTAAACAATTGCCAAATGACCTGCTAACATGACACTGTGATTCTCAAGTACCTTGGTATAATCACAGACATACATGGAGGGAAGCATGGCTTAATGAATAAGAGCGCTCACTCTGAAACATCTGCTGTACTTATGCTGAGATAGCGGGTTCAACCCCTACACTGGTCATTTAGATTCAAATGTTGACTTCTTGTCCTTAACTTGGGGGAATAAATTACAAATACCTCTGAAGTCAGAATTGATTTGCCCAATGGCGAGGGATAATGGTAATAGAGAAAGATAATCTAAATGCAAAAATCAGCCCACTGCACTAGAAGTAGTAGCACATGTATGGACAGAGTGAGTGATCGCACAGAACAAAAAATAGGACTTACATAGGCATATGTCTTGTCAAAGCATAAGAAAAGCAGATAAGAGGTGACTACAAGTAAAACTGTAAAAGTATCAATAGACAATGGAGTGGAGGAATGTCAGCAGTTGAGTTTATCCATAACACCAGGGACTGAGATCTGCTGAGAGACCTACTTCATTTGTGTTACGCATAAGATACAGAAATATCAATTGTTGGCAAACCCTTGTGGCTATTGAGGTAGCATGAGAAATAACATGAGAAATAAATCCACAGGTATTGATTGGCACTTATATAAGGAGAGGAAATAAGTTGAGATCAGAAGTCACACTAGACAACAACACAAATCAAAAGTAATAATAACCACACAGGGAGTTGAACTTGTTGCCCCCAAATGATAACAGCACTCCGCTGAAGGAACAAGAGCACTTCAGTGTACAGGCAGCCAAACACCTTTTAAAAAACTGCCTTTATTAGTCAGGTCTATCATCCATCTGAACCTACAACTATAGAATATGGACAGAATTCATATCCAACATCTGAAATAGTACAATCGGTTTCATAAATTTATATTAACTAAGCATAGGTCAAATAGCAAACACATTGAATTGTAAGCTGGGTCCTCTATATTACAAACATTTATAGAAAATATGCCTGTGGCTTGGGGGTAGTGAATGTTGTTTCACAATCATGACAAAGCAGGGTTGAAGTCAGCTGTAGGCAATTTGAGAGCTGACTACTTTGCGTTGACTTTCATAAAAGTGTGAGCGTCCGCCATTCAGAAAACAATGGCAAACTACTGAAAGTAAAATAGCCTAGAAAATCGCAAACAGCCAATAAATTATAGGACATGCAACTAACTTTAACTTGATTGGTTGGTTCCATTGTGTCACACATAATACACTGAAATATCAGTTGTTGGGGAACTCTCTACTTCTTTAAGAGCAAACCAATACCCGTGGATGTATTTCTCCCATTATTTCTTATGCTACACCATGTGGCAGGACACATTACGCGGTGAGTGCTGTAATGTTGTTCTTGACTTACTTACTGGTACCCATTTTGGGCTGGGTAAACCTAGGAGCCCTGCATCAAGTTCGAAGACATAACCATGCTGGCAGGCAAGAGTGCTAGTCACTACGCCACCACGGCTTCAGCGGCCTGTATATTGTCATTATAAATCTTGTTTTCTGACTTTCATGGACAGGGATCTGTTATACAGAATGTTCTTCATCTGATAGACAGGCCACTGACCATCTTTTCTTAGAGTACACTGCACTTTCAAATGCCAGGAAAAAGTTACTACAACTGCCTCCAGCAGACGATGACTCCTTCAACTGAACAGCTGCAGAGATGTACAACTCAGCAGCTTTGGAAACAATAACAATCTGATGGACCGATTAGTGAAACAACAAGCCAAAGACTGCTGGACTATTCAATTTAAACTAAAAATGTTAAACAGGGTTAAAAGTTAGAAACAAGAGGATTAACTTCATCACACACACTAGGTTTATCCCATCTGGCTTGGTCTTTGTCCACATAACGACAAGCCACCAGCTGGGAGTATCCCAAAAAGCACACACTATGTAGCACACAAACTATGCAGAACAAGCGCTGAACTCCAGGTATCTCTGGTAAAAACTGCATGCATGGTCTGAACGACACAGTCTGAAAATGAATTCATGTCCTTCCATTCTGTCACAGAGATCCCTATATGGGAACATGGCAGACTGGAGAAACATAAGAGACCAGTGCAGGTGGCTAAACAACCTGTGTGCAATGGAAATTATCAACATATATACTCTTCACCAATAGCTAAGGATGACTAAGCACCTATGAGATTGCCTGAAGTTTACTTAAGTCCATCCACAGAAATTGGACAATGATTAACACTAGCTAGAATAAATGATTAGATGATGAATAAGATTAACTCCACTGATAGAAATCATACGTGCTGATCGTTTGAAAGACATATCCCGCCACAACATGGATACAGCTAACTAACTTTTAAATTTATATTTTCATGTCATGTTTTTCATGTTGTGTTGGTTTATTCTGTGCTGATGAAGGCTTTAGCCACGGCGTCTATGTTGTTACTTTTAATCATGTTCTAGTAAAGCTCACTATCTCACTTCTCATATTTTGGCGATCCATCCATCAACAGAAATTTTAATATTAGCAATCAACACTTAAACATGCATGAATCCATTTTAACAACTGTCACATGAAGCAACCCTCATGAGACCATCATATAAGATTTTCAACTGATTTTCTTTCTTCTGGGGTAAGGGGACAAAGATTAAATCCTTTGAGCTCATCTTTCTTCTCCAGATCCCGCAGTTTGTTTACTTTAGGTCTTAAACTTGTCCTAGCTGAGCCAATCTCTTTATCCAGTTCATCAAAGTCTGCAAAAAAATTTAGACATATTCATTTAATTATATTCCTGGTGTAATAAAGTTTAATGTAGTTACACAAGAAAACATTCATCATCATCATATGCCATAACAATAAACATAGCTGCTCATATTTCACTATCTCACATGATCAACAGAGTCATGGTTGAACTCTGTAATTTTGACAAAATTATGCCACGTGACCAAGTAATCCAGATATTTACTTTTCTGCCCTCCCCTTGTTTTTTTCCCCTCAATCTTGCCAGTTGTCACTAAGTCTTCAAGTTTATTTCTTCTCATAACGTGCCCACAAAATGGTGACTGTCTACATCTAATTTCTCTAATCAGTTTATGGTTTTCATAAAGGAAACATTAATCTGGTGATTGGCATGTATGTTGGTACATCTGTGTTGTCTTACAATGTGTTTATTTTTAAAAAATTATTCAACTGATTCAATCTCACAAGTCTCGGACAGTAGTTAGCTGGTTGTTTTCTAATGTTCACAAGCCACAGACTGAGGCTTTCTATATTTGTATATATATTTCTTTTTAAGTCACACTCCAACGTTTTTAAAGATAAAGAATAAAAAAAGGACCCTGTTACATGCTTTAAAGTGTATTCGGTATATGGTGCTAACGCAATGTTTTTATACCAATCAGCACTCCATGGGTAATATGGTTAATAACAGTCTCGGCAACAGAACATTTTCTGCTACACATTTTAGGCTGGATTGACCTGGGAGGTCAGGTCAATAGAAAACAACATTCCTGCCTCAATGGGAATGCGAACACATGACCACCGGGTCGACAGGAAAATGTGTGTACTGTTTACAAACTGAAAGAGAAAGATTATGAGAAATATAATAATTAATATGATTACTTTCAACAATTACTTCTGATTCTATACTTATTGAAGGATTCACAGCTTCTAAAAAAACAGATGCTCCCACACCAGTCACATGTGAATGTGCCATCAGGCAAGTTTGATAGCCGCTGAACAGCTAGGGCTCCCTATTAGTTTGGACACCTGACATAAATTTTATTTTAAAACAGCCATTTCATCACTAAAACTTTACAAGTGGGTTATGTAAGTAAATATCACTGGAAAAAAAGAGAGATATCTAGAGAAAAGAATATTAAGTTGAAGTAATGATAAAGAAACAGCAGCAGAAAATGCTACAAATATTGAAAATAACAATTAATAACACACCTTTGTTCAGAATATTTATGGCATTCTTCTTTTCCATCTTGATGAACATTTTCCCAGCACACATCCACAATTTCTGACCGTCTTTTACTTTCTGTAATGCTCTGAAAGACACATGTGTGAGTTGTGAACGAAGGTAAAATAAGGAGAACTGAACACATAAGTTTACAGAACACGAGTATTACTTCTGATAAAATATCAGCATCAGCTTTATATAAACCACGGCAGTTTCTATTAAAATATCAGCATCAGCTTTATATAAACCAAGGAAGTTTCTGTTAAAATATCCATCCATCCATCATGTGCCATGCCGGTAAGCGTGGGCGGTCATGTTCTGCCATCTCACTCGATCACCAGAGTTGTGGATCAGCTCCGTGTTCCTGTCTTGACCATGCCATGTGGCCAATCCATTCAGGTATTTACTTCTCGGGCTCCTCCTTGGTCTCTTCCCTTCGATCTTGCCAGTTGTCACCAAATTCTCCAAGTCATTTCTTCTCATAACATGCCCAAAAATTGTTGACTGTCTACGTCTAATGACTCTAATCAGTTTATTATCTTCATTTGTTTCTTGAAGGACTTGCTCATTGGTTTTTCTGTCCGTCCTTGGTATTCTTTGCATTTTCCTCAGAAACCACATTTCCACAGCCATCAGCTGTTTTTCAGCTTGACTGCTTATTATCCACGCTTCACATCCATACAAAACTATAGGTTCTATGTAGCACCTCAACACTCTCTTCCTCGTTTCAATTGATATCTTTTTATTGGTCAGTATGTTTTTCATCTTGCAAAAGGCTACCTTCGCAATGGCAATTCTTGTTCTAATCTCTTCAAGGCATCTTCCATCAGATGTTATGACTGTGCCGAGATAACAGTATTGATTCACTTGTTTAAGACTATGCCCATCTACTCGTATATCACATTGTGGTATTTCCTTCTTTCCGGTGACGACTGTAAACCGTGTCTTCTTAATATTCAGTTCTAACCCTAGTTGTTCACTATGTGCAACAACTGCATCTACTAAAGTTTACAGGTCCTGTTCATTGTCTGCAATCAAGACTGTATCATCTGCATATCTAATGTTATAGATGTATCATCCCCCAATAGTGATTTCTTCCATATCAGCATCAGCTTTATATAAACCATGGCAGTTTGAGTTTCTGTTAAAATATCAACATCAGCTTTATATAAACCACAGCAGTTTCTGTAAAAGTATAAACTTCAGCTTTATATGAACCATTTACTTAACATTCAAACTCTCATATGAGAAACTTCAGAAAACTTGGTACCTTATTGCTTCCCTGGTTTTATTCCTCTGCCTGTCGAGGTCAATTATCTCTCGACGACTAGAGAGAATATCTTCAGCAACACATTCTATCTCAGTAAGATGCTCAACAAGTTGACTAGCCTCAACTGCAGATGTCTCGGTCATAGCTGCTCCTTCCATCTGGCCACTGAAGCATACAGTTAAATATATGTTCACTTCTTTTTGATGTTTACTTCTTTGTATGTTTTAACGCTTTCAAAGATTTTGCAACAGATGCTCACAGGGGACACAACCTAAAATTAAAAAAAAAAGCATGAATGAATTACTTTCAAGTTAAAGTTGCTTGTCATTTATAGGAAACCCTAAAAGAGAAATTCCCCACCGGTTGAGAACCACTGCTCTAATTGGTATTATGGGGAATTGTGAAACAGTTTCCATATCCCCTCAGTCATAATGCTGGATTACTTCAAAGAGGCAACAAATATACACTGTGTATAAAACTTATACAGTGTTGTAATTTAAATAAAACCAACCAGATATTTTTAGTTTACTCAGACCAAACTTAAAATGATACTCTGGCACATCATGCATTGCTTTATCACCATCATGTGATCTGCCAGCAGGCGTAGGCATCCACACCTCTCCATAAACCTCGGTACTTGATGTTCTGGTTTCATTTTATTTTTCGCTCGCTCGCTTTGAACTCAAGCGTAGTCCATGCACACTACTTCCAGTAGTGCTGGACTGGATTTTGTGTGTGAATTAGTTTTTCCAGTTACCAGTGTCCCTCGCCATTTTAAGTGAACCTACTCCGACTTCAAAGGTACTTTTAATTTTCATCCCCAAGTCAAGGACGATAGGTCAACATTTTAGTTCAACTGTCGGTGTGTAGAGGTTGAACCCCTTACCTTGGCATCAGCACACCGGATGTTTAAGAACACACGTTTTTATCCAATCGGCCACACTGACCTACATTTAATATTTTTATTAGTGATATTCTTCCATACCACTTTGCACATTTCTCTCTGTCTGTCAGTTCAGTTATCACAATGTTTTCCAATGTCCCTATTCTTTTTACATGACCAAAGAACACTGTTTGTTTCTTCCTAATACAGTTGTGAATGGTGTTCTACTTTCACCAGCCTCATCCAGGCACTTATTAATTACTCTACCAGTACAAAGTATTCTCAACATTCAACTCAGAAACCACATCTCTGTTGTTTCCAAGCTCTTCTAAATTTATTTGTTCCAAGATTCACTGTCATACAGCAGACCAGGTTCAATATACAGCAGACCAGGTTCAATATAATATTTCAGTACACTCTTTCACACAAATGGCATAAAATAAAAACTACTACACACAGCGCTCCTTATCACAGAAAGGATAGTTGAATTTAAGGTAATCTGAAAATGAATAATATAAATACAAACTTCTGCACTCTTTAAAATTGCAATCAAGTAATAAGGTTTACATGAACTGATGTTGATTATGATAGAGGAGAGATACTGCTTCTATAAGAGGATCGATGTGTACAATGATGTGCAGTAGCTACTTTGAACTACTTTCTGTTTCAAAATTTTGGTTTGTCCATAAATATTACAAATTCTAGCCACTATGATTCAGAATCACCAAATTTAACTGGAAATATATTTACAACTTTTTCGGCTACTATTTTTTGTGTCTCCGATCTGAGGACATTTCGAGTACTCATCATGTTAAATTCCCCGAATATTTCAAAATTGAGTTAAAACAGACACAGATTACTTGATATAGTTTTCCCCTTCATGCTTTACATTCTGTATTTCTCATGCTTCGGGAATCCTTGTTATGCCTGAGAATCAGGCTGTCTATTCTAAGTGGTAAGTAAACCTGTGAATACTGTTTTATGAGACGTGATACATTGTTCTTCTATGTATTTTTCAATTTATCATCCATTTTTACATGCACTCTGTAATTTTTTACCATTTAAGTTGGCAATCAATCTCACACTGAAATTATGAAAATCGCATGCTGTAATGTAGTATTTCAATGGGTGAAGATAGCAGTTTTTGTTGTCATACTCCAGCTATGACCATTTAATATTGTTATGGAATATTTAGAGCGACTACAATGATAATGAATGCATGCTTACAGGCTGTCTATTCTAAAGAGAAGTAAACAAGCATTATTGTATTTATGTGTAATATTTCATCGCTCTACACGGACCAGATCGTTGATAATTTGGCAATTTTCCAACGGCACTTCTTTTGTCAAAATGCATCCACGCTGGCGGCTTACCGCTGACAGACTGCACGTGCCGAAAGTGCATGCAGACTGACGTCATCACAGCATGACGTGGAGGTGCATATCTGTGTGTGTGTGTGTGTAAATATCAATAACAGTTATCTTTCCTTTAGTTAGGAAACATGGGCAGTTTTAATCTCCCTTGAATATATGTATTACAGCAGTGGTGTGAGTGTGTAGTAGGTCACACTTTTCCAAAGTACTAACATCATATTTTCCTCTCGAAGTGACTATTCATACTCCAACTATGAATAAATTCTCCCTTTATTCATACTTCAATTATGTATAAAGACTCCCTTTATTCACAGTTTAACTGTCCCGGCTGGTCACGTGATTTGCCAGGTCACGTGACTTAACGTAGTGACGTCATTGGGACATACATGTAGCTTTATTATACATTTTTGTTGATTCAAAAGCCTGTCCATAGTAGCATAGTGGTAAGTTTCTCCACCTTTTACGCGGGAGCTCGAGGTTCAATTCTATACAAGACAATTTAAAAAAAAAAAATTGTTCAGCAATTAATTGGGTGAAAGTGACTTTTTAACAAAAAATTATTAGGAACTAAAATATAGAACTGAGAAACTCGAAGCTTGTTAATAAAGTGTTCTCTATGGATCTGGGAGTGATCAAGCAAAGCCTCAGCAATAGCAGTGCCCTGCATGTTCTCTCCCGACCTGTCCTACTCTTTGGAGCGTGCACTGAAGTAACCAAATATCAGATACCTGGTAAATGAAGAACAAATAAGTTTGTATCAACTAATGCAAGTCTGATGATCACTCTTTAGGCAACAAACAGTCTTTCCTAGGGTTTTTGTGTATTAGGTGTTGGTTACCTGTGTCTTTAGCTTGCTGCACAAGAGCCTGCACACTTATCTTTCTGTTCTTATCTGTCCTCTATTTTTGTTGTCTTGAGAAAGGCGCTTAGTTCTTCTCTATCTCCCTCCCCCTCTCTTTCTTGTCTTTATCACTTTTTAATGTCTTTCAACACATCTTTCTCATATCTCTGTCTCTCACACTATCTTCATTATCTATTTCTCTCCTCTCTTTTCAACCTGCTTCACATATACCAGGTTTTCCTGCACTTTATATACGTAGCATTTCCTTGTTTATTTGTTAATTAATGAGGCGTCAGTCGAAAGCCTGGTGTTTGTATTGCCTTATCATGTCTCTCTGAGGTGACGCAGATTACTGTCAGCTTGGACCAGAATTATCAGGACATAAATAGTAGAAAATAGCAGGTCAGTAACGTAAACAAAGATGGATGCCTGTAAACAGTAAGTGTACAGAAACTAGGGCTGTACCGGATTCAAATTTTTGAAATCCGGCCGGAGCCGGATTTGGCCGGATTTATGAAGTGAGATCCGGCCGGAGCCGGATTTACAAATAAAAAAATAAAAATAAAATAACGTACTACATCACTCGACTGTTCATTACTGCAGTTCATTACTATAGACATGACAATAATGACATATACTCATATTAAATCATTTAAATGTAAAATAATTACATTTACATTAGAATAAGTAATTAAGTAATATTAAGTTCCATAAGTTCAAGATGAAACATAATACATAAGCACATAATGCTAATTTAGTAATTTTAATTTTTAGTTTTCAGTTTCAGTTTTTAGTTTTCACATTGTTTTCAGTTGGCAAATTGGCAGCTCAGTTACAACTCACAACAACAGTACATTGAACAGATTGAATTTATTGAAATACATTCATTTAGTAATTTCACTATTTCAGTCAGTCAGTCTTCATTATGGCTGTGAAGTTGAACTCTCAGAGACAAGAAGAAGAAAGGACGAGTTGTATTTCAGGAAAATCAACGTCTCCGCATTTTGTGGTAAAAGGCTACTACGGTGGTCAGTGATAATGTCTCCTGCAGTACTGAACAGCCTTTCCGATGGCACACTTGTAGGTGGTGGTGCAAGAAATGCCTGCGCCAGTCTAGCCATACTTGGAAATCTTTGCTTATTGGCATGCCACCATGAAACTGGATCTGACTGTCGAGTTTGAAGTGGCTCTGACAGGTACTGCGTCACCTCAGTGTTAATGCTGTTGCCTTCGGCACTTGCAGAACGATCTGTGGTGGGATTTTCCTCGACAATTGTGTCAAAACAGCTCCATAGGCTGGACTCGTACTGTGTGGCAGTGCTCACAGAAGTCAAAACACTAGTACTACTACTACTACTAGTAGCTGATGGATCCTGTGGACTGACTGTGTTTGCTGAATCAATAATGGGGTTAGCTGCTAACAGCAGATGGGCTCGTGCATCACTTCTACCACGTTCGGAGAAGAAGCACAGCTTGAATCGAGGATCCAGTAGTGTGGCACAGGTGTAAATACTGATGGATTCAATGTCCGCAAATCTGCTGCTAACAGCTTCAAGCAGGGCTGCTTTCATAGTTTTGATCCCAGCATCACTACCTTCTTTCTGGAGGAAAGCCATGAGTGTTTTCACTAGGGCTGTACCGGATTCAAATTTTTGAAATCCGGCCGTAGCCGGATTTGGCCGGATTTACGAAGTGAGATCCGGCCGGAGCCGGAGCCGAAGCCGGATTTGTAAAAATGGCCGGATTCCGGATTTACCGGAGCCGGAGCCGAAATCCGGTACACCCCTAACAGAAACGCAAGTTAACAATTCTTGAACTCGCCTGGAGACACAAAAAATTATTCTTGATATTTAAACAACCAGAAAGGACTAATGTAATGTCACTAAGTATGAAAAAGCTCAGCTTTATTCATACTTCAACTATGTATAAAATATCCCTTTATTCATACTTCAACTATGTATAAAGTCTCCCTTTTCCTCTTTATTAAATGATAAATTGACACACAAACATTAATATCTCCGCTTAGAATTGACGTACAGTCTTGTCTCTTGAATAAGGTACCTTTGGATTTTTGTTTATTTTTCAAGCGGTATCCAACTATGCAGGTTGCATAATTAAAAAGCAATTTAGAAAATGTTACTAAGGTGGCTACAACTACAAATTCTTCTTCTCATCTCATCGTGTTCCTCTTGTACCTTGCCTTGCGATGTAGAGGTGAAGTATAAACAGCGGGAGCGTGCCCGATTATGGGCTTCATGTATCGATATTCCCATGGACTCTATATGTGGTTGATTTGTGCCTGACTCAATTAAATATTCCCTACGTCCAAATTCTTCGTGCTCACCACATGCTCAAAGAAAATCAGAAGGAAGAAGATGCGTATGAGTAAATCAAATCTGAGTAGATGAGTAATTGAGTATGTATGTGACAGAGATGTAATTAAAATTAAAATATTACAACGAAGAAGAAGAATAAGCGGCAGTAAAAGAATGAAACGTTATGGAGATGATTAAAACATATAACGCCGTTTTATTCCGCAATTTGAAGTTTAACTTACACTAGCAAACCAACATTTGTAATTTCGGATCTTAGTGTTGTTTACTGTAATTATTTTGTCATCTTGTTTCTTTCGTTGCTATGGCAGTTCTCCTCACTTAATTTAGGCATTAGAAAAATATATTTAATACAATAAATTATTACATAACTGTAAGAAAATAGTCAGTAATTTATTTATGAACATAGATTACATAAACAGTGTTTGATAAGACTAAGATAGATTTGTAAGTAAATTTTATAAAAAATTATAATCGATGAATAATTTTGTAATCTCGCCAGGCTAAAGTAATCGCTCAAGCTCTCACCCAGGGAAAAACAACAAGAAATAATAAGAAAGCATGGCTTCGTTTACGGTTGTCAAGAAAGAAGGTATGACATTTAAATATATATATTTAACTGGCTTATTCAGAGAAGCCCTAAACAAAATCCTACTGCCAGCAATTGTGCAAAATGTAGTTGTGTTTGTAAAACTAGCAAAAATGCAAATAATTATTATGCGAAGTGACTACTATTCAGTAGCAATTTTGGTCAATATTTAAAAATTGGGTTTTTACTTATGAAATCATACCAGTTAGATACAGCTTGACGAGACGAATCCAACGGTATCTCAACGAAGACTGTACGTTGATTTTAAGCGGAGTTATGAATTATATGGTGACGTAATTTAATACCAGGAAGTCCAATGAAGAATTAACTGATAAGTCAGGATTTATTGCGGCCCTAAGATTGGAAACTTGAGAAATTCTGCCTTCTATTAACGTGGCTTGTTTATTTTTAAACGGACAACATTGTGCCATATATCATTGCGTCCGGGGCGGCGAGGCCTAACTTGACGTATTATTTATTTTTTTTTATAGGATGTGCCCTGACCTAATTAACAATTTAAAATGGCCGCCAACTGTTTATTATTTGCCTTCTATTAACGTGGCTTGTTAATTTTAAACGGACAACATTGTGCCATATATCATTGCGTCCGGGGCGGCAAGGCCTAACTTGACGTATTATTCATTTTTTTTATAGGATGTGCCCTGACCTAATTAACAATTTAAAATGGCCGCCAACTGTTTATTATTTGCCTTCTATTAACGTGGCTTGTTTATTTTTAAACGGACAACATTGTGCCATATATCATTGCGTCCGGGGCGGCAAGGCCTAACTTGACGTATTATTCATTTTTTTTTTATAGGATGTGCCCTGACCTAATTAACAATTTAAAATGGCCGCCAACTGTTTATTATTTGCCTTCTATTAACGTGGCTTGTTAATTTTAAACGGACAACATTGTGCCATATATCATTGCGTCCGGGGCGGCAAGGCCTAACTTGACGTATTATTTATTTTTTTTTATAGGATGTGCCCTGACCTAATTAACAATGTAGTCACTGGAGGGTCTTCTCCGTGATTATTTATTGTATTTTGTGTAGGCATTTGTTTTTCGTTATTCTTTTATGTAAGCTTCATTACTCTGTGTAATTTTTTTATTTTTTATATTTTCAGATTTCTGCAGTATGTACCTGACGAGATGCAGCTAAATATGCCAGGCAATAAATCGTGCAATCTATTGTTTGTGTCTTCGTTATTCAAATATATAGAAACTCACCACAGGAAGGTGTGCATCTGAATTGTTTTATCAAATTGACACAGGCTGTGGCAAAGGTGTGACCGGCAGAATCTTGAATGTCCCAGGAAATGGTTTAAGAAAGAGTGTCACAAGTGATGGCCATTCTTTGGTTAATTGCTGTTTATGTTTCACAACTAATTTTTTTAATTTATGTAAATTATTAGTAAGAGTACTTTCCTGTATTAGCTTGCCTGGTTCGTTGACATGAACGAGACTCCTCACTTCTCTCAGGTGTATAACGCAGGTGTATAATATAATTTAGTATTAGGATCCAGAACACCAAAGACCGAGATTGTGGAAAGCCATGAACGCCTACGCCAGCCGGCACTTTATGATGATTATTATTAATATTTGCCTATACAGAGAATATTTTAAAATGGGGTTTCTACTTATGATTTGGTAACAGGAAAGTAAAGGTAATATTCCTCTTTCGATAGAATGTCGAGAGGAATGAGAGGATCAACTTCATTGCACCAGGTTTGCTCAGTCTCTTTCACCACAGCGGCCTGGTGAAAGCATCGTACAAAGCACAAGAGTCTCCGAGTTTCTGACAAAGATGCAATTGACTTATAAGACTTTTTGTTATGATGTGCTGTGACCTAATTGCTAGTTAAAAATAGCTGCACATTTATTATATTAATTAAATGTCATGTGAAATGTTCGTCGTTAGTGAAAGAACAATTCATGAAAATGTATCATATTGTCTTAATGTACTAACTGCAAGGTGTGGAATGCGCCTGACCCTGCAGCCAGCAGGGTTAGGATCGGCTAGCCTCTCCCAGGAGGGGTGAAGAGCGAAAATTAGTAGCCTGCCGATGACCCGCAGACTACACAAGTCAACCCCTACCTCCACGTGGTGCAGACCGGGCAACCATGACCGTGAGGTCATGGGCTAACGGGGCTATGGCTCGCCATAGGGGATGGACTCCCTGTGGTCAGATTTGTGTCCTAAACCTGTGACTGGCCTAGCAAGCCGCCAGGGGATCTTCATACTGCTCGTAGAAAAACTAAGAATTATAAACGGACTGACTAAAGTGGGGGTTAAAGCAGCACTAGATTTTATTAGAAAGCAGCAAGTTAAATGGTTTGGCCATGCAAGTAGGTTACCAGTCAACAGCATGCCACAACAAGCAATGATGTACAGACCAGATGGAAACAGAGGAAGAGGCCGACCACGTAAACGTTGGACGGAGGGAATAGCAGAATCCATGGGAATATCGATATATGAAGCCCATAATCAGGCACTCTCACGAAGTTTATACTTCACCTCGACACCGCAAGGTACAAGAGGAACATGATGAGATGAGATGAGTACTAACTGCATTGCGACAGCTTTCTTTTGTTGACTAAATATTATAAACATTAATGTAAGTAACTAAGTTTGCGACTGCTGCATAAATTAAGCAGCAGTTAATTAATTATTAAGGTATTAAATAATAAAAAATTAAAATATTAAATAATTAACTGTTCACTAAAAATCGATTTCTACTTCTCAGACTTCTTTTTTCTGTATCTAATAATTAATTAATAAATAATAGTCAGCAATTAAAAATTAAATACTAACTTATTTAAAACATAACTTATTTTACAGTACTGTATTTAAATTTAAAATAATTAAGTGCTGCAGCGGAGCTTAGAAAAAAAGTACTCCTTACTTAACATCTTAAACATCTTACAAGTTTACAGACGGGTCTGAAAACTGGCTTTCAAAATTATTTTCAGTCATGTAAAATGCTGAAATATCATCATGCACGTACACAGATAGATACATACATTACAGTATATTAGTATTACTGCTACACATGACACTTGTATTCTGTTTAATGTTAGTACTTAAATTAGTTAAATTACCAGTTCTAATTGTAAATAAATACAGGTCCGCTCTATAGTTTATTGTATCGGCGCCGCAATCGGAATATCAGTATCATTGACGGTCGGCCGTGGCCATGTCTGACACTAAATATTTTGTCCTGAACGTCTGCAAACACCTGTAATGCTGAAACTCTTCATATTTATGTAAAACTGAACGGGGAATTCAAATATGGAAGAAAAAATGAAGGGAATTTTCAATTAACATGAGTTATAAACCAAATTACCTTACTAATCGTGAAAAAAACCAAATATAATCCAAATTAATCGTTTTTTTGATATAATAACTTGGCGGTTAGCTAGCTGAACCACTTCTAAATATATGTGAATAAGTTCCCCTTTCATCGTACCATACCGATTTCCTTTTTTTTTCGTTCTTTTAGCAGTCCCTGTCAAACCGGAAGTGATCGTTCGAGGACACAGGAAAAAGTTCGCAAAATTACACAAAAAAAAGTGAAGAGCTAAAAAAAAGGGCGATAATTCTGAAATTGCTATATTCAGTCTATTACTATTAAAATACTTTTCATACCCCGACTATGAATAAATTAGGGAGAACGATCACGATTTTAAATTTGAGAATTTGCTAATGAGACGGCCACAGAAGATAGGCCTTGAAATTCAAAATCTAATGGTACCTCAATGATGCCTGTATGTCACTTCTAAGTGAAGATATTCACATTTTTGTGTCTCTGTGGCAAAGTGGTCAAGCCGTTTGACTCGTGCTCCGAAGGTTGTGGGTTCGATTCCGGGCTGCACCCTTCGGTTTACAAGTTAAATGTTTCGGAGACTCCTGTGGGTCGTCGCTAAAAGCTACGGAGTTTGTGCTTTGTGCGACGCTTTCCGTGCTGCGGAAAGAGACCGAGCCATATGGGATAAAACCCAGTGCAATGAATTCGACCCTGTCGACTTTTAAGCGACATTTTTGGGAAGGTGAGACGAGTTGCTATTTCTCATGCTATTCACCCGTAATTAGAACTCTCCAGTGTGTCAGATTACCTTCACCAGCGGGTGTGCGTGTCTGTTCGTGCGAGACGGTCTCAAATGGTCATATAAAAACTGACTTCAAAAATATGTTCCATCATGTTAAATGATTACAAAATAGTACAAGTATACAAATAAATGGTACTTCAATTTTAATTCACCGCAACAAAGAAGAATCCCTTCGAGCCTCATTTGCATCAGTCTGGCAATCATTTTCCGGTTAAGTGTTTGGTGGACTGCTGGACCGATCGATGGATGTTTTTAAGTTTTTGGGCCCGTAGGGCCCTCACTGTCGATGACAGTGAGTGCCCTATGGGCCCAAAACTAAAAAAACCATCCATTGATCGATCGGTCCAGCAGTCCACCAAACACTTAACCGGAAAATGATTGCCAGACCGATGCAAATGAAGCTCGAAGGGATCTTTCTTTGTTTACGGTGAATTAAAATTGAAGTACCAAATAAATTATTATTAATCTTTAAAATTGTGTTCACTTTAACTTTAGCAGTTCAAGTTGGATGTTTTGAGTGTAACAAAGTGTAGCGCAATCGATATTTGCGGCAGCCGTCATGACCCGTGGGTTTCCAATTCACAAAGTCACATCTTCGCAGAAAATCTGTTTTTCAACCACAATTCGAGCAAGTTTAGCGATGAAACTTTGCTGATTCAGGGGCGATATTTTATATCGCAATTAAAATTTACATTAAACAAAGACATCTATTGGATCCATCGATTCTGATACGCGATCATTCCGCTGCCTCTGTGGGATGCGCTCCCCGGCAGTCGGCAGCTTGCACAGATCCACAGAGCACACTTTTTTCACAAATTTCCAGTTTCTTAGTTCTATATAATATTTTACTTCGTAATGTTTAATAGTTTCTATTATATCACCTAATAATTTTGTGGGGAAAAAAAAAAAAACCAGCCGGGAATAGAATCCCGGTCTCCCGCGTGACAGGTGGAATGCTTACGACTACGCTAGCGAGGACACAATGTTTATTCTACAAAGATTATTTATATAGTCAAGCCGCCATTTTGGGTTTCATGATCGTAATATCTTCGCCTGTTTTTCAACCACAATTAAAGCAAGTTTAGCGTGAAACTTTCAAAATTTCTGAAAAATCTGATGCAGAATTCGAAGATCCATCTACAATTGATGGTTTTCTATTGCAAGCGCCAGAAAAAAATTATTTATGGTTCAGTGTGCCGTTTTCATTTTTCTCTGCGTGCGAAGTTGGTCTCAACCAACGGATCATAGGCGGATTATGAAAACTGACTTCAAAAATATGTTCCATCATGTTAAATAATTAAAAGATAGTCATCATCATCAAGTGCCGTGCCGGCTGGCGTAGGCGTTCATGGCTCTCCACAGATCTCGGTCTTTGGTTTTCTGGATCAACTCTGCTGCTGATATTCCTCCATGCCACCGTCTCAATCCATCCAGCATCATTTCTCTTGGTCTGCCTCTGCCTCTCTTCCCCTCGATCTTTCCAGTTGTTACGATGTTCTCCAATGCCTCTCTTCTCATCATGTGACCGAAGAAAGATGTTTATCTCTGTCTTATTGTTGTATATAATGTTCTAGTTTCATTAGCCTGTTTCAGGCAGTCGTCGTTAGTTACTCTGGCGTACAAGTATACAAATAAATTATTAATATTCTTTAAACTTGTGTTCTCTTAAACTTTAGTAGGTCAAATTGCACGTTTTGAGTGTTGAAAAGTGAAAGTGTACATGCCAATTCGATCGATATGCGCATGCGCAGTCGCCATGGCACATGGCCTTGCGTTTACCCATTCACAAAGACACGCTTCACAGAAAATGTTGTTTTTCATCCACAAATAAAACATATACTGCAATGAAACTTTCCAAATGTATGTAAATTTGGATGGAGAATATGAAAATCCATCTAAAATTTACGTATGTCTATTATCAGCGCCAGAATAATGTTACAAAGTGTAAATGCTGTCCGATCAATATGCCCAAAAAACAAAAACACATCCTCGCAGAAAAGTTTGTTTTCATCCACAAATAAAGCATATATTGCGATGAAATTGTAAATTTGGATGGGGAATTTGAAAATGCATCTAAAATTTACGTATGTGGATTATATATGCAAAAAACAAATTAATTACGGTAAGTATAAAATATATTCTTTATTTATATAAAAGTTCACCATGATTTCAACCAATCGCCGTGCACGGAATATTAGGCAAACCTTTCCTGAAAACCCAGGATTATGTGTGTTCTTGTCACGTGAGATTTGAATGAATGAATGACGTCGAAAGAATGCATGGTAAATTAGACAGCGTTTTCCGGGACAAGATTTTCAATGGTGGAATGACTCCGTAAATGACTTTCATTTTAACTTCGGGTTTGTTGTTTGTCCATCAAGAATGATGATGACCATTCATTTCATCCAGTGGGGTTGAAGGTGTGGAGCCGTGGGTTCTAAGATGGCTGATAAGGCCTATTTTGGCTCGAAATGTTCTTTGACAATGTGGGCAAAGAATGCTTGACGTCTCTGGAGGAGGATTTCCTGCAGTGGTTTTTCTGTCCTGCCTTTTCTTCACAGCTCTTGCAGTCCTGGTTGCCTCACATATGACTGCACCTTTGCGCAATGATGCACGCCATGAACTACGGTCTCTGGCTGCAGCCTCCCAGGTGTCATGATGAATTCCAAAAGCATTCAGTGAAATTTTCAGAGTGTCTTTAAAACGTTTCCTCTGGCCACCTTGGGAGCGTTTACCACAACGCAGTTCGCTGTAAAAAATTTGTTTAGGGAGCCTGTGATCTGGCATGCGAGTCAAGTGACCAGCCCAGCGAATCTGATTCTTCATCAGTAGAGTGTGGATACTGGGCATGGATGCTCTTTCTAGGACTTCAGTGTCTGGAATCTTGTCTTGCCATTTAATCTTCAGTAGCTTCCTTAGGCAGACTGTGTGGAAGTGGTTTAATTTCCTAGCGTGTCGCTGATAAACAGTCCAGGTTTCACAAGCATATAGCAGTGTGGATAATACAACTGCTTTGTAGACTTTTAGCTTTGTTTGCAGGCTTATTCCAGTTCTGTCCCATACATTCTTGTACAGTCTGCCAAAGGCTGCACTGGCCTTGGAGATTCTTGCATTCACTTCGTCATCGATTGTGGCAGCTTGTGACACGGTGCTGCCAAGATAGGTGAATTTGTCCACAACACTTAGTCTATGATCATTCACTTTGATATTCGGCACAGTGTGATTATTCCCTGGAGCTGGCTGGTACATAACTACAGTCTTCTCCAAGTTGATATTGAGCACAGGCATGTGAGAAAGTTGAAACATTATGTTGCATGTCTGCCTCTGAGTTGGCGTATAGAGCGCAATCATCAGCAAACAGGAGCTCTCTGACGGTGCCGCTGTCAATTTTGGTTTTAGCTTTCAGCCTTCTGAGATTGAATAACTTTCCATCCATACGGTAGTTGATGTCTATTCCAATGTCGTCGTTCTCGAAGGCATTCATCAACATGGCTGAAAACATGAGGCTGAACAGTGTTGGTGCCAGGACACATCCTTGCTTCACTCCATTGGTTACAGGAAAGGGTTCAGACAGTTCACCATTTTCCTGTACTCTTGCCTGCATGCCGTCATGAAATAGCCGCACTATTTGGACAAACTTTCGTGGACAGCCATATTTTGCCATAATCTTCCACAGTCCTTCTCTGCTGACTGTATCAAAAGCCTTGGTAAGGTCAATGAAAGTGGAGAACATTTCGCAGTTCTGTTCCTGACATTTCTCTTGCAGCTGCCTTGCAGCGAAAATCATGTCAACAGTTCCACGTTCTTTTCTGAAGCCACATTGACTCTCAGGAAGAAGACCTTGATCGAGATGGGCTGTGAGGCGATTGAGAAGAATTCTGGCGAGTATCTTCCCTGCAATTGAAAGCAAGGAGATGCCTCGGTGGTTGTCACAGGATTGGCGGTTTCCTTTACGTTTGTAAAGGTGGACTATTGACGCGTCCTTAAAATCTTGTGGCATGGTTTCGTTCATCCATATGTTTGTGAAGACTTGGTGAAGCTGCTCTGTTAGGACCGGCCCACCTGCCTTGTATATCTCTGCTGGGATGGAGTCAGGACCAGGTGCCTTGCCGCTGGAGAGTTGCTGGATGGCTTTGTTTATTTCCACTATGGTTGGCAGGTCACCAAGTGTCTCATTGGTGGGAACTTGAGGAAGGCAGTTGATGGTTTCATCATCGAAGAAGGAAGTTGCATTTAAAATTTTGCTGAAATGCTCTGCCCAGCGTTGGAGGATTTCTTTCTTATCGGTGACCAATGTTCCCCCGTCTGCACTGAGGAGGGGAACTATGCCTGGTGATGAAGGACCATAGACCGCTTTCAGTGAGTCGTAGAAGTTTTTCATATCATGTCTGTCAGCAAAGCCCTGAATTTCATCAGCTTTGCTGCTCAGCCAGGAGTCCCGCATGTGCCGAAGTTTCTGCTGCACTACTCTCTGAATGTTCTTGAAAGCATCTTTTTTTGATGTTGACTTTGGGTCATTCAAATGTGCCTTGAGGAGAAGATGTTTCTCGGCCAGCAATTGGTTGATGTCTTCGGAATTTTCATCAAACCAGTCTTTATGCTTTCGGGGGGCTAGACCCAGGATTTCCATAGCAGTGTTGTAAATTGTGTCCTTTAGGGCTCTCCATTCTGTTTCTGTATCCAATACTCCTTCACTATACTATTTCTGGCATGCTCTTTTCTACCTATGAGGAACTTATTGGTTTTTCATCTTCTTAACGTTGATTCACTAATTCTCTAAAAATGTTTTTGAGAGATTTTCACTATATCGTTAACGTCTCATTAACTTAATTATTGTATACATTCAACCTTCGACTATTTTATGAAGTAGAAAGAGCAATGCTTTACATAATGTAAAATTCATTATCAATATGTATTCTGATTACATTTAAAAAAAAAAACCTCACCATTTAGCAGAACACATGACTAAATACTTTTGAATGATCCAGGAAGAAAACAATATATAAATGATACAGAGAAGTAATGATCTGATCTGCATAGATGTCACTGAAAAGACATAAATACCCTAAATCAACATCGTCTTACAAAACAAAACAAGAACATTAATTTCTTAGATTATTTAATTCTATTATACCATAGCGTAAGTGAAGTCCATACCTGCTTTAAAAAATTAAGTTTAAATTATTTCATAAGTTTGGGATTGTATTATGACCAGTGTGAGGTGGCTACATGCAATGTATGCAAACATTTGTCATCTCATACATCACTATAAACTTCTTCTGAGTTTGTCCGGAAAGTTGTTATAGACGTAATTGTGGTATGCCTGTTTACAGCAGAGCTGCAATATTTGCACCTTTTGGCCGACACATCCAACTTCTTCAGGCATTTGTTGACCAGGTTAACCTTCCCGGGTGTTTCGTAGACCGTTCGGCTCTCACATTTTGTGGTGTTATTTCTATCCCAGTTGGCCCATTTAGAATGGCTGAAGACATCCCGGTCAGCCATCAACGGAAGGCAAGGGCAGACCATGGGCATTCACCGCCATCCAAGGAGGCTTCCATAATTGCAGAGCCGACACATAGGCATCTTTGGCTCTTGGCTCACCCAAAGAATTGTCACTGTAACGGAGTGTTTCGGGTTCACCTTTGGTAGTGAGAACGAACCACACCCGAGGTGTCTCTAGCACTCCCGTGTATTCTAGCCCCAGGGGTTGGACGAGCAGATACACTTTTTTTCTCTGTGGTTGATCTCAGGTTATTTAGTTACGTCTACACACCCCTCCAGATTCTAGACCCCCACTAACTACCTACACCTGTTGAACAATGAACACTTAGGCATCGTCCGAGACCACACTCAATCATTATACAAAGAGCAAGTCAACTTACATAAAGTTTATTCTACCCTTGAGAATATAGAACTGAAATGAACATCCTGATAGAAGAATCTATTTACACAAATAGAAGATAGAGTAGAGACAGACTTAGAGATGTAGTTGTCTTCATCGAGTTGAGAAGTATAGTGGATGCAGATGTCCCGTCCAGTCGGTCCGCCACTCACCCGGCTTCCTTCCAGTGAGATGACTAGAACCTTGGAGACCACTCCGTCTCCCGAACGTGGAACCACAACAATAGAGTCACTGCTGGACCACACTTCACTGGACCAACTGCATCTATAACACTCCCACGGGGTCACTGGTAATACAGTTCTCGAACACTACCGAGTTGGAGACAATATTCCTGGACTTGGCTCCAAGTATTGGTTACTTCGATGAACTAAATAGTCACTGACCAACCGAATGGTCTGTCACTCCTAGCACAGTCCCACTGCAGAACCGATATGGCATTGACCAATTCAATGGTCTCTTACAGTCACACTTTGGAGGATCAGATATGGCTACTGAAAAGTTACTGAGTCCTTCTAGAACACAGTTGATAATCTGGATACGGTAACAGTACATTAATAGAATCAGACATCTATTTGACGGACACAATTCAGGTTGGACTATAATCCCATAGTCCCTTCCACCGGGTTACACTTGACACACGTCAATACTGGTGTAGTTCTTCTCAAGACCTGCCACTCGAGCTGTCCAAAGAACCATTCAAGTGTCTGAAGATTAGTTACTTCTGCGTTTAGGCAGAACCCCCGTCAAACCAGACGGACCGGTGTTCCCTGTCGAGCATGATTACTCAACATGCTGAAATGTTCCTGGCAAAACAGAGTATCTTCTATTTTAAACGATCACAAACCATCACTTCCCACACGTGCACCTTCAGGGCAGTTGTATGTCTTGAAGCAAACTTCACGCATGGTGAATCACATTGGGTACCTGGTGTGATGGAGTCTGGCGTGATAAGTAAAGAACTGAACCCTTCGCTCTGTCACACGACGTGGTTTTCTGCCAACAACAATTATAGTTGACTGGTTCCTCAACAGGCAAACTCCTGAAAAGGAAGAGCGACCGGTGAGAGTATACTGGCCCAAACATTAGTTCACATGCATCCTACCAATAACTACTCAACTCTCAGTCATGCTAGTTAGTTATTCATATAACCAAAGCATTATCTCTATATGGAGAGTAGTCCAGCATGGGTTCACAAATGTCAGCTGGCCTCACAGAACAGCCCGTCAAACAGAGCAAGAAATCAGAATGACGAGTCTGATCATTGGTCTCACCTATCCCTAATCATCTACCAGTCGTCGCTAACGTCAGTATTGATACAAGGCTGTTATTGTTCTAATTTAATCGAACTAAACAAATAGGTAAAGAGTCCCTAGACTCGTTCCTAACATCATCAATGTACATTAAGAAACATAAACTTGATCAATATACCATCCCTCGGGATATAGGAATAGTACATGATCACATCCAATATGTACACAAGCCTGTTTGCTGGTGGGACCACCTGCCCACGCCACAGCAAACTCTTCTTATTAGACTCTGCCTTAGAGTCAAGAAGCCTTCTTGAGAATACATGTTCCCCCCATGTTCCAAGGGTACTGTTCCAGTTCTGCCCTCCCAAGTGGTTTAGCCTTGGCCTGGACTGAACTTCATCGTTGGTTTGGTCTACCAACACATACTTTCATAACTTGCTTTCACATCCCCCATATCTATATTTCCCCAGTCTCATACAGCCTCCTGCATCCTTCCATACTTCCAGCACCTTAGCATTCACTCGCACTAGCGCCAGTATGAAAGAAACAGGATATCTTAAACAAGATTTCAGAACGCATATTTACATCGCGACGGCACGCAGTGTTATCACGCGTCGAACTATTCGGCGTTCGGAATTACCCCAGGAAGTATCACATGCCATGACCTAATATATATACACAATGTCACATCATATATATATATATAGATATAGCACCGAAGCCACTTACCTTTCCACAGAAATCCGCTGTTCCACACAATGAATTCACTATTAAGTTACTACCCAATAGTTACATCATTCCTGGTGGCACAGAACTAAGTTCTTCCTTTACTTAGTAACTAAGCACAATCTTGTCTGAATCTCCACCTACCAACTTACCTGGTTTTCTAACCGTTCTTCTGGCTTCAGCAACTGACTGACATAATCTAAGTTTCCATCCGGCACAAGTAACTAGGTTTTATTCTAACACAGCAACCTAATAGATGCAACGATTGGCAATATATAGTACATATATTTGGAACCCAAATCGCCCACATCACATTACGGCGTTCCTAACAGCTGATTCGCGAGCACACGGTAAACAAACACACGCTTAATTGTCACCGGCGTTATCGATCGGTTTGCTAATTAGTATGCGAGGACATCCGCATAGGTAATGAGGTTAGAACAATGGCGTGTGGAACACACGTACCAAGTTAAATGATTTAAACAAATATCTACCTGGATGGTGAAACCAGCTCTCCAGTCAGCTTCCGAACTGTTCAAGGGCTTCTCAGCTTCCTTTTCATAACAGTCAGCCGAATCATGGTTGAGGTGAGACGCAACACAAAAATGGCTCACACTCAGGCCAGCGTCTGTTCTCTTCGAACAAAAGTAAGTGAATGACTGCTTTAGCCAATTTCCCGCTTCGTGCCAACTCAATGCGCACAAGAAGCGAGTGCTTCTTGAGAAAAGATACTTTCTCGGGAAAACGTCATTCCCCGCCTAGAGTTTCTAGATCTCTCTGCACGGGAATCTAGAGCGATACCCAGCATCACGGGTTACTCGAATTCCAGTGTTTCGAGACGATTCTAGATAATAAGTCCTCCATCGGCTTCCCTCAGTCTATTTTTAGCTGGGAAAGTCCCCGATGACGCGCCAAAATAGTGCGGTATCTTGACGACCCAAGACAGATAAACGCGTTTCGTCACAGTCACGTCCTGCATAAGGCTGCTTAGCTTCGCTTCTATATAATCACCCCTCAGTTCACCACAGGCTATTCCTCCAGAAATCAGAAAAATGCAGTCTGCAGATGACATCCACACAGTGAGCTTTTGATTCAGACTTTCTACTTAATGGATTTGCTATCCAAGCAATGTTCCAGTTTGCGCTACTGGGACGCTTTTTTTCCCCCACCTTTAATGGTGAACACACAATAAGCTTTCGATCACCATCACTATAACCAGTAATTGAAGTTTTAATGTCACATTTTCTTATATTTACTAACATGCAGTGCATTGATTTTTAAAATTTATCATATCAGTGGATTAATGTGATTATTTATGTTTTATTTTATCAGATTTGGAGGCACAACAGAAAGAGAAATCAGTTCAGTCACTTCGTTGTGTCACATCTGAGCTTGGATCCTTGACACGACCGGATGGATCCGCAAGTTTCTCACAGGGCGACACAACCACTCTTGCTGCTGTGTATGGTCCAGTTGACGTAAAAATCAGCAAAGAGCTTATAGACAGGGCTACTGTAGAAGTTATTTATAAACCTAAAGTTGGCATGCCTCGGCCATATGATCGAAAACTGGAACGAATTATAAAAAATACCATGGAAGCTGCAATAATGGCCTTAAACCATCCACGGTCTTTAATATCAATTGTAATTCAGGAAACGGAACCACTGGGTTCAAATCTTGCCTGCTGTGTAAATGCTGCATGTATGGCTTTATTGGACGCAGCAGTCAGTATGTGTTTCATGGTTGCAGCCGTGTCAACCGCTGTCACAGACCAGGGTGACATCATACTGGACCCTGTGAGAAGAGTTGAAGATGAGGCCAGAGCAGTTTTGACATTTGTGTTTGACAGCGTTGACAAAAATGTTGTCGCGGTTGTCACATCTGGCAGGTTCACTCAGGACGAGTACAAGAAGAGCCTGAGACTAACACACCAAGCTTGTGATAACGTGTTTAGCTTTTATAAGGATTCATTATCAAAGAAGCTGTTAAAGTCATCATAACCCTGAACAATTTGGTAATTAGTTCTTTAAAAAAAAAGATGTTAGTATTTTTTGTACTGGTTGCTGAGTTGTTTAGGACCTGTGATGGTGTAGTGGTTAATGCATTAGCTTGCTAACATGATGGTGTACGGTTCAATGTTCAGTTGCAACAGTTCTGGAATTTCTTCTCACCAAATAGTGCTCTGTGGCTGACTCATTCTTGTAGAATGGTTACTAGAGATTTTCCTGTCAACTGTTTATCAGTATTCAGTTTCTTGGATATATTTAGTAAAAGCCACCTTGTATTTATTACCCCATGAAATACTGCCTCTCATCAGTTACCTAAATATGCATCTCATTATAGAGTCAGTCTCTGTATGGTGACTTGTTTTGTATGCAGGTTATAGCTATTATCAGCATAGCTGGAGCTCATGAAAGGCATCTATTCACCATGTTTTTGCCAGGAATTATATTTCCTATTGCCTTAAGTGCACCTCTACTTCCTTTTAGGCTAACATCTGGTTGGGATAGTGACTGCCGCTTCCATCAAGGATGAACTGCATGTTTCGTAGAGGACTTTTGTGTTGGCATTCTTGCATTATGTACAGTGACAGTTTTTACATCTGTCCTAGGTTGTTTTGTTGCATGAACTGCATTTTGGAGATAAAATGACGTAACTGGCTAGAAAACATCTAGAAACACAAACATCTAATAACATCAAGACTTTGTAGGTGAACATCTGGTTGGCAATGTGACTGCCACTTCCATCAAGGTTAAATGTTTCATGGAGGACTTTTGTGGTGACACTCTGGTGGCGGCATTATGCACAATGTGCCTGGGCGGGCTGTTGTTTGTCGAGACTCCTGTATTTTCCACTTTTCACATGGGGCAGTTAGGAAAATTTTATGTTATATTCACTGGCACAGGAACGGAGCATAATGGGGGCGACCTGTTGCTGTGATGTTGGAACCGCGACTGAACTGAACTACTTCCTTTTATCAGCTACCATCTCTTGCAAATTGGTGACTACATCAGGCTGCGACAATTAGAATCGGGGTTCAGTTTAGTGCTCATATGAATTGATATGGTTGAGGACAGAATAGATGTGTGCGTAACTCACAGACATCTGGTACTAAAAGTGTCCACTTTCTTAATCATCATCTGAGGGAGATGAAGTATGTATGGGCATGCCTGTGTGATCTAACATCGGTGTTAGATGACAAATTCTGACCCATCCACTATAAAATCTGACAAGATCTGCCTTCTGGCTTTTATGAAGTCATTATATACCAAGCAATATGACAAGATCTGCCTCCAGCTCTCAAGAACACATTCTATACCAAGCAGTCTATCATTCAGCCTGACAAGATCTACCTTCTAACATCTTGAACTTACTCTATACCAAAGAGTGTATCTTCTCTACCAATCAATCTATCATACGTTGATAAGGTGCGCAAAGAAAAAGGTCATATGCCTCCCTGGTTCCCTTCACAGAATGTGTGAATCTTTACAAAATAAGGAAAGGCTAGTGAACTCCTGATCCTGGGGTTGGATTGGACATCTGATCTTCTCAGACAAGGGTGACAAATTCAGAAAACCCATGTTCGCGTGCCACACTTTAAACATCTCTCAGCTGTTGGAACTAGAAAAGAGCAGGTAGGGTAAGTTGAGGCAGAGAGTATGTTTCACAATTAGAAAAGCTACTCACTACACAATTATTTATATCATGTGTCATTCTGAAATTCGTTCATCTAGATCCTCATTGTGCTTCAGAGTTTGAACTGTTTTGAGATTCTCCTTGAATGATCTATGGAAGGAGACTGCAAACTTATGGAGATATTTGTATGCAATGAAAGTGCTTTTTCTTTTAAAAAGTTGCATATCCTTTACATGATGTTGCAGTCAACACCAGCATTTAACTGCTGTTGTTGATGTCTTGGCAAGTTTTTATATTCAGTAGTTTGCCATTGCTTTCTGAATGACCGGCTCTCATCCCGATCATGTTTTGCGATCTCACTCGATCACCAGAGTCATGGATCAGCTCCGTGTTCCTGTCTCGGCCATGCCATGCGGTTAAGCCATCCAGGTATTTACTTCTTGGTCTCTTCCCTTCGATCTTGCCAGCTGTCACCAAGTTCTCCAAGTCATTTCTTCTCATAACATGCCCAAACAATTTTGACTGTCTACGTCTAATGACTAATCAGTTTACGATCTTCATTTGTTTCTTGAAGGACTTGTTCATTGGTTTTTCTAGAAGGAAAATAGCCATCCTGAGAAAGCTAAGTGGAACCACATGGGGAGCCAGTGGGAAAATACTTAGCAAAGTTTATCAACAGAGCATACGACCACACCTGGAATACGGGTCAACTGCATGGTGTTCGGCAGCAAAAACCACACTACAAGAGCTGGACTAAGTGCAAAATCAAGCACTTAGAGTCACCACAGGAGGGATGAGATCAACCCCTATAGTGGAAATGGAGAAGATGGGGAGGACACAAGCACTGAGTGAGCGCAGAGATACGAAAACGCTAATACAAGCAGAAAAGTTCCTCAGCTTGCCAGGCCACCCTATGAAGAACAGATTTGAAAACCTAGCTATGGGGTGGTTGAAAAGAAGTAGTTTTATCCACCAGGCCAAACGACTCTGCAGAGAAACCACCGATCTGCCCACAGTTGGTATCCCCCTAACAACTATTCCAGAGCGAACTCCATGGAAAGATGAGCATAGACTATCATTACAAATCCAGACAAAAGTGAGAGGAATATTTGACAAGGAAGATCAGAACAGTGTGCAGCGCAGAACAGCCACTCTCAGCTTCCTTGATGAAGAATACCCACAGGACCTCTGGATCCGAGTCTACACAGATGGGTCAGCACAAAATGCTGTTCGAAATGGAGGAGCGGGAGTGTACATAGAATACCCAAATAATACCAGGGACACAGCTAGAGTACCGACAGGAAAGTACTGCCATAACTACGATGCTGAAATTGAGGCAATCAAGATAGCAACAGAGAAATTAATAAATACCAGCAATGGTACACAACCTGTGGTGCTATTGACAGATGCAAAATCAGTACTCGAGGCGCTCCTGTCTGGGAAATTGCCAGTACTAAGGACACTACTTTCTGAACTTATCAGTCAGCATAAGGTCACCATACAGTGGATACCATCCCACTGTGGAGTACCCGGGAACGACAGAGCTGATCAATTGGCTAAGGAAGGAGCCAAAGAAGAACAGCCTGATGTGCCTGTAACATACCACCAAAAGAAAAGAATGATAAAATCAGTCAGAAAGCCACCAAAACCTGCTCAAGATGACTACCACGTTATGGATAGAACAGAACAAGTCATTATTCTGCGCCTCAGAACAGGGCACAATAGATTACGCAACCACATGTATACAAAATTCAAGATTGGTGAAACAGCCATGTGTACATGTGGATTGGCGTCACAGACAGCCGAGCACATACTCCAAGACTGCCCAAAATATAACATATCTAGGCAAACCTTCTGGCCTAGAGAGACGACAGTGGAAGATAAACTCTATGGACCGCTGTGTGAACTGAAAAAGACAGTTCAATTCATACAAGAGACAGCACTGCAGTTATAGACATATTTCAAGCGAACGAAAGAAGAAGAAGAAATATTGGTTTTTCTTTCTGTCCATGGTATTCTTTGCATTTTCCTCAGAAACCACATTTCCACAGCCATCAGATGTTTTTCAGCTTGACTGCTCAACACTCTTTTTCTCGTTTCAGTTGATATCTTTTTATTGGTCAGTTTGTTTTTCATCTTGCAAAAGGCTACCTTCGCAATGGCAATTCTTGTTCTAATCTTTTCAGGGCATCTCCCATCAGATGTTATGACTGTTCCGAGATAACTGTACCGATTCACTTGCTTAAGAATATGCCCATTTACTTGTATATCACATTGTGGTATTTCCTTCTTCCCAGTGATGACCATAATCTGTGTCTTCTTACTATTCAATTCTAACCCTAGTTGCTCACTGTGTGCAACAACCACATCTACTAAATGTCGCAGATCCTGTTCATTGTCTGTATCATCTGCATATCTAATGTTATTGATGTATCTTCCCCTAGTGTTGATTCCTTCCATATCTGCTATATTTCTGACAATATTTTCACTGTACAGGGAAAACAATCTGGAGACATTACACATCCCTGTTCACACCTCTTTTAACAGGCTGATATTGACCTACATCATTATCAATTCTGATGGCAGCTTGTTTCCAATATATGTTTTTTACAAGTCTAAGGTCTTTTCCATCAATTTGTAGATCTTCAAGCATCCTTATCATGTCAACAAGTGTCACTTTATCGAAAGCCTTTGCATAGTCAATAAAGCAAAGATATAGATCTTTGATTACTTCCATAGAACGTTCAATTACTGTTCTCAGTATATACACCCCATTTACCGTACCCTTGCCTTCTACAAACCCACATTGTTCTTCTCCTGTTTCGAGTTGTATTTTCTTCCTAACTCTTTGCATGATAATTCTCAGCAAAATCTTTGTGATGTGGCTCATTATACTAATTGTTCGATGTTGATCACATTCCAAGGCTCCTGATTTCTTCGGGATTGCAATAAATATAGAATTACATAATTCAGGAGGTATATCTCCAGTATCATATATTGCGTTCAGCAGTCTGGTGACTTAGCCTATTCCATATTCTTCTAAGGCATTGATCATTTCTATTGTGATGTTATCTGTACCCGGGGTCTTGCCAGTTTTCATATGGCTCTCATGCCAACACGTTAAAATCAACGAGACACAGTCTGCTGCCAAATCGGTCACCACTGTGTTTCGAACGCGAGTAAGCGGCATTACAAATCACTTCCGCAACGCCATCACCACAGAGACTGGTAATAAAAGTGATACTTTACACATAAAGACAGTAAAAAAAAGTACATTAATCATATACTACCCTGTATGACTATTCTTTTCTCTTAGCTTGTTATCCACTGATAACAATCTCTGTGTATATTAAATGTTTGGTGTATTCCTCGCTATGTTTTAGTGGGGACTAAGTGATCAAACTTTGGGAGTTTGCTTGGTATTCAATTAAGAAAGATGTGAAGAACTTTGATAAAATTTAGATCTAATATTTGTAAGTCTTATTCTGTACATGTTTCACATGTATGTAATTATGAAAGCAAATATTACCATCAATGGAAGCAGTCTGATTTATGAATGGATGAAGTTAAAGACAGGAAGGAAAAGTAAGTGTGTCATGGTGTGAGAAGTGTGTGGGCTGGTTTTGTAAAGGACAAAGTATTGATAATTGTGAGAGAAGTAATTGTGTGTCTGGGTGGGACAGAAAATTACATGTGTTGAGATTGTGTTAACAGTTAGTGCTTGAACTGATGAACACTTAATATTTTGTTGGAGATCATGTGTGTATTTTTCTTATCTTGTTTCAAAAACTGACATTAAAATATTTCCATGTTTATTACCTTTTCTTAATTTATACAGCTGTGTGTGTTATTTTACTAATTTGCCATCTGTTTTCATTTAGGGATAAGATGGTATATGATTGGAGGACTGGGCACGCATGGGCATTTTCAGTGCTCAGTGACGTCATTTGACATAGCATAACTAACATAGCATTGAAGGATAAGATGGTATATGATTGGAGGACAGCATACATGTGAGTGCCCAGTGTGCAGTGACATTGGATATTTTTTTTTTTCGCATATCCTTTACAGGACATCTCTGTCAACACCAGCATTTTACCGCTGTTGTTGATTTCTTGGCAAGATTACGTTCAGTAGTTTGCCATTGCTTTCTGAGCGGCCAGCTCACTTATCCCGTAAGTCGCCAATGCGACGAGAACCGCTACCAATTCTTGCACGCTGTGAGACCCTATGTGAATAAACAGGATTACGGAGAAAGTTGTTTAATCCCTTGGCCAGGGAGACCGGTGACATTGGATATAGCATAACATAATATTTAGGGATGAGGGGGATAAGGTGGTATATGGTTGGAGGGCTGAACACGCTTGGGAATGCCCATTGTGCAGTGACGTCATTCAACACAGCATAACTAATATAACATTTGGGGATAAGAGGGTATGTGATTGGAGGACTGAACAGGAATTGGAATTCCAGTGTGCAGTGACATTGTTTGATATAACATAACATTTAGGGATACGATGAGCTACCAGAATCTTGAGTATGGGATCATTGAAGAAAGCAAAAATTAGTAGAATGAACAGTGAGAAAAATAAACTGAAGAGACTAGATTGTATCATTATGAGATGAGATGACCAATTTCATTTCTTGTCACCTTTTCTTCTGCAAGAAATTCTGCTACTTATTAGACTAGATTGACTCCACAGCCATGTGATGTGGTTGGACAAGAAAGCCAACTCCACTCTCCCTCTGCTCTGGCTTGTATAGGGTGTATTTTTAATGACTGCAGTTTGAATATATTATCGGTCCAAGTTTTGTATTCATCGTCTGTAAAGTTCATGCAACAATAGATAAATACAAAACTTGGACCGGCAATATTTTCAAACACTGCACAGTCATTAAAAAATACACCCTGTACCTACCTTCTGTGCCCGCAAGCCAATAGACTATTTGCTGTGCCACCACAGCTGCACTCTCTTCTTCTTCTTCTTCTTCTTCTTCTTCTTCTTCTTCTTCTTCTTCTTCTTCTTCTTCTTCTTCTTCTTCTTCTTCTTCTGCGTTCATCCGGAGATTTTATTTGTCCAGACATGATTGCGTTGTGCCTGATTATAGCAGAGCTGCTTTCTTGTGCCGTTAGGCCGACACATCCGACTTCTGAAGGCATTCGTTGACCAGGTTAACCTTCCCAGGGGTTTCTTAGGATGTTTACTCTCACTGTTGTGTTGTTATCCCCCATCCCAGCTGGCCCATTTAGAACAGCCGAAGACATCCTGGTCGGCCCTCAAGACCATGGGCATTCCCCGCCATCCAAGGAGGCTTCCATAATTGCAGAGCTGACACATAGCGCTCTGGTACAAGGCTCACCCAAGGAATCGTCTCGTCCTGCACATGGCTGCTTAGCCTCACTTCCGTATATTGGGCCTTTCAGGCACACTGTGATTCAACACCAACATAGTTTTGAAACCAAATTGATATTTGTCAATTTATGACCAAATTGTGATGTTTGTCAGTCTACAACCAGACTGATCTTTGTCAGTTTACAACCACACTGTGATCTTTGTCTGTTTACAACCACATTGTGATCTGTATCTGTTTACAACCACACTGTGATGTTTGTGTACAACCAAATTGTGAACTTTGTCTGTTTACAACTACACTGTTTGTCTTTTTACAACCACCATGATCTTTGTCTGTTTACAACCAAACTGATGTTTGTCAGCTTACAACCAAACTGTAATCTTTGTTTGTTTACAACCAAGCTGTGATTTTTGTCTGTTTACAACCAAGCTGTGATGTTTGCCAATTTACAACCAGACTGTGATGTATGTCAATTGGTGTTTATCCATCAAGAATGACGATGACCATTAATTTCATCCAGTGAAGTTGAATGTTTGGAGCCGTGAGTTCTAAGATGGCTGGTAAAGCCTGTTTTGACTCGAAATGTTCTTTGACAATGTGGGTAGAGAATACTTGACGTTCCAGAAGGAGGATCTCCTGCTGTGGGTTGTTTTTTTTCCCAGTCTTTTTTTCTCAGCTCTTGCAGTCCTGTTTGCTTCACAAGTGACTTCACCCTTGTGTAATGATGTACGCCATGAATTTCGGTCGTTGGCAGCAGTCTCCCAGGTGTCGTGATGAACTCCAAATGCTTTTAGTGAGATCTTCAGTATCTTTAATGCGTGTTCTCGGGGCGCCTTAGAAGCATTAACCACAGCGCAGCTCACCATGAAAAATGCGTTTAGGGAGCCAGTGATCTGGCATGCAAGTCAAGTCCAGCCCAGCGAATCTGATTCTTCATTAGTAGCGTATGGATACTGGGCATGGATGCTCTTTCTAGGACTTCAGTGACTGGAGTCTTGTTTTGCCATTTGATCTTGAATAGCTTCCTAAGACAGACTGTGGAAGTGGTTTAATTTCCTAGTGTGTTGCTGGTAAACAGTCCAGGTTTCGCAAGCATATAGCAATGCGTGTATATATATATATATATATATATATATATATATATATATATATATATATATATATATATATATATACACACATATACAAACACGACTGCTTTGTAGACTTTCAGCTTGGTTTGCAGGCTTATTCCATTTCTGTCTCACACATTTTTGTACAGTCTGCTAAAGGCAGTGCTGGCCTTGGCGATTCTTGCATTCACTTCGTTGTCAAATGTGGCAGCTTGTGACACAGTGCTGCCAAGATAGGTGCATTTGTCCACAACACTTAGTCTATGATCATTCACTTTGATACTTGGCTTGTGTGATTAATCCCTGTAGCTGGCTGGTACATAACTGGTCTTCTCTAAGTTGATTTGATAATGAGCCCAAATTTGTCACAGGCATATGTGATTGTTGAAACAATGAACTGGATTAAAGTGAGAAATATTTGCGCAATTCGTCAACCACACTCTCGCCTGAGTCCATCTGAATCCAGTGGCAAGTCAAGATGACTGGAGATGAATACAGGTGCAGTGGATGACCAGGATGCTGTATGTGCCTTGCCGTGCTCATTTGTCAGTTTACAGCCAGATTATCATATTTGTTAGTTTACAGACTGATGTTTGTAAGTTTACAAACAAGCTGAGATATTTGCACCTTTTTCTTGTGACATCCAACGCAATAGCTTTAAGGTGGCTGTGATCACAACAGCTTTAAGGTGGATACAATCACAACAGCTTTGTGGTGGCTGTGATCACAACAGCTTTGTGGTGGCTGTGATCACATCTTTAAGGTGGATACAATCACAACTACTTTGAGGTGGATGCGATTACAACAGCTTTGAGGTTTATGCGATCACAACAGCTTTGAGGTTTATGCGATCACAATAGCTTTGAAGTGGATGCGATCAGAACAGCTTTAAGGTGGCTGCCATCACAACAGCTTTGAGGTGTCTAGGTGGTACATGAGTCACAGAGCAATCATTCAGTCTGAGTCTTAGTCCACACTGTCTTAAGTTCAAACTGGAAATGATGTTTGAAATGGAGGAGTGGGAGTGTGCGTAGAATACCAAAATAATATTAGGAACACAGCCAGAGTACCAACAGGAAAGTACTGCTATAACTCTGATGCAGAAATCCAGGCAATCAAGATAGCAACAGAGAAACTACTGAATACCTACCATGGTGCACAGCATGTGGTGCCGTTAACAGATGCAAAATCAGTGCTTGAGGTGCTCCAGTCTGGGAAATTGCCAGTACTACAGATACTACTTTCTGAACTAGGCAGTCAATGTAAGGTCACCATACAGTGAATACCGTCTCACCGTGGAGAGGGCTTATCGGCTAGCTAAGGAAGAGGCACATGATGTGCCCGTTACAATCAAAAGAAGAAAAAAATTATCAAATCTATCAGAAAGCCACCAACACCTGCTCAAGATGACTACCAGTTTATGGACAGACCAGAAATAATTATTCTGCACCTCAGAACAGGACACAATAGATTATACAATCACATGTATACACAATTTAAGATTGGCGAATCAGCCATGTGCACATATGGATTGGTGCCACAGATAGCAGATCACATATTCCGAGACTGCCCAAAATACATTTCTTGGCAAACCGTTTGGCCTAGACAGACAACAGTGGAAGATAAACTCTATGGACCACTGAGTGAACTGAAAAAGACAAATTCATACAAGAGATAACATTTCAAGGGTACGAAAGAAGATGGCACAACATGTTCCAGGTTTTGTCTTCTCATAATGTGGCCAGAATGTTTGTGGTAAGTTGTCACTGCTATTTAGACTCCCTCAAAATGTCCAGATTACTCATTTGTCCTGTCCAAGACATTTTATGCAATCGTCTATAAAACCCCATCCCCAAGGCGTCCAGTGATTTGTTCGATTGTTTACTAGTTGTCCAGGATTTGCGGTCATATTTAACAGGTTCTGTTCAGTTATCAGTTGGGGTATCTTCGCTGCACTCCGGACATGTCCATATGTGCTCAGATCCTCCCCCCAGCATATTCATCAGCGTCCGGTGGCTAATAGTGCCAGTTCTGTGTTGATTGACGAGACGCTTTGTTTTCCCGATGTACCTCTCGCGTCTGGCTGTGCCGATTCTTACTCCCAGGTCTTTCATCCTGGACAGCGATGTGGAATCACTGACGTCAAAGTCCTCTGTTCTCGCCATATCTTTAAGTACGTTAATAACATCTGCACGATCCATGGGCTGGCCATCTACAGGGGGTGCAGAGCCAGCCAGTTTGTCAGCTCGTTCATTTCCCTCGACTCCTGCATGTCCCGGTTCTGTGTTCTGTGTAACATGCAATAATTCTTTCTCTGACTTCCAGCAGCAGTAACTTATTGCATACAATGTTCTTCAGTTTATAGAATGCAGTGTTTACTTGACCTATTCTGTTGTATATCTCTGTGATGCATCTTACGTCTGATGTTATCCATGTGCCTAGATATTTGAATTGCTGCACTTGCCCCAAAAGCATAAATTCAAATATCTAGGCACATGGATAACATCCAAAGTATCTTTTTTATTTCATGGTATGACAACATCACACTTTGACATCATATACTTGTGAGTCTGGTACAACTGTGAACATTCTTGTCAGAGGGCCAAATCATTGAATTTGGTAACATACACTACGTCAATTGTGGGGTCTGAATGAAATGAAACAGACACATCTTAATTATATTTTTATTAATAATATTATTTTATTTATGAAGGAGATTGCACATGTTAATAACATTATCATCAATATCAGTATCATCATTTTCAACCAGAAGTCTACATAAGTTCTATTGCTTTTTACCATTACCACATTGAGGCCTGTCTTGCTTGTCCGTTGCTCTTATGAACCCTGTAATTTGTTAAGTTAAAACTGTCCTACATTTATCTATGTACGTAGTCCATGAGTCAAATTCTATGTTTGCCCATTTGTGTTGAGGTTATGTTAAGTTCCTCTGATTCAGTGTTTATAAATAGAAAACTATTATTATGGAGCCAGCAGATCTGCTAAATTGCAATTTCAACCCAGCCAAGGAGAATAACATCAATGAAGGGAAAATAACAACCAATGCAATTTTATAAACATTCATCCTGCCTTGTGATCATGAATTCAAAAAGATTAAAATTAAGTGGCCTTGTTAAACAGACTTCTAGACAGCTCTTTATCGCTGACAAAATGCATTATTGTATTAATTCATGCGCTAATTGTCCATGCTATTATTATAGGCAATAAGAATCTTCTATCACTGTCTTATTCTATCTATTCTTCCATTAACCTTTCCAGTTTTTGTCTTCTCCATAGAATATTAGCAGCCTCATTCTAATATTTGTGATAAGTTGTCCTTGTGTCTCAGCCTTTTTCTTTAAGGAATGTTCTACCTATTTACTAATTTTGCAAGATCTGCAGCTATATTTTAAAACTGATATATGTAAAACACAAAAATTCTTTTTCTAACTTCTAATGACAGAAACTTATTGCATAAGTTAAGTTAGTTGCATATCCTTTACACAACATCACAGTCTATCCCAGCATTTTTTGGCTGTCTGTGATTTCTTGGCAAGTTTACATTAAGTAGTTTACCATTGCTTTCTGAATGACCAGCACTCATACCATTGTATGAAAACCAACAAAAGGCAGTCTGCTGCCAAATCGCCAGCAGCTGGGTTTCGAACACGGTGTGTGGAATTACGAATTGTATCTGTTAACCTTTCGCTACAGAGCCGGTTATTGCAGAAGACGTTCTTCATTAGAACAAAATGTAGTTTGTGCTTCTCATATTCCATTCTTTATTTATGTGGTAAATCTGTCATCTGCTATTATCCTTATATCTACATACTGGAATGTCTGTGTTTGTGCCAACTTAATAAATTTGCTTTAACTGTAGACATATGCTGAGCAAATCCAAAGTACACAATCACAAGGAATCCAAGGCAAAAATGGGACAGTGATTGTGATAGACCTGAATATTGGGAAGTCATGCAAGATCACAGGGTTGAGAAATAGATACTGGTACATGGAGACAGACTGGGCTTCTTGTGAGATTGTGAAGTTAAAGATGAGAGTGTAAAGCTAAAGATGAGAGTGGGAAGTTAAAGATGAGAGTGTGAAGCTAAAGATGAGAGTGTGAAGCTAAAGATGAGAGTGTGAAGCTAAAGATGAGAGTGTGAAGCTAAAGATGAGAGTGTGAAGCTAAAGTTGAGAGTGGGAAGCTAAAGTTGAGAGTGTGGAGTTAAAGATGAGAGTGTGAAGCTAAAGATGAGAGTGGGAAGCTAAAGTTGAGAGTGTGAAGCTAAAGATGAGAGTGGGAAGTTAAAGATGAGAGTGTGAAGCTAAAGATGAGAGTGTGGAGTTAAAGTTGAGAGTGTGAAGCTAAAGTTGAGAGTGTGAAGCTAAAAATGTACTAAAACACCACATATTGTCCTTCATTGTAAGTTTGTCAGGACTGTCTCAGTTCTGCCATTGTCATGTGATTCAGCATTGTTGCAGCTGACCGCATGAAATACTGTAAAACCCTTTACTGTTATGTGTATATCGAAGCTGAAACTGTGTGGTTTGTCTTATTGTGTACTGTGTCTTATATTCAGAAATAAAATATCATAGTCCTAGGTACTTACACATATTTACAGTATGTACAATTTTGCCATAAGTTTTCAAAATCATCATCATAAACAAGTTGCCATAGAAACTACCACTATAGAACATTTCACATCTGTTACTTCAAGTTCTTTTAACATCATTGTATCATGAGGAATTGTATGTGAATCCATGGTTCACAAGCAGATACTAGTATAGGGATGTGCAGTTTAATAAATAAGATAAGTTTAGATCCTGCAAAGACACAACAAAAACATAATATGCTTTAGCTCACAATGAAATCAAATGAAGTTGAGAGTTTTATTACCTACGATTTAGACCCCAGTTAAGTTCATTGTAATTTTTCAAAAGTAGCTGTATCATTGTTTGTTTTTTTTTGCTTTGTGTGTGCTCTATCCTCCATGTTGTAACCATTCTGTCCCCTGTGATTGCAGAGCTAACCAATTCCATTTTCTGTTTTGATTTATTTATTCATGTATCTCACAAATAAGACCTTACTAAATACACTGTAAATGATCTTTGTAAGGTGTAGTATCTAGAATGTATATTTGTTGTATCCTTTCAGGATCTGAACTTAATGTGCTACCATAGTGTCATTGTTGTCGGTATGCCTGCTTACCTAAACAGCTATCAGGGTTCGATTCCCAGCTGTGGGAGAATTTTGTTTTTTAAATTTACTAACCCATTTGGCTCAGAGTTGACCAAGCCACATAATATGGTTGCCAAATAATTTACATTGAGATCAGAGAAAGAGGGGGAACTGGATCTACACCTCAGTGTACCATGTCCTAAATTATGTGAAGGGCCGAACATTTCACATCCAAGTTGCAGTATCTGCAATGAAACTACCTTTTCTTGTGATCACATCTTGCTACAGTCTACTGTTTAAAAGACTGACATGATGGTGATTTTACAGATATTAAGTTATGACTAAGTGACCAGCATCCTAGGTCACACCCCAGACTACCCCATCCCAGACAATATAATACACTATCCTGTTCTAGATCACAGCCCAAACTTCCCCATCCTAGGTCACATCCCAAATTACCACATCCTTGAGACATCCTAAATTGCCACATACTAGATCACAATACAAACAACCACATCCCATCCCAAACTACCACATCCTAGGTCACAATACAAACTATCACATCCTAGGTCATAATACAAATTACCACACCCTAGATCACATCCCAAACTACCACATCCTGGATCACATCCCAACTACCACATCCTAGATCACATCCCAAACTACCATATCCTATGTCATATCTTAAGCTAAAACATCTTAGGTCACATCCAAACTACCACATCCTAGGTCATATCCCACGTTAGGATATCCTATACTACTCAAACTACCAACCCATTCCAGATCGCACACAAAACTACACCTTCCTATGTGACATCCTAGTTTCCCCATCTTAGGTCACACCCCAAACAACCCCTATCTGGTCACATCCCTAGCTGACACATTTGAGCCACTTCCAAAGCTACCACAGCCTAGGTCATATCCCACGTTAGGATATCCTATACTACATCTCAATACTACCAACTCATTCCTAACCACAGCTCATGAAGCAGGTTAGACGAGGCCGAATTTGGAATTTTTATTTTTGAATCAACCAACCAACCCTTTCCACACACAACCACACATCAAGATCACTTATCCTAGACCTCATCTCAAACTACCCCATATAAGCACACACACAGACACTTATTTCCTAATATTTAGCCTGCTGTAAATTCAACTGCCCGCTCTAAATCTGTGAATCAGACGGCGCACCACTTATTTTGGGAACCACTAAGCTAATATCTAATCTTTACACGCACAGAGACTAGAGTACATGAAGGGAGGTAACGCATAACAAGGGAGATAATATCCTGGATAACATTCTAGTGTCAGGCATGAGAAGACATGTGTCTAGTAAGGTGATGCCTTTCTCGAAAAGTCTCGTTACAGATGTTGCACTTGAGTTTCTCTTCGCGTCTCCGCTTCAGTGGGTCAAACTCGCGTTTATGGTGCGACCTGAAAGGAAGGAAATATTTTGTATGAAGGAAACATCATTCTGGCTGAAAGAAACAATTTCGCTTGAAGGAAACATCATTTTGCACAAAAGAAACATTTTGAATGAAGGACACACCATCCAGCGCGAAGTAAAATTAATTATTCTGGATGGAACCATCATTCTCCGCGAAGGAAACATCATTTTACATGAAGAGATCAACATTCCACGTTAAGAAAATATAATTCTTCGTGAAAGAAACACCATTTTACATGAAGAAACTTTCTTCTATAGGAAGGAAACAAACTGCACGCAGGAAACGTCATTCTACACGAAGCAAACATAATTTTATGTAAAGAAAACAGAATTAATTGGCACCTTGCCATCTTAACAGACGATTGTTTGTAAAACACTAAGCATGGGCAGAATTTAAAGACCATATGTTGCCCACGCAACATGATCACTCTCTCAGCCCTATCTAGCTTACTCCACAGGAAAGCTAACACCAATACGTCTGGAACAAGACAAGCTGCAGAAGTTGCCGGATCAGCAAAGCAGTACCCTAACTGTCCGCCTGTCAGAGCTTCCATCCTAGACCAGATGCCAGCCAAGGCTTAGGGCCCGGTCTGCCCTGCCATAACATTTAGTCTTTAGGTTGCATTTCCTCACGCTATGGTAGGGGTTGTGCCCATCCCATTGTCTCCTCCGCCTAAAGCCGTTGGCACAAGGTGAGGTTTTGGTGAGCGCCACCCAACATTCGGCGCTAACAGAAAGCAAGTAGTACAGTCTACTGTCATACGGTAGCTCAGTCATATCTGTCTAAGACCTCACACATGAACAGCATCATACACGAAAGAAACACCAGTCTACATCAAGACACATTCTTCTGTAGAAACGAAACATAATTCTACATGTAGGAAACGTCATTTTACATGAAACAACCATCATTCTATATGAAGGAAACATCATTCTGCACGAAGGAAACACCATTCTAAATAATCAGGATTTTATCAGTTTCCTCACACGATACCATAATTAATGTTCTCGGCGCATTCTTTGGTTAATCATCTCAGCCAAGGTCACACGTGTTCAGCGTGAAGGTCAGTATAGCCGAAAGGAAACAAGCTTTCACGCTTAAACTGCCACTGCTCTGGTGGCGGGGGAGCGGTTTAAATCCCTAGATAGATAGGCAGCTAGTAAGACAGACATATACGTAATTAGATAGATGCGTATGTAGAGACATACGTAGCTAGATAGAATGTTTTAGGGCCTGCGTGCCCAATTCTTAATCCTTTGAAAATAAAGTATGTTTGTTCGTTCATTCGTTCTTAGGTAGGTTGACAGGCAGATAGATATACAGACGGGTACATGGTTGGATAGGAAGACGAAAAAAAAGGCATATATGATGATTAAGTTTCTTACCTCATATGATAGACAAGATCGGAGGTCATTCTGAATGTTGCGTTACATTTGGCGCACCAGTTCTGAGACAAATTGAGGGCGTTGATGGGCGATGACAGCAGTGTGGGATTGGTGCTCTGAAGAAGTTTCTCCACCATAGGATTAGTGCTCTTGAGGAAGCCCAGTGTGGATATGTGCCTGTCGGCAAACAGAGCTTGTTTGGCCAGTGTCTCGCTGTTTCTAATGTTAGCTGCGAAAGATTCCGTTAATGGTCCAACTGTTGGAATAGCTGCTCTACACATCTCTAAAAGTCCTTGAGGAATTTGGTCGTGGAAAGCGGAATGAGGAATAGGGATTCCTCTGCCACTAGATGATCCCGATGAGAGAAGACTTCCTCGCGGTAAGCCCAGTGGTGATGGGGAAGGGATTATTGGGATTCTGGGCATATATAGACCCATTATTTGTGATCCAGCCATGGCGGGGTTTTGATGAGGAACTGACGTTACCGGTACTGCCGACGGCAAAGACTTGATTGGAGACCGAATGGGCGGTGGCATGGATGATGTTGATGGCTGGTCTAGAGGTAATGAATGAAGTGTCCGGTGAACCTTGAGGGCATGCATTCCCTGACTTACACACAGCTTGGTTGAGGAAGCTAAGGCTGCTGCTGCCGACTGACAAGATGTGTTTCTCATGGGTGGAGACATTGTTGCTGGCATAGACACAAAACAGGGCGATGATGTTGGCGGAGACACTCTGTGATCAGGGCTGAGATTCAGAGGTTTTTCTACTTTTCTAAACGCGCTTCCGCTGTCGGAATGTGAATCAAGTCCGTTTTCATGAACATAACCAGTGCGACTTTTCGCCGGATGACTTTTACTTAGTTCTTCAATGGAATGGGAAATAACCGAGTCTCTCTTTGATTTACATGCTTCTGGAATAAACTTCTTACACGATATTTTGTTATGGTCTTTGTTATCCTCTAGATGTCGTTTTGCTGAAATTGTAAACATTGAGTTATTGTTTGTCATGTAATTTAACATGTATTGGGATTTGTCTTGCAAGCCGTCTGAATGTTTGCGGTGTCGATTGCTGTCGTTGCGTCTGTAATGATCGCCGTTGAGTCTCACTTGGGCTGAGATGCGCTCTCGTGTGGTGTCGTCTGTAGTGAAGGAACATTTGAATTTCAGATGCGCCCTCAAGGGGAAGGGGAAGTCGAACATCTCGCCACAGTGGGTGCATATAAACTGCTCGTCATCTGGCGAAACAAAGAAACAAACACGGTTGTATATTTCCATATATTTTCAAGTGAAGTTCAGTAAATGCATGTAACAGACCAGCTCTAGGTAAAATAACTTCATGTTTTATATCTAATTTCTAGTAACAAACAAGATAAAACATAAGTGAGCGATGATCATGACTTAGATTATATTCTTTTGGTGATTAACAAACGAGACAACACATACGTGATCAGTTATCATGACTTAGGTTATAACTTTTGGTGATTAACGACGAAATAAAACATAAACTATTAATGGTCATTACTTAGAGTATGTGCCGGCTTCGTGGCTTAGAGGTTATGACTTTTCTCAGTAATCTCGTAACCTCTCGTCGGTAACGTGATGACGGTGAGAATCAGCAGCGGTTCGAATCGCATCGGTAACTTACGGGGTATGTGAGCCGGCCGCTCAGAAAGCAATGGCAAACTACTGAGCGTAATCTTGCCAAGAAATCAACATACAGCTGAAAGATGACAACGATGTCCTGTAAAGAATATGCAAAATACGTTGAACAGTGATTATTGCTTGGATTATTTACTTTTGGTGATTAACAATATCTTCTCTTTTGGATCCCGGTAAAACAACGGAGGTAAGTGAAGATCTGTGAGGATACAGTTTACTGGGCGAATGCAACTTAATTATTAATAATGGGTAGTAATAAAGAAACAATGGTTCTGAATGTATATTTTAACATTTTTGTCTTTGTGTATCGGTCGGAGTGAATGTAATTTCAAAAGAAATCAGTATATACTTTTATTACTTTTAGACCATTGTGATTTTGTATTTTAGCATTAGAATAAGTTTCATATTAAATTATAACGCTCTTAAACTTTCTCTTCTGAGACGGAGTGTTGCGTTCATTCCACACACTTGTCAATCGGACTTTAACGTTGTCTCTTGTGAAGGAAGCAATGGCAAACTACTGAACGTAAAATTGTTTAGTAAATCACGAACAGCCAATAAAGGATTACAACGACCTGTAAAAGGACATGCACTATATCTAGCACGAGGCACGTCTTCTACAGAAACCTGACGTGGAGCGGACATCGGTGACCACGACTCTCGTATCCTCTGTCATTTTGGTGAAATGAGTGTTGCTCATATTGTTGTTTGTTGCCCAGTTATACACCAGTAACAAAGAAGTAAACAACTTTCCTTGGTCATGTGATGAGACGAGAGGCATTGGAACACATCGTGACGACAGAAAGATCGAGGGGAAAAGGGGCATAATCAGACCAAGAGAAATGATGCTGGATGGATTGAGACGGTGGCATGGAGGAATATCAGCAGTAGAGCTGATCCAGACCACCAAAGACCGAGATCTGTGGAGAGACATGAATGCCTATGCCAGCTGGCCAGGCATATGATGATGATGATGATGATGATGATAAGCTGTTGAAACATAGCACATATACATTTCTCTGTCTTCCACTACCTCTCTTGCCAAATATTTTCTCAAACTAATGTTTTTATTCCACCTCTTCACCAGGCACCGCGTATAGGATGTACTGACTAGAACCGATGGAATCAGAACTCTGACCTTCAGGCTTGTTTTAGACTAGTCTTCAAAATCCGAACTGTTTTATAATAATTAAACAACTTAAATACATATGTTGTTGTCATGTGTGTTCGTGTGGCACAGAGAGTATGTGCGCGAGAGAGTGTGGATGCCCATGTCAAAAACCACAACTGCCAGTCTTGCCTGAATTATATATATATATACCTATCTTTTCATACTGGTTTGCTAAGAAATCATGAAAATTCTAGACGATTTGTGGCATGTTAATAATAGAACACCTAGTAGTAATGGAGGTAGCGGTAGCCTGCTTGTCTGTCATCCCGTTAGTCATTTGTTCGAATTCCCCTGGAGATATGTAAATGTTTGGTTTCACTGACCTGGGCTTCAAGGTCGAGTGAAACTGAAACGGGTGCCAGGAAGTAAAGGCAGACCGCTTGATACTGACAACGTGGCCGTTCAGTGCCGACTTGTTAAAATATGGAACTTGCACCATTTACCCATGACACCTTATGTGAGTTAAAGGCAAGAACCGTTTACAAGAAGCTAAAATAAACATGGTTGTGTTCCCCTATTTACTCGCACTATAATGATTGAAGCATTAGTTGTGTAAGTGATGACATCTTCAGGCAAAATCTTACCTCGTTTGGAGTTGGTTTGTAGTTCAGGTATACCGAGGATTTTGGTGAAATCTTTGCTGTACCAGACTAATAGCTCTTCCGCGGCCTTGACAATACGCAGAGTTCTGTAATAGATTCCCCCATCTTTCAGGTATGCTTCCATATTTTGCTCTTCCTCATCTCTAGCTGGGGAAACGTAGGGCAACCAGTCAACCACCCGAACTCCATCACTGCGTTCTTCTGCGTCCACCTATGAGTACACAATTAGAAGAATATATACACTGAACAAATGTACCCATAAATCAAGCAAAGGAGTCAAGAGTAAGATTTACTGAATACATTGTAAATGGAAGTACAATAACAGGTATATAATTTGTTTTGCAATATAAATAAAATAAAATACAAAGACAGCACCAT
>OY992880.1:36407659-36423645 GCA_963921405.1 Cepaea hortensis
CGACTGTCTATCTGTCTGTCTGTCTGTCTATCTGTCTGCCTGACCCTGTCCGGCTTCGCCCAGTCCCTGGTGGGGAGCATCTCATTTAATTCATATAAGTAGTCATATAAGTTCTCATTAAATTCATACAACAAAAAAAGTAACTTAAAAGAATGTCCTCACCATCCATTATTTTTAATGAAAACTCTTTCTAATCACCTGCATGACTACAGTAACTTCTTAAGCAAAAAAAGATGAGTTACAATGTTATGCATTGTGCATTATTTTTATGAAAACTTTGAAAATGCCTTACAGATTGTATCATTATTTATTATAACTCATATGCCGGTACATAACTATGGACAAAGAGTTTATAAATCTTTGAAAACGATGCCACAATATGACTATAAGTTATACAGAAAAGTTATGCCCCTTGAAATAACTTTTACAGAGTTAGGTCCCCTGAGATATATGAAATTATGATGAAAAATGAAAAATGAAATAATACTGAGTAAGCAGGCGATTTCACACTAACAAAATATCACAGTTGGCAGCGCTGGATTAAAAGGAAGGCGTGTAGAAAATTTCATCTCAATCGGATGGGCCGTTCGCGAACAAATAAAGGCCATACGGACAGAGATACATAAATACATACAGAGATACATACGCACAAGTCTTTTTTATATATAAGATGATGATATCAAGTTCAGTAACGGGTTCATATAATCGAAGACCTATTTCTGCCGAAATGATGAAAATTGGAAATTCATTAGCGAGTGAGTTTCGCCGGACTTTCTCTCTCCGAGCGTGTGCCAGAGCCAAATTGCCGGCAGAAGCCTGATTCGATATCGGTACAATATTGTGTCTTGCTGTACTCTGGGGTCTCTGCCAGAGGCCATTTTGATGGCACTTAACGAGCATTTGACGTTCTTATATTGGTACAGATGCTTCCTAGGGCTGGCTTATCAGTTCTGATAAGATAAATACGTTTTTGGGTATTGATTAACACTTGTAGACTACACGGCTAGAAGTGGGCATAGGAGGGAATGTTTGACAAGACTTGGGTTCCCTGAGTAACTCCCAGTCCATGATTAGAAATTTGTAACCATAGTTTGGAGACAGATAAAAGAGATGCAGGAGGCGTATATAATGTCACGTCCATCTATTTCTTCATTGTATAGTTTGATTATGAGCTTAAACGTTTAAATTGACTTGACTGGTAACTTGTCGTCTAGTTATATTGTGCTTTAAAAAAACGGTATAATAACTACAACCCATGACGGTAGCGAATGTGACTGGTCAGACCAATTAGAGATGTAATGTTCGTCCACAATGAATGCATTGTGAACACATGGTCATTTCCACCATCACTCACCATCTGACGTCTCATATGTTGAATAAGACAAGCAGGCTATCGTGCTAGCCACTGCGCTACCACGTCCCTACAGTATTAGAAAGCACAGGACCCTTCTTAGGGCCTTGGGTAAATTGGGTATATGGTAAAGTACAAAAAATAAAAAGAGGAACAGATAATTGGACACGCATTGAGGTGTATTCGGTATATGGTGCTAGCTCGATATTGTTAAAGTTCAATCGGCAGTCGATAGATGATGTCAATATAATGTCGGCTGGCATTGCTTCCTGTACATTTCGTGGGAGTATCAGAAATGCCATCGTGATCTTAGCTCGATGAAGAAAAATGTCCAACTTCACCTCCCGGTAGTAAAGGACGGAAAATGGACAACAATGAAACAGTCACAGTTCACAGCATCGGGTATCTGTCAGAATAAGTAGACAACTCCAGTCCAGAACAATGCACGCCACTCATTTGTCAGAGTAACCGGAAATTGATGTCGAAGTTGGAGGTCACAAACCATTAATGTGTTTACGAACAAACAAAGGGAAACCATCACATTATCTTCTCAAGAATAAGTCAATGAACAGGTTACACATCTCCGATGGAGGAGTGACATGTTCAGAATCTACAAAACTCGTTTTTGGCCTGGGTAATCTGAAGCGGCCGGTCTCTGTGGCTAAGGGCTTGCTAACGCGGTTTGTGAGCCCGTATACCTGGGTTCGAAACACAGCGGTGCTGGTTTTTTTCGATAAAGGTATAGGAGCCGGTCGTTCAGAAAGCAATGGCAAACTACTGAACGTAAAAATTTGCCCAGGAATCACGAACAGCGAAAATGCTGGGGTTGACTGCTACGTTCTGTGAAGGACATGCAACTTAATTTTGATTATTTTAAATCTGAAGCGGCCGGTCTCCCTGGCCTAAGAGTTAGCGACTTTCTCCGTAATCACGTTTATCCACGTGAGCAAATGCAGCTGCGCGAGAATCGGAGCGGTTCTCGTCGGGCCTGTTACTTACGGGGTATGTGAGCCGGCAGCTTAGAAAGCAATGGCAAACAACAGCGTAATTTTGCCAAGAAATCAAAAACTGCGGTAAAATGCTGGTAAAATGCAGGACAGCGATGTCCTGTAATAGGATATGAGAGGGGAAAAAACCTGAAGCGACGATACATTTATGCCTTCTCGGATTATCCAACATTCTCCAATTCGAGTATGAGGACTGTCTACAAATGTAGAGTTTACATCATTCACCGTAAAACTTCTCGTATTTCATGACGTGTGAAATTGATCATGATGTCTGTCAATATCCTTCATTCTGGTGTACTACCAATCGTTTCTGAAAACGACGTTCCATCATACTATAATATCAGACAGTCTAGCATCCTCCGTCTTGGTCTCTATTGCTACTCTTTCCTTTAAACTTTCTCGTTCTCACGACATACTCCAACTTGCCACTTCTCGTGATGTGCCCAAACTAATGTGAAGTGTTCGCTTCTCATGCGAGTAACACGTTTTCTTTTTGAGTTATCTTCTTTCAAGCCATCTTCGTTACGCGTTTTATCTTTCCATGATGTTCTCATAATTCTTATTTAAATCTACATCTCTGCAGCTTCCACATCGTTCTTCACTAGACTCTTAGTTGTCCACGATTCACCAGGCATGGCTCGATATAACTCTGAAGAACTCTCTTTTCTCCAGTAAAATTAACGTCTCCGAATTATTTCCCACCAAGTGTGGATAATTTAGAACCAGTAAACGAAATTGTATACCACTGTCTGATGTAATACGTTCAAGTGTCAGGTATTTAAAAACATCTCATTTCGCCGCTATAATACAGCTGAGCGCTTTAAGAATGCCGTCCCTATAAATTGGACGTGACGCATTAGTTTCAATAGGGTACTATCCTAGTTACTGCTTGGACTACCAGAGACCAAATTTAGTCACAGCATCTTCTTAGTCTCCGAGATCCCGCTGAACGGATCTCACGCGAGAACGCCTCTCAGACCATCGGACAATACGCCTGGTTGAAATGGAAGGCTAACCTTATTAAGCGACTAAAAGAAAGAGTCTTAATTAAAACAGATACAGTTAGTCGCTGTCGCGTCCAGGCAGCCAGTGGTGAGGGTGAAACAGCCGAATCTAACCCAATTAAAACCAGAAGACTGCCAGAAGTTTTGGCATAACAGGAGAGCTTGGGAGGGGTAGTGATAGTGTTTAATGGAAAGAAGAGTGTTGAAGAGGAGCAGTGGGGGAGAAAGAGAGATGGAGAAAGGATACAGACAGAGAGACAGAGGAAAATTAAACACGGTAGATGAGAATGGAATTAATTGAGATCCAAAGAATCTGGGAGAATTCTGGAAGATAGGTATGGCTTTCTTCAGAACTAATTGTTGCCCTTTGAGGCATAGATGGTTATCACCCCTGGAGACGGTTGTGATCAGAAATACAATTAATGTTAGTGAACTCTTTATTGTCTGTCTGTCTGTCTGTCTGTCTGTCTGTCTGTCTGTCTGTCTGTCTGTCTGTCTGTATGTCTGTCTGTCTGTCCAATCGTCTGTCTATTCATCTATCCACCCACCCATCCATCCCTCCCTTCGTCCGTCTGTCTGTCTATCTGTCTGTTGAACGATCGATCGATCTATCAGTTGATCGATCGATCTATCTATCCGTCTGTCTCTAATAGCTGATATGCATGTACTATCTCGTATCATTTTCTCTGCCTCCTCTCCCTTCTCTTCTCTCCTATAATCACACTTCCTACGGTTTCTATCTCTCTGTATCTGCTCTGATTGTTATTTCTTTCGTCTTTTTCTTTGTCTCCAAAGTCCTCTCGCTTCTCTGTGTATCTCCACTTTAACTTTCTATTTACCTCTTATGCTTTATCTCTCTTATACACATTTTGATAACTATTCTTTTCCTTGACATCCTTCTATCTTTTATTTCCGTCTCTCTCTCTCTCTCTCTCTCTCTCTCTCTCTCTCTCTCTCTCTCTCTCTCTCTCTCTCTCTCTGTTTCACTCACTTTCTGTCTGTCTCTCTGCCTCTCTGCCTGTGTGCGCTATCCTAAATCTCCACCACCCCCCTTTGCTCATTTTGTCTTTACACTTTTTTGTGTACTCTCCTTATAAACACCGCTCCGTTGGCTTAAAACATTTGGGTGAGGTTTAATTTATCACCACCAAATTTTCTTCTCAAAGCTAACTAAATCCCCACTATTCAAGCATGGCGCCAATTTGTTAGTTAACACCGGGCGCGGTCGCTGCGACTGTAAGCTTTTGTAAATCTACCCAGATCTCCCCGTCTGTTTGGTTTCACTCCATCTTCATCAGTTCGATCTCTTGGTCTCCCCTGGGTCTGTCTTGGTGGTGATAGGAACCAAATTGCTTTTCCCGGAAGTCCACCAGGAGCCAATCAACTGCGATTATTGTGTCCAGTTATGGTGGCCCTCGTGGGAACGAGGCTGGAGTGATCAGTGGGTTGCCAGTAACAACCACTGACAGCCCGGTTGGGTTGGTGGATGTTTAAATATTTTAGCCCGCGTGCAATATGTCACAGTAATATGTTTTATCTTATGCAAATCTCATTGTTTCAAACTTGAGCCAATCACGGACCGCCAATTTATCACACACAAGAAACAGATACGCTTTAAGGTTCTGGATTTCTACATGCGGCTGAAGTTTCCATAAATATCAGCTGTTGTGGAATCTTGAAGCCACGCAGGCAGCACATAAACAAATCTACAAGTATTGATGGACTCTCATAGAAGTAGAATGAAGAACAGTGAAGATTCCAGTCGCATATTAGTAGAAAAAATGCATAGACACTGATCACAGGAAATAAGTAACGTAGAGGAGCTTTTTAATACCCCCGAGACGCACTCGGTATATTGTGTTCGCCTCATATCGTTTTAGATCAATCAGCACTTAATTGGTGAGGTGCTCAGTATCACGCTCAACAACTTTACTTCCCGATAGCCATTTTTTAGGTTGAGTCGACCTTGGAGCGCAGGATAATTTACAGAAATATATTCTTCTACGTGGGGATTCGAATACATGAACGCTGTGCAAGCAAGCAAGCCACTTCATTGATTAGATTTAGTGAAGACAAAAGGTTTAGTGATTACCATCTTAAGGGTGTATAGTGTGCCGAATGACGAAATACGCTTGATGTTTCACTGGAAGCGCTGTCGTTATTTTGAGATGTTTTATTACGATCCTCGTGCTTTACAAAGGATCGAACACACGCCCCACCATGTGTGAGTGCGACAAACTGACCCTCGGCCTATAGCTCCTTCATTTTGAGTTGACAGGTTCGTCTTTGAGTGTACCTACAATTTTCAATTTTCCATTTGTTTAATCAGTGGCGTAGCTAAGATGGGAGATGAGGCGAAGAACAAAAATGGGGGGGGGGGGGGGGGGCAGTGGAGCGACCGCTTCCCTTGTGCCCTATTTATGAACAGTTTCCTTGTTCAAAGTCACCCTGGGCGTTCACCTTGAGGTTTCAAACACACGCGTTTATGCCCTCGTTCCCCCTAACTTATTAACTTGATTACGCCTTTGCGTCCAGCGCGTTCTTGTATTTTCGTTTCTTTTCTGTGCCTATTATGATTGTTGATGCTGGTGAAAATGTGTAGTGCCTGTGTACCTGTCAAAGTGTTGGTATCTTTTATATATTTTTACATACACAGAAGATATACCCACAACAGAATATCTATTGCGTGTCATTAACTGATGTGAATGAGCAATGGAAGCCAAAGGAAAATATTCACAATATTGTTATATAGATAAGTTAATGACCAAAAAATAAAAACTACGCGTATATTGATATTTTTGGGGGGTACTTTTTAAAATTTAGTTGTATCAGTGTCTTTTCTGATTATTATTTTTTTTTTTGCGGAGGAAGGTTTTCAAGCCGCAACACCCATTTTATCACTAGTTATTATGTTATTGTTGAGTCGACCAATTTCACATTTCGTGTTTGTTGAGTTATTTAGTGTAAATATGTAGGATGCCGTTTTTCCATTACTTCTATTCCTTTCAACCTCAGAAGAGAAGTTATAATTATGGCCCATTCCCAGCTTCAGATTAATAATCCCGTGACGGAATCAACCACGTTTCGGAAAGTAATTTGACACGGATCTTTGTCCATAGGAGGTAATAGTTAGAAGCATAGGATACAGGAGTGGTAGGTTAGCAATTCTTCATACCAATCATAGGATATAGGAGTAGTAGGTTAGCAATTCTTCATACCAATCATAGGATACAGGAGTGGTAGGTTAGCAATTCTTCATACCAATCATAGGATACATGAGTAGTAGGTAAGCAATTCTTTATACTAATCATAGGACACAGGAGTAGTAGGTAATCAATTCTTTATACTAATCATAGGACGCAGGAGTAGTAGGTAAGCAATTCTTTATACCAGTCTTCGAGCTCTGTATGGCATGTTACGTTTTGTTTTTCTTCCGCATATCCTTTACAGGACATCGCGGTCAACATCAGCATCTTTCAGCTGATTGTTGATTTCTTGGCAAGATTACGCTCAGTAGTTTTCCATTGCTTTCTGAGCGACCGGCTCACATACCCCGTAAGTTACCGACGCGGAGAGAACCGCTACCCATTCTCGCGCAACGTCACGTTACTTTAAGGAGTATACGAGATTATGGAGAAAGTCGTGTAACCTCTAAACCAGGTAGATCGGCCATGTTATGTTACCATAACATATATTATCAAGCTATATTACTATGTCATATGGTAATATGTTACCATGATATATTATCATGCTATATTACTATGTCATATGGTAATATGTTACCATAACATATATTATCATGCTATATTACTATGTCATATTACCATTTATTATTATCATGGTATACAACAATATTAACGTGTTAAACTACCATGTTATATTATCATTTTGTATTATTATGTTATATATAATGGCATGTTACGTTCTCCCCCCCCCCCCCCCCGCATATCCTTTACAGGACATCGTGGTCAACATCAGCATCTCTCAGCTGATTGTTGATTTCTTGGCAAGTTTACGTTCAGTAGTTTGCCATTGCTTTCTGAACGACTGGCTCCCATATCAATTTGTTTACACACAGCGCAATGCGGTATGCTGCCAAATCGGTAGTTTCGAACGCGGGTAAACGGGTTTACGAAAAGCGTCCGTAAGCCCTTTACTACGGAGCGCGGCCATGTTATATTAACGTGTCGATTACCATGTTATATTAACATGTTATATTATGAGCGTGTATTCGTTTGGAGTGGCCAAGTCAATTGCCTTGTGAGGCGAAAGTGGTGGGTTCGTTTTCCGACCCGCCATGAGATTCACAAGTGCGTTGTGTTGTAGACCCGTGTGGGTCGTGGCTGGAGCTACATTACCTTGCAGTGTAGGACAGGGGGGGGGGGGGGGGGGTTGGTCTTGAACCTGGGGAATTAAGGCTGCCTGGCTAGTGCAGTCGCTGCGAACTGTGTAGGTTGGGATGTTTTTTTACCCTGCAATCCTGCAGGACAACAAACTCTCCACTCATACACACACACACGCGCGCGCACGCACGTACGCACGCACGCACACGCACGCACGCACACGCACTCGCACACACGCACTCGCACTCACATACACACACTCACATACACCCACACACACAACCAACAGGGGAATTGATAATATATGAAGTGTGGGATTTGACCAGGCTTTTAGTTCATTTCTTCCCTCCTCTCACGCCCCATTTACTTCGCGCGGGACTTGAAAGAAATCCCCCCACCCCGGGGATTTTCTGTCCGCTTGGCTGGTGATAGCCTCCAGGGGAATCTGTCCTTTGTCTGCTTTCCCCCGTCCGCTACAAATCTGCCGACCTTGGCATGGTGGCGTTGAAGCTGCCGCTGTGAGGATGATCGCACTGAGGACAACTAAATACGCCCTTTGCCCTGGTCCCTGCACTGAATCGAACACCACGCCCTGTGTCTTTGTGGTTAAGGGTGCTTTCATGGTTGAGATGAGGATGAAAGAACCTACAGCCAGAGACATGTCAGTGGGAATCAAGGCAGCTCTTAATAACGCCTATTATTCAGTAACACTCTTGTGTGTATAGGAACTTACTGGCTCTACCAATAGTGTCGGCGCCAAATTCAAAGTGAGACTACACAGAACATGACGTAAGAACTTGACGATATCATCATCATGTGCGATGCCGATAAGTCATGGCTGGTTATGGTGCACTATCTCATAAGATCACCAGAGTCTTGGATCAAGTGTTTATTCTTGTCCCGATTATGCCCCCTGGCCTTTTTCTCTCCGACTTCCCCCTTGCTACTTTCCATGAATCAGTTATCAGTTATCAGTTATCAGTTGGGGTATCTTCGTTGCACTCCGGACAGGTCAATAGGTACTCAGATCCTCCCCCCAGCATATTCATCAGCGTCCGGTGGCTAATAGTGCCAGTTCTGTGTTGTTTGACGAGGCGCTTTGTTTTCCCGATGTACCTCTCGCGCTTGGCCGTGCCGATTCTTACTCCCAGGTCTTTCATCCTGGACAGCGATGTGGATTCACTGACGTCAAAGTCCTCTGTTCTCGCCATATCTTTAAGGGCGTTAATAACATCGGCACGATCCATGGGCTGGCCATCTACAGGGGGTGCAGAGCCAGCCAGTTTGTCAGCTTGTTCATTTCCCTCGACTCCAGCATGTCCCGGGACGAAGATGAAGGTGACTTTACGTACAACAGACTTCCGCAGCGATTCAGTCCACTGTCTACGTACAGATCCAGCTTCGACCTTCTGAATCATGCTAATTGAATCACTTAGTACACACACGTTGGTATAATGCTGTGATTCCAGCCATATGAAAGCCTGTGTAACTGCCATCACCTCCATCGTCATGCTGCTCGTGGTCATAGAGTGGGCACCACTGGATTCTTGAACGGTTCGGCCCGCTGAACGGGCTGTAAATGCCCACGCACTTCTCTGCTGCTTTACAACAGATCCATCTGTATAGATGAGCACTTCGGGGCTATCTGAGTGTTCATAGATGAGCGCGTTAACCTCTGCATTGACAGCGGCAGGGTTCTGCTCTCTGCACCGTCTGTCGAGTTTGATAATGCAGGAGAAAGTGCACTTAAAAGCTGGAGGCACCGGCACCCATTCCTTGCCGGGGTTGATACTGGTAAGACTGCAGACCTGTCTGACGACATCTTCCGCCCGACCCATCCATGATTTGCCCCTCTTTAGCCTGTCACCCTTTTCTCTGAATATAGCGTCATGCAGAGGGTGCTGCTCATCTGCACTTATTTTTAAGTATGCACGAATTCTCCAGATCTTGATCCTGTGTTCCATTGTCGGGAAGTCAAGGAGGTATCTCATTGCTACACAGCTGGTGTCTCTCGTGAAGCCCAAAATGATGCGCATGGCTTCGTTTTGTACCTTTTCAAGTCTTCCAATCTGTGTCGGGCTGACAGTGAGGATGGCCAGGGCATACTCGATGCGTGAAAGCACAAGTCCTTGGAACAGAAGTATTAGCAGTCTTTGCTCGATATTGGCAGTCTCCATGACTCTCATTGCTGACAAACCTTTTCGAGCCTTCGTTATGACATAGTCGACATAATCTCTGAAGGACAGGCTACGATCAAGCCTCACGCCAAGATATGTCATTGACTGGGTTCTACTCAAACTGCTCCCATCCATTCTTACTGCCGGCAGGTCTGTTTTCACAATATGGTTGTTTAGTGAGAACCATGTAACCGTTGCCTTTGCAGGGTTGACACAATTTTGCCAGCTAATCCACACGCATAAAACACAGAAAATTGAAATATTGTGGTCACTTGAAACGCCATGAAAGTTTGGAGAGAACAGTCATGGAGCGGTATATGCCCGGGAAGAGAACAAGAGGAAGGCCAAAGAGAAGATGGATGCAGGATGTGGCAGACGATCTCCAGATGGGTGTATCGGACGCGGGACATTTTGCTTATGATCGAGAGGTGTTCCGGAAGGTTGTTATGGGAGCGAAGGTTTGCAAGGTACATGCTACTGAATGAATGAATTTACACGCAAAAATCAGTCCTACTGACTTTAAGTAGTAGCACATGTATGAACTACGCGTGAGTTCAAAGCGAGCGAGCGAACGCAAAAAAAAAAATAAAATAGAACAATCTGCGCTCGGTCCGTGGCGTGGTCAGTATCTCGCGGGCCGCCTTTACTTCTACAGATATTTCTGGGTACCCATTTAGCCTGGGTCGGTCAACCCGTTAGCTCAGGTCAATGTTTAAAACTCCGAATCCGCCGTGATTTTGATGGAAGCAATGACCTGAGCTGGTAGTCGAGTGTCTGGCCACCTGATCTACCACAGCTCCCTAATTATATTTGTAGCGTGATGTTTTAATTTAAATTCTAATATTGGCTTGATTTGTGTTGTTGTTCTCTTCTCTTGTTTAATTTCATCATCATCATCAAGTGCCGTGCCGGCTGGCGTAGGCGTTCATGGGTCTCCACAGATCTCGGTCTTTGGTGTTCTGGATCAACTCTGCTGATGATATTCCTCCATACTACCGTCTCAATCCGTCCAGCATCATTTCTCTTGGTCTGCCTCTGCCCCTCTTCTCCTCGATCTTTCCAGTTGTCACGATGTTCTCCATGCCTCTCTTCTCATCACATGACCAAAGAAAACTGTTTTGTTTAATTTACTTCTTAATTATTATTGGGTTTCTTTTATGCTGGGTGTAATTTAACGTTGTATATCACGCTTTACATCTTTCATCATGATTATTTCATATGCAATATGACGAAGGTCAGCAAGGCCGAATGAATAAAGGCGCTCGTTCTTAAACATCCGGTGTGCTGATACCGAGGTAGCGGGTTCAACCCCATACATCGGTCAGTTGGACTAAAATATTGACTTCTCGTCCTTGATATGGGGTCGTAAATTACAAGTACTTCAGAAGTCGGAGTGAGTTTTCCTGATGAATGCGAGGGACACTTGTAATAGGGAAAGTTAATTAACACGCAATATAATCAGTCCAGTACACTAGAAGTTGTAGCACGTGTGTGGACTATGCTTGAGTTCACATTAGTTCAAAGCCTGCGAATGTAAAAAAAAAAGACCTCAATACATATTATAAGGAACATATTGTGATTATATTACTTGTTTCTATCCACATTTCGTCAGGTAATCTGTTCTCAGTTGACTATAAAGAGTGTTTCAATTTGCTTGATGTAAATACATTCTCCTCTGTATTAAATATATTACAGTTAAAGTTAGTAGCATGTCATTTACAGGACGTAGCAGTCAACCCCATAATTTGTTGGCTGTTCGTGATTCCTGGGCAAGTTTACGTTCAGTAGCTTGTCATTATGCACACAATTGTTCTATATGTTTACATGTTTTGCTGGCATACTGGATTGGCAGGAAGAGACCACAAGATCTGGCCAACGCGCAGTACTCCGAGGAAAGGCCAGACGGACACATAGTCAGACTACAACTGGTACTAGTTGTACAGGAGATAAACATACCAATGATTAGTTGTACATAGACTCTTCGCTGGCGGTTGATGAGGACTCTAGGCCTGTGGGATAGTCCCGAGTGTTGCGATGTCGGCTCTTGACTCAATTCAACTCAACTCACACGTGTGAGTTGACACCCAGGTTGTGTGTCTGTGGTGTGATAGGGCCGTCCCATTCTGTAGGCCTGTATGCACGGAGGAATAGGTGGCCAGGTTTTCTCTCACTTTAGCGGACGACGAACGTAGGCTTCGAACCTTTGTCCGACCTCGCTCATTATTATGTTTAATAATTAATATTATTTGTATACATGCTTTCATTAACTTTTCATTTATTTAGTCTCAATATTTAACATTAATATCCCGCTCTACGAATGCTCTTCTTTTCTCAGAAATACGTGGACATCATCATCAAGTTCCTTGCCGACTGGATTGGGCGATCATGTTTCTCTACATCTTGCGATCTCCAAGAGCATGTATCAATTCGTGTGCTGAACCTTTCCGTGCCACGACAACAGGCTGACAAGTACTGTCTCCATGTCTTCCGCTGTCTCTCTTTTCACAAATCGTTCCAATTGTCATAACATGTTTCAGTTTTCCTCTTCTCATAATGCGGGGGGGGGGGGGGGGGACGATTGTCTCTTCCTGATGTTCATGATAAGTTGTCTTTGAAGCCTCTTTCAAGACATATAGATAAATAATTTTGGTCGTCCAATGAATTTGCAGCAGTCTGTAAAACCAACTCTCAGAGACCTCAAGGGATTTGCTAGTTTGTTTACTAATTGTCTTGAGTCTGAGGAATTAAGGCCGGCTGGGGGCGCGAACTGTGGAGGTTAGGATTTTCTTTTCACCTCCGACAGAAAAAAGTTCACACCTTACGAAGGATTCGAACTCTGGTCCCCCGGGGGAGAATCCTGAGGTCTTAGCCACTCGGCCAGCCGCTCTCCACCGGGATAAAAGGTTGAAAGGGCATGGGGATCGACTTCGTTGTCCCGGGTTTATCTAATAGAACTCAGTTTGTCTCCGCAAATCGGCTAACCGTCTCCAGAAAGCGTCACACAGAGAACGAGCACAGTGGCTTCGACGACGACCCACAGGAGACCACGAAACAATTTCATTGCTGCGCCTAATGGCGGAGTCCGAATAGCGAACCCACGACATTCTCAGCACGAGGCAAACGACCTAACCACTGCTACGATAAACCCCCTGCTGTTATCCATGTGCCCAGTCACGTGACATTCCTTACTTGTTCCCAAATAAGTACCATTAACTTCAATTGTACAATTAGGTATGGTGCGTCTCTTTGGTATTGCCATTACTTCTGTTTTCCTATCACTCAAGCTCAGGCTCATTTTAACACTTTGTATAGTTCTATACGACTTGTTGCTGTCATGAAGCTGTTATCAGTATAACGTAAGTTATTTATGTTACCACAACCAAAGGCGACCCCTGTCATATTTCCTATGCATCTTAGTATATACTTATTTGCCACTTAATTTCCATGCCGCGGTGAATGGTTATCAAGAATCGTCTGTTGCTGACTTCCTCTATCTTTTTTCACAAGATTTTTTTCCCCGTTAACTCAATATGTTCGTTTCTCTCTATTTATAATGTTATCTTTCGAATGTCGAGTGCCGGGAAGGTTAACCCGGTCAACAAATGCCCACAGAAGTCGGATGTGTCGGCCTAACAGCGCAAGAACGCAGCCCTGCTGTAAACAGGCACAACGCAGTCACGTCCGAAAAAAAACTCCGGATGAACGCAGAAGAAGAAGAAGAATGTCGAGTGGTTTATAAAAGTATGGGCCAATCACCGTATAGCAAATTCGTCTTAAGACTTTTATATGAATCATTTCCATTTTTATTTTACTTACATAATGTTACTATTTACGGGCTATTTATTTTCTTTATCAATATTTTGTTTTTATAAAATGTAATAACATAATTCTAAAAAAACTGTAGCCAGGAAACGAATGGAACAATTTGGAAACAATTTTCTGTCACAAATGCTTGCAAATCGGGGCCTCCAACACCAGCCTTCTATCGTTTGAGCAAGGAGAGGGAACTCAATCTGTACACTCAGATGTGTGTATACTATTTTCTTTCAATATTTTCTCTTATTGACGGATTGGCGAGATTAATTTATCGTCCATCATCATCTTGTCATGTGATCGGTACAGGACTAGAGAAATGATTTTTACAGCGCTGTGGAAATTATTTCCATATTAGTTTTCATACCTCCCAATCTTGCCAGTCGAGATCATCGCGTCCGGAAATGACGTCTCTTTGACGTGTTAATACTCAGACCGAGATCTCAAACGGGTGCTAACTCGAAAACTTATTTCGTTATGGCCGCTGCGCGAGTTTGTCTTTCCGTAAAAAAAAAACAAAAAAACTGAGCAAATATTTAAAACAACGACATTTCATTAGAGGGTGGGCGAATTACATATCCAGGCAGCGCTAGGGGTTGCATAGATGGCTGAACTCCGGTATTAGATAACGAAAACATGAAATGTTATTTCACTCACGCACAAGCAACGTGTTGGTCAAGACACGCGTGTAGGACGGTTACAGAACACCGTTGCCAGGCAAGCAGTTATGTAGAAGCTAGAGTGACTATGGAATAATTACCGCGCGGAAGATGTATCGGAATTGCTGCCCTCGGCGAGGCGTCGGTTAACATTAATAAGTAGTTAGTTTTTGCTTGCGATGACGTCCTCTGTTTTTGTGTGTGAATGAATTGTTGTTTAATGGCAGATGACAGCAGTGACTGATAGATATTGGGTGCGCGCGTGAGAATGTGAGCGCGAGCGAGCACACACACACACACACACACACACACACACAACTTGTCTGTCTGTCTGTCTGTATGTCCGTCCGTCCGTCCGTCCGTCTGTCCGTCCGTCCGTCCGTCCGTCCGTCTGTCCGTCCGTCCGTCCGTCTGTCCGTCCGTCCGTCCGTCCGTCTGTCTGCCTGCCTGTCTGTCTGTCTGTCTGTCTGTATGTCCGTCTGTCTGTCCGTCCGTCCGTCTGTCTGTCTGTCTGTCTGTCTGGTTGCTTATGTCTTGTTGTCTCTCCGCATCTAATGAAGCAATAGTGATCTATACACTGTTATCGATTATTCTGGCGTTGGATACATTGAAAAGTTCCCTTTTATGCACCCTAATTTACCTTTATACACCTATACAGCCATTGAACATATGGTGTTAACCCATGTTGACATAGACCAAGCGGGACCCCTGGGGCGATGCTGTCAATGCCGAAAACGACTATACACGCTGCATTATTAGATTATATGAAAAACGGCAGAAGTGGAAGATGATGATGATGATGATGATGATGATGATGATGATGATGAAAACCGCTTCTGTACTGACTGTATTGTAAACGTAAAACGAAAGCGACACAATACTGACTGCAAGATGATATACACATCGAAAGCTGTGACATATTGAATATAAGAATATGCTCTGGTTCGAATCCTCGGGTCGGGAAGGTTAACCCGGTCAACAAATGCCCGCAGAAGTCGGATGTGTCGGCCTAACGGCGCAAGAACGCAGCTCTGCTGTAAACAGACACAACGCAATCACGTCCAAAAAAAAACAAAAAAACTCCGGATGAACGCAGCAGAAGAAGAATCCTCGGGAAGGTGTGGATATTTATCTGTAAAAAGATAAACCATAACCTGCACAATTCGCGGCGACTGCACTAGCCACGAAGCCTTAATTCCCCAGGCTAAAGAACACCCCCCCCCTCCCGCCCCCTTTCCGTCATACACTGCAAGATACTATAGGCACTAGGTGACGGTGATATTAAAAACCGGACACGACAAAATATATGCTGACTGTAAGATTATATGCAAACCGAACGCGACGATGCATTGAATACGAGATTATATGCACAATGAAAGCGACGCTGGGCTAAATGTAAGATTATATACAATCAGAAAACAACAATAATGCTAGAGAGAGACCTAGTTCCGTAAATGATCGCATAGTTTCGCAGGGAAAGGCCAAGTAGATTTAATTGCTCGGTCCCAGAGGTCAGCGCCTTGTTAGCTACTCAATAATGAAGTTCAATGAAGGGGCGGGGTAAAGAGGGTGACAGAAGTTCAATGTAGCGCTTCCGATTGTCATCAAGATCAGTAGCAGAGAGTACAATAC